>OY747705.1:26955000-27272500 GCA_963556495.2 Valencia hispanica | reverse complement strand
CTCAGGTCACCAGCCTGTTACCCCTGCTAAAGAGTCAAGCTGTTTGTGTGTCAGGAAAGACAAAAAAGTCAGTGCTAAAACTGACAGGAAAGAACATGGCTCAAAACAGAGATACAGTGGGGCAAAAAAGTATTTGGTAGCCTCCGACTGTGCAAGTTATTCCATTTAAAAAGATGAAAGATGAGAGAGGTCTGTAATTTTCATCATAGGTACACTTCAACTGTGAGAGACAACATGTAAAAAATATCTGGTAAATCATGTATTGAAGGATTTATTTGTATAATGGTGCAGAAAATAAGTATTTGGTCATTAACAAAAGTTTATCTCAATACTTTGTAATGGGCAATGACAGAGGTCAAACCTTTCCTGTAGGTCTTCACCCGATTTGCACACACTGTAGCTGGTATTTTAGCCATTCTTCCATGCAGATCTTCTCTAGAGTTGTGATGTTTTGGGGCTGTCGCTGGGCAACACAGACTTTCAACTCCTTCCACAGATTCTCTTATGGGTGGAGGTCTGGAGACTGGCTTGGCCAGAAATGCTTTTTACGTAGCCACTCCTTCGTTTCATCTTCAATGCTCTCACTGATGGAAGGAGGTTTTTGTCCAAGTTCTCACGATACATGGCCCCATTCAACCTTTCCTTAATAATCCTGTCACCTTTGCAGAAACGCAGCCCCAAAGCATAATATTTCCACCCACAATGCTTCACAGTGGGTATGGTGTTCTTGGGATGCAACTTAGCATTCTTCCCCCTCCAAACACGGCAAGTGTTTATACCAAAGAGTTCTATTTTAGTCCCATCTGACCACATGATATTCTCCCAATCCTGGATCATCCAGATGGTCTCTGGCAAACTTTAGATGGGCCTGAAAATGTGCTTCCTTAAGCAGGGGGACCTTTCGAGCGCTGCAGAATTGTAATTCATTAAAATGTAGTGGGTAACTAATAGTAACCTTTGTCACTGTGGTCCCAGCTGTCTTCAGGTCATTGTCCAGTTCCCCCTGTTTAGTTCTGTGATGTCATCGTTATCAAGATCATGTGTATTGCACGAGATGAGATCTTGCATGGAGCCCCAGTTTGAGAAAGATTGTCAGTGATCATGTATTTATTCCATATTCTAATTATTGCTCCAACAGTTGATCTCTTATCACCAAGCTGCTTGCCTATTGTAGATTGGCTCATCTCAGTCTTGTGCAGGTGTGCAATGTTGTCCCTGGTGTCCTTAGCTAGCTCTCTGGTCTTGGTCATGGTGGAGGTTGGAGTCTGACTGTATGAAGGTGTGGACAGGGTGTCTTTTATACAGATAACGAGTTAAAACTGGTGCCAATAATACAGGTAAAAAGTGGAGAAGAGAAGAGCTTCTTAAAAAAGAAGTAACAGGTCTGTGAGGGCCAGTATTCTTGCTTGTTTGTAGGTGCTGAATGCTTATTTTCTGCACCATTATACAAATAAAGTCTTTAAAAATCATACAATGTGATTTCCTGGATTTTTTTTACATTCTGTCTCTTACAGTTGAAGTGTACCTATAATGAAAATTACAGACCTTTTTCATCTTTTTAAGTGGGACACCTTGCACAATCGGTGGCTTCCAAATACTTTTATGCCTCACTGTATGACAACGATTACTATGAAAAAAGAAACAAAAGAAAAGGATGTAGTAGGAGGAAATGAGAAGGATGCCTCACTGCGTAATCGTATGTTCTAATTGGCACCCTGGCAGTTTCACTCGCTGGCAAGCCCTCTATTAGGCTGGTAACAGTAGACACAGGGCAACGCCCACTGAGGATTTGTGTCACCATGTAGTTCCAGACACTCAGGGGAAGAGTTGTTGCAAAGGGAGTTGATGAGATTAAAGAAACCAAGACTGGTGTTTCTGCTCTTTTCTGCGGTTGTTTAGAATGTTATAAATGGGGGAAACAAGACATCCGTCAGTGTACTTAGCATTTCTTATGTTATTTGACATGTTGGATATGTTCATGTGTCATCTGGAACAGAAAGTATTTTCTTGTATGTTGATCTAGTTGTGTTTTTTTGGTTTGATTGTAATATGATTTTTTGTAATTTTAGCAGCAGAATGAATTGCTTTATATCAGAGCTACAATTTTTGTTCATTCCTGTCTCTGCATGATGCTGCCATCACCATGTTCCACAATGGGGATTGATCGGATGATGTGTGGTGTTACATTTCGACCACACGTGGCCTTTAGCTTATAGACTAAAATTTTGTCTCATCTTACCAGAGCACCTTCTTCTACATGTTTGCTGTGTCCTCTATATGAATTATTGTGAGTTTTGTTCAGCAGCTTTTTTTGGCCACTCTTCCATAGGCCAGATTTGTGGAATCCGTAGATATATTCTACCTCTCACCTCTTTTATTTATTTAAATTTATTTGAGCTGGGACAAGACAATAAGTGTTACATTCAAAAGAAGCCTTTGCACTCTACCCAAAGGTTAATTCGTAGGCTGCAGTCCTTGTTTAGGCTTTTAGAGCTTAACATTTATAACTTAACATTTATGTAAGAAACATTCTTTAAGCAGTAAAATAAGACTTCCATGAAGGAAAAAAAACAAACAATGCACCTGAGCTGTATATCTCTTGAGGGAGACTTATTTCTAAAATCAACATTAAGCAAACTAATATTGAAATAATATATTCGTTGAATATTGTACAATCCTAGCTTACAATGAGTTGTGTAAGTGTCCATTTCTTGGATTTCTGCAAGATATTTACAACTTAGATGTTTCACCCTTTTTATTTCTGTGACAAATCAATCATGATTAACAAAATTGAGCTTTTTAGACAAGAAATTACCTAAAAAGTATTTTATGCCAAACTGATTTCTGAACTGATTTCTACAAAATAATAAAAATTAAATAAAAACATGTAATATAGAATAAGTGATATTCATTCCCTTTAAAGTGACTATCCTAATTCAATGGAGGTCCACCCAATTGATGCTAGCAGTCACAATGAGTCGAAATCAGATCAGTCCAGTGATTGTGTCTCAAGTGATTGTAATATGTCTGGAAGATCAGTGTCTGGACGACCCATTCACTGTTTAATCAGGATTCTTGGCTATCATTAAAACATGAAGACAAAAGAGACTTTAAGCAAATCAGAGAAAAGGTTATTGAAAAGTAGAAGTAAGGGGATGGATATTAAAAAATCTAAAGCCACTAAACATTCCCTGGAGTTCAATTAAATTTCAATTCAGTTTATTTATAAAGCGCCAATTCACAACAGATGTCATCTCAAGGCACTTAACAAGAAGTCATTTCAATACATTTATACAAACATTCCAATCAGTTAAAAAGTTTCCTATTTAAGGAATCCCAGCAGATTGCATCAGTCATTGGCGTGAGGTTGGGCCCCGTTGATGCAGACTTTCCAACCACAGCAAACCTTCAGCAATCCCTCATACTGAGCAAGCATGTAGCAACGGTGGAGAGGAAAAACTCCCCTTTAACAGGAAGCAGCCAACAGAACAAAGCTCAGTAGGAGCGGCCATCTGCCACGACCGTCTGGGGGTTTGAGAAGACAGAGCAGAGTTACTCCCAGTTACTGGGAGGATCATCCCAGTCGATGCCCCCCGTCCAACAGGGCATTGCAGCCAAGCAGGATACCAGACCAGGTATATCTTCTATGGAGAGAAAAACACTGAGAGAAAACTAAGTTAACAGCCGAAATAACAGAATGTACTGTAATACAACTGGAGAGTTGTAGGAGAAAAGGAAGTAGCAGAGTGAAGAAAATTGGTAAGTCTGTCTTCTAGCAGTCTAAGCCTATAGCAGCATAACTACAGAGATAGCTCAGGATAACATAAGCCACTCTAACTATAAGCTTTATCAAAAAGGAAAGTTTTAAGCCTGGCCTTAAAAGTAAACAGAGTGTCTGCCTCATGGACTAAAGCTGGGAGCTGGTTCCACAGGAGAGGAGCCTGATAACTAAAAGATCTGCCTCCCATTCTACTTTTAGAAATCCTAGGAACTACAAGTAAACCTGCAGTCTGAGAGCGAAGTGCTCTGTTAGGAACATAAGGAACAATTAGATCTCTGATGTATGATGGAGCTTGATTATTAAGGGCTTTGTATGTAAGAAGAAGGATCTTAAATTCTATTCTGGATTTAACAGGGAGCCAATGAAGGGAAGCTAAAACAGGAGAAATGTGATCTCTCTTTTTAACATTCATCAGAACTCTTGCTGCTGCATTTTGGATCAACTGAAGGCTTTTAATGGCATTTTGTGGACTTCCTGATAGTAAAGAATTACAGTAGTCCAGCCTTGAGGTAACAAATGCATGGGCTAGTTTCTCAGCATCACTCCTGGACAGGATGTTTCTAATTTTAGCAATATTCCGGAGGTGAAAGAAGGAAATTCTAGAAACCTGTTTAATATTTGATTTAAATGTCAAGTCTTGGTCAAAAATAACGCCGAGGTTCTTTACGTCATTACTTGGGGCCAATTTAATGCCATCCAGATGAAGTGATTGACTAAATAGTTTCTTTTTAAGAACTTCTGGTCCAAAGACAGCAACTTCTGTCTTGTCAGAATTTAAAAGCAAAAGGTTTAGGGTCATTCCATTTTTTTATGTCTTCCAGACATGCCTGTAATCTACCTAACTGACTGGGTTCATCAGGATTTATGGATAAAAATAGTTGTGTATCATCGGCATAGCTGTGGAAATTTATCCCATGCTGTCTAATGATTCTACCAATTGGAAGCATATATATGGTGAAAAGAATTGGTCCAAGCACAGAACCCTGTGGAACTCCAGAAGTAACCCTTGAGAGTGAAGATGATTTATCATTTAGGGGCTGTTTACACGACAACGTTGCCGTTTTTCTTTGAATCCGCGCGTGAAAACGCACTGCGTTTACACGACAGGGCGCGTGATGGAAAGCGATGTAGTACATATGCCCGGCCATTAGACGGCAGTCTGCCCCATCTATGCTGTGTTCCAAGGTTTCCCCCTCACAACCCGGAAAAGAAACATTTCATGATACCTAACAATGGCGGTCTTTTTGTAGTTCTCCGCTCAAATAAAGGCGTATTGATTATTTGACGCACGTACTGTATGCGACCAAATAACTTCAGAAGCTGCATTAGCAGTAACCGCATACCTGGATCCGCCATTGTTGTTGTTTTTCTGTAGAAAGGCGGAGTGCGCAAGTGCAACATGTCCGTAGGTGGCTGGCAGTGACATCGTTTTCAAAAGTCTCCGGCTTGTGTTCACACGACAACGAATCCCTCAGCGTTTTCAAAACTCTCCACTCTGGAAGCCGTTTCCCAAAAGCATCGTTTTCGCCCCCCCGTTTTCCCGTTGTCGTGTAAACGAGAGGCAGAATCGGAGAGAAAAACCTCAGTTTTGCTGTAAAACGTTGTCGTGTAAACAGCCCCTTAGATGAACAAACTGGAATCTATCAGACAAATATGATTTAAACCAGCCTAGTGCTGTTCCTTTGATCCCTACAACATGTTCAAGCCTTTCTAAGAGAATATTATGATTGACTGTGTCAAAAGCAGCACTGAGATCTAACAAAACCAGAACAGACACAAGTCCATTATCTGAGGCCATGAGAATATCATTAGTAACCTTCACCAGTGCTGTTTCAGTGCTATGATGAGCTCTAAAACCTGACTGAAACTCTTCAAACAGCTCGTTACTGTTTAGATGCTCACAGACTTGATTAGCAACAATTTTCTCAAGGACTTTGGATAAGAAAGGAAGGTTAGATATAGGTCTGTAATTCACTAAGTCATCTTGATCAAGGGAAGGTTTCTTGAGTAAAGGTTTAATTACAGCTATTTTAAATTCCTGTGGTACGTATCCGTTTACTAAGGATAGATTAATCATATCCAAAATGGGGCCAGGAACCAAATGGAACACTTCTTTAAATAATTTGGTTGGGATTGGGTCCAACATACAAGTTGAATGTTTAGATGAGGCTAATATTTTTGATAATTCTGAAAGCTCGACTGAATCAAAACAGCCTAAGCACAACTGAGGTTCTAAATCCATCATTAAGAAATGGAAGGAATGTTGCACACGTGTAAATCTGCTTAGATCAGGCTGTCGTCACAAACATGCAAGAAGGAGACTAGTGAGAGACGCCACCAGGAGCCATATAGGGTATAAGGCCATATTGTAAAGGTATAAGGTAAAATGAATGCAGTAAAATGTAGACAATACCTGGATGACATTTTGTTTCCATCTGCAAGTGAACTAAGGCTTCGGAGAGCATTTATATTCTAGTAAGACAATGACCCAAAGCATCAAGCTAAAGCTATGCAGAAATGGTTTGAAACAACAAGGTAGATGTTCTGGAGTGGCCCCAGTCAAAGACTTTGTGGCAGGACTTAGTAAGGGCTGTTCACAGCAAATCTTATTGCAACCTGACAGAGCTTGAATAGTTGGAATGGAAGAAGAATGGGGGGAAACTCCAATCCATGCAGTGATTGCAGCCAAAGGTGCATCTACAAAATGCTGGCTTGAAGGTGGTGAATATTTATGGACTCACTTATTTTTTATTACATACTTTTATTTAACTGTTTTTCTTCGTAGAAAACTGTTTTCACTTTGAGATTTAAGGATTTTTGTGTGTCTTTTTTGTCAGAAAAGCCTAATTTTGTTATTAATGAATAATTCATGAACAAAAAGAGTAAAACATCCAAGTGGGTCAATACTTTTTATGGATACTGTAATCCTTTTTCAAACTTCTCCACTACCTTATCCGCAACCTATCTGCTGCCTATTAGTCTTCATTGTGTTGTCTTCTCTGAATATCTTCTGACAGCTGTATTTATGATAAGATTGAATTACACACTGGTGAACTGCATTTACTAAGGCACTATATGCTTTAAAAACATAATTTGTCTGCTAATAGTGTGTCCTCTTTTAATCAATCAGTATATTCAATCACCTGTTGGGTTTATTCCAGTTTAAGTTTGTTCATTTGGATTTGGATTCATTGAGTAGCAGGGACAAGAATGTTTTACTTGTCTAAGATTGTTTAGGCTTTTAGTATTAATCAGAACTACTAATGTCTTCTTCTGCTTTGTGATTAGTTATATGCCGCTGTCATCAGTCTTCATTCTGTAATTTCACTTTGACATTGCAGAACGGAAACCAAAGTCAGCACAAAGGGCTTTATATCAATCACAGCATCTGCAGCACTAGTCAGCAGGACATAATAACATTAAATCAGAGCGATAATATAGTTTTCCTTCTGAGTTTCTTGCTGTTATCAAATTATATTTTGTTGATAATTTTTCATCTTTTCCCTGCTTTCTATGGTTCTTTATTTTCTTTTCATGTTTTCATTAAACCAAAGGACCGACAGCCCACTAATATTTATTGTGATTATAAAGCAAGGCACATTTAACAAATCAGAAAAAGAAATTATAGGAGAATAAATTTGAATATAGGAAAATCACACAGCAGAATAAAAACATAGCACAATACTATACGATTTTATGTTGTAAAAGAGAAGATAAAGGTATATCAATCACAGCATCTGTTTAGAGTAAATAGATTTCTCCTGCCACTTTAAACTGAGTTTAATCATTGACACTATTTCCCCTCCTTTCTACTCACACTTTTCACCACATCATCTAATAAGTTGTCAGGACCTGACCCCAAAAAACAAAATATAGTGAGTTTGGTGTATTTTATGCCTTCTTTTTAGTTCTCTGTATGAACCTTTCTTTTAGCCAGCAACACCTTATGTTTGTTTGGCATTCATGCACCTGTTAGTAGTGACCAAATCAACCTCTCTCACACACACACACACATAGATAGATATTCAGACAGATGCACCCTCTCCGGTCTTTTTTTCCATCTGCTGTCTGATGGATTGATGAGATCAGACACAGCAGGAGTGGATGTGTCCCTCCAAGCTGCAACTGTGGTGAATGAGGACCCAGCCCCAGCTCAGGCTGTCACAGGCTCCATTTGTCCTGCTTTTGTGGTTAACATCTCTACAATTAGTTGGGATTAGGAGAGATTTATTTTTGGGGTTTTTTCTGATAATTCGCCAGGGGAAAATGTTCCTGCAGCTTTTGTGCTGTGTTTATTCAAATACAACAAATTTAAGAATACTTGAAGAGCTGTTCATTTCGGTCATATCTCTTTATCACAAGTTAAGCAAAGCTAAATGTAGACCATGCATTGCAAAACTATAAACTTCCTTTTAACATGTCCACATTAAAAACATTAACATCAGGGTAGTTTATTAGGATTTTATGTCAGACCCGCAAATACAGCAAATACAAAATGGAAGAACTTTTTAGAAATAGCCTCTGATATCACTAAATACAGTCTAGTGTAACCAACAGACTTGAAAGGTAACCTAATTAGTGAATAGAGTGCATTGGTGTATAATCTAATCTCAATATAAATCCAGCTGTTCTGTGAAGGTTTCAGAGGTTTGTTAGAGAACATTAGAGCATAAAACAGCATTGTGAAGACAAAAGAACAAAGGAGACAGGTCAGAGAGAAGGTAGTGGAAAGGTTTAAGGTAGCATTAGGTTATAAGACAAGATCTCAAGTTTGGATATCTCACAAAGCAGTGTCAAACACATTATCATTCATCTAAACTAACAGGCAGGGCAAGAGAGTATCTATTATCTATTAATGTTACCAAACCAAGAGCGGTTCTGTAACATTGGAGGAACTACAGAGATCCACACTTCAGGTGGTAAAATCTGTCAACAAGACAATTATTATTCATGCACTCCACAAATCTGGCTATTACAGAAGACTGGGAAGAAGGAAGCCATTGCTGTAAAAAGCTGAAAAGAAGTCCTTGACCACAAGCCATGTAGGGATACAGCAAACATGTGAAAGAAGGTGGTCTAATAAGATGAGGCCAAACTCAAACTGTTTGGTCTACAGGCAAAACACTATGTGGGATGCAAACACTGTACATGACCCTGTACACACAATCCCCAGTGTAAAACATTGTGTTGGCAGCATCCGGCTTTGGGGATGTTTTTTTTAAGTAGTCATGTGGAAGCTGGTCAGAGTTGATGGGTACTTGGGTGGACTTAAACCTGGAAGAAACCCTTCTGAGGCTTGGAGGAGGACAACAACACTAAATGTGCATCTGGAGATACACGAGAAAAGTTTAGATACAAACATATTTATGTTAGAATGGCCTAAATAAAGTCAAGACATAACTATAATAGACAATCTAAGGCAAGACCAGGAGACTAAATACATACATACAACACACTTTTCAAATTATAAGGTTTTTTTTTAAATTGGA
The DNA here is from genome assembly GCA_963556495.2 of Valencia hispanica. Taxonomy (NCBI): domain Eukaryota; kingdom Metazoa; phylum Chordata; class Actinopteri; order Cyprinodontiformes; family Valenciidae; genus Valencia; species Valencia hispanica. The sequence goes on along the minus strand of OY747705.1, from coordinate 27,263,230 downwards.
AACCATGTATAATTCCCATTCCACTTCACATGTATGCACTACCTTGTTTAGGGGAATTAATAGTCCCAGTATATGATCACCTTGAGTAAAGAGCATTTTCAAATGTATTTAGTCACATCAGGATCCACTGTTCAAATGTTGCATTTTAACTGTGATCGCAAATCTAGTCACTGAAAAATTATCATACTGATGAAAATCAGCTCATCTGCTGTCCTTAAATCCTCTCCTCCTCCTCCCCCTGTCTTTCACTCTGAACTTGAAGCTGTTGTAAAAAGACAGCCTGTGATACGAGTGTTTAGATGGCCTTTTATGCAGTCTGATTAGAAAAGATGAGGTGATAAGCCGAGATCAAAGTGGCGCTACTTCTTGCTGAAACTCTTGTTAAATTAAATTCCATTTACTAGCAAAAGTAACCAGCTCTGAGGGATGGATATTTTGTAATAATGACCTTTCAATCTGTCTTTGCAAATCCAGTCTGAAACGAACAGTGCCTTTGTGGGAATTGAATTAATGCATGTATTTATTAGTATTCAATGTGAATCGACTAATGTAAAAGATGTGATGAAAAAAATGGAGAGGCAACAAAATCTTCTCAAAAAGCGACTTATTGTTGATTCATTTCAGGTGCAACTCAATGAAAGATTAGAGTTTAGAGACAGAAATGGAGTTGAAGCAGGTTGTCTGTACACTTTTCACACCATAAATGAGTGATGAAGACCTTGTTAAGTTCCTGTGGCAACTGTTACATATTGCGTGACATTGATATTTCTGATGTAATGTCAGTGACAAAACGTGGCCAATACTTAAAGTTGCAGTCCTTATTCTTATTCTTAATTATTATATTAATGATTTATAACAAACTCTTCTCATATCCAGTACTGTGCAAAAGTATTAGCCATGTGTGAAAAAACAAAAACAAAAGCTGTAAACAAAGAATGCTTTCAAAAATTGAACTATTAATAATTTATTCTCATCAATAAACAAAAAGGAATGGATGAACAAAAGAGAAATCTAAATCAAATCAATACTTGGTGTGACCACCCTTTGCCTTCAAAACAGCATAAATTCTTCTAGGTACACTTGCACACAGTTTTTGAAGGAACTCAGCTGGTAGGTACTTCCAAACATCTTGAAGAGCTAACCACAGATCTTCTGTGAATGTAGGCTTCCTCACATCCTTCTGTCTCTTCATGTAATCCCAGACACACTCCATGATGTTGATATCAGGGCTCTGTGGGGGCCTTACCATCACTTCCAGGACTCCTTGTTCTTCTTTACATTGAAGATAGTTCTTAATGACTTTGGCTGTATGTCCGGGGTTGTTGTCCTGCTGCAGAATAAATTTGGGGCCAATCATACGCCTCCCTGATGGTATTACACGATGGATAAGTATCTGCCTGTATTTCTCAACATTCGGGACACCATTAATCCTGATCAAATCTCCAACTCCATTTGTAGAAATGCAGCCCCAAACGTTCAAGGAGCCTCCACCATGCTTCACTCTTGCCTGCAGACACTCATTATTATACCACTCTCCAACCCTTCAACGAACAAACTGCCATCTGCTACAGCTAAATATTTCACATTTTTACTCATCAGTCCAGAACACCTGCTGCCATTGTTCTTCACCCCAGTTATGTTTTTGTACATACTTGAGTCGCTTGGCCTTCTTTCTACATCAGAGATATTGCTTTTTGGCTGCAACTCTGCTGTGAAGATCACTTCTGGCCAGACTTCTACATACAGAAGATAGGTGTACCTGATTTTCACTGGTTTCTGCCAGTTCTGAGCTGATGACACTGCCGGTTATTTTGAGGTTTTAAAGGGTAATAAGCGTGATGTGTCTGTCATCTGCTGCACTAAGTTACCTTAGCCGACCACTGCATTTATGATCCTCAATGTTGCCCGTTTCTTTGTGCTTCTTCAAAAGAGCTTGAACACCACAACTTGAAACCCCAGCCTGCTTTGAAATCTTTGTCTGGGAGAGACCTTTCTGATGCAGTATAACTACCTTGTGTGTTGTTGCTGGGCTCAATCTTGCCATGACATGAAACTATCTTCCACAACCTCACCTTGGTAGCAGAGTAGTGTCTGAAAATGGTGTATTATGATCTTGCTTCGTTAAAAACTTTTTTCTACTACCTTCCCTAAATCTCTCAACTTGCGTGTCCCAACATTTTTTAGTCTTTTTCTCAGTAAAAATGCTCCTTCACCATTGTTATGAACATACTCGTTTCTACCAACTAGCTTCCAGTTTACTCCAGCATCTTTTTATCATATTTCAAATTAAGTGAGCTCGAAGATGGAATTTCTATGGTCTCCACGTTGGTGAAGTTACCACTGTTGCCATGCAGCAACAATGTATTTTGTTCATTGCGTTTGCATGTTCTCCACATGCATGAGTCTGTTCTCTCTCTCTCTTCCTCAGTCAAAATGCATACATGTCAAGTATAGATGCATGCATACATGTCAGTCCAAATGCATACATGTCAAGTATAGATGCATGCATACATGTCAGTCCAAATGCATACATGTCAAGGTAACTGATCTCTCCTTAGCTGTTAATCTTTGCATTGGTTGTGTGTCTCATGTGGACCTGTGATGGACTGTAACGCCCCTTTTCCCACTGAGTGCTGGAGATAGGAACCAGAGAGTTTTTGTATTTATGCAAAGAAGGATCTTCTTGGACAAGGCAAGTAGCAAGAGTGTGCTGTGCCGTTTTATTGTTCATGCTGTTCACCAAAAGTCACTATAAAGAAATAATGAACTTGATTAAAAGAATTCTATAAATCTGACCTCCTTTTTGCACCTACTTAAAGGAAAAGGATGTTTGATTATTTTTGGAGTATATATTGTATGAATAATTCAATTCAATTCAAAAATACTTTATTGATCCCAGAGAGAAATTACGTGTTTTTGTAGCTCATACAATTAATTCTTTAAGGAATTGTCGTAGATCATGATGGCTGTGGGCAAGAAAGATTTCCTGTAGCGGTCTCTGTTGCAGCAAAACTGAAGAAGCCTCCGACTGAAGACACTATGTTGTGGCAGGATAGTCTCATGAAGGATGCTCAGGGTTGTCCATAATTCTTTTGATTTTATGAAGAATCCTTCTTTGCATCATCATCTCCAGATGTTCCACAGTTGTCCCAAGAACAGAACCAAGTAGTTGAGTCAAAGCCTGTGAACAACAGAAGAGAGATGTTCTAGAGATTGCATGTAGTTTTGAAGTAGTTTCTGTGCTCTCCTCTTTTAAGTCAATGTCAGAAGCTGAACATGTTGCAGAACCTAAAGTAATAACAGATTGTATACTATTTTGATCCCCCATCATGTCTCAAGGAAACATTAGTGAAAAAACAAAACCTCTCTGCTTTGGATGGCAATATTATAAGGATGGATCGTTTGCATATTTGTGTTGAATGACATGTTGAGATTTCTGATGCAATGTTTATTGTCAGGTGTTATAAATCCAGTATTGTTGACATTGGTGTTTAATCCGTAAAGTAATTTGTTTCTGATTTTGATGTTTTTGTGTCTCATGGCCATTGCAGCTCCATCTTAACCAGAACCCTGTACTAGAAAGCAGATGAATGAACTTACATTTAATCTTATGATAATATTTTTTGTGATTTATTCTGATAATCATAAAAGTAATAAAAAAATTATTTGAAAAAGTATTTTTGGTAATAGATCTTTCACTACAAACTGCTCTACAATAAAATGAATACATTGTGAAAATGCCTATTTAGTACAATAGTTACATTGAGTAGTACATTTATACTGCTAAAGAACACAACAATTGCGGTCAGTCATGCTTTCCAAATGGTTCAAACAGCCAAACCAACTGTCCCAGTCATATGAACAGTTTTTTTGCAAAAATCATCAGTTAGTTTGTTGTTGTTATCACGATAAATCACAGTTGTCATAAACAAAAGACAAAACAGGTGGCTTTTAAATTTGACTAATAATCAGTTAATAAAAGTCATCCCCATATCTACGCCGGTTGTTTTAATGAACAGCATAATTGGATTTCATGCAACACCCTGAATATCAATGTAGATTTGTTTGCACAAACAGAGCGCGGGAGAGAATAAACGACCGATCAGAGGGAGTTAAATAAGGACACTGTGGGAGGCAGAGAGGCTTATGTTAACTGAATCGACCAGAGCAGAGCTGTAGGAGGCTCCCCCACACAATTCCTTATTCTGTCAAGACAATCACTACACACACGCACACCATAAACTGGGATGGTTGCACCATTATTGCTTGACTCAATAATAAATATGTCCTGGGCATTTAAATCTGCAGCACAGTGGCAAACATGTAATCTACTGCTTAAATTTCAAAATTCTTATTTTTACATATTAAGTCAGTCTTCTTGGTATTTACCAGTTGTGAAGAACAGGAATAACCCGACAGAGGCCGAAGTCTTGGTGTGTTGAGATTAGGACCAAAATGCAGACAGAAACTCTGAGCAAAGTTAAGGTTTAATTGTATAAACAGAAAACTTACAGATCTTGCACAAGGAGGGACCGGACATGGACACAGGCACGGGTGGAATAACAGGAGGGACCAGTATTAAACAGTGACAACCAGAGAGCTTATATACAGAGGAAAGGGTGGAGAATGCAACTGGATGCAGGTGAGCTAATTAGGGGGATTTGGAACAGCTGTGGAGGAGAGCAAAGCAGGGAGCCAGAGGAAAGTTGAAGACTTAACACAGCGGAAACTAAAGTAGACACAAGGGAAAATGTCAAACCAAAGGGAGGATATACTAACACTGATCTTGAAGATAAAATAAAATACACAGAACAAATTAAAGAAATAAGATACTGAACCTGAAGGAATGAACTTATATTTCAAAACTGTAGGAAACCCAATTGTAACAATAAACTCAGACGTAATCAAAACACAAACAAATGAAAACCCAAACACCTAAGGAACATAACACAGAGTGCACAAAAATTTTACTTGTCGATGCAGTAAAATAAAACTCTGCGAGAAAAGGAGTTGTTCAGATTGTTGATGTCAAACATGGAGACAAAAATAACCATAGTTTTACCACAGTTGCACCATAGTTGTAAAAATCAGCGTTAGTATAAGATTTTGAAAGATTACAATAGTTCTTACAAGGTGTCAGGGTGGTGATTGTAGGATCCAAATGCAGGCTAGGAGGAAGGCAAAGGAAAAACAAAAAAATAAATCCAGAGATTTTATTTTTTTTAAACTCCAAAATCAGGAATCCAGACAAAGACTGAAACAAAGCCCCCCCAAAAAGCAATAGGATATCCGAAGCACAGAAACATGGATAGAGCAATGAGCAATGGATAAGAGACAACAGATTAGCAGTAGAAAGCAAAAGAACCAGAGGGGAATATATATTGTGGTGAGATGATCAGTGGAACATGAGACTGGTGGGTGACAAATTACCAGAGTGAGAACTGCTGAGCGAGCAGACTAGAGAGGAGTTTCAGAGGGAATCTACTAGAACAGAAACTCAAAACACTAGGGACCAGAGACTACAAAACAGGACATCAACATAACATATGAAAACGACCCCAAAACCAACAGGAGATGGGGAACTCTGAGATAAAGGCACAGTAAGGGCCATATAGCCAAACTAAAACAGAAAACTACAAATTAATCCTAATTAAAAAAACAAAACAAAAACAAATCCAACGTCCAGCAAATCATGACACTATTGCTTTAGTGCTGGTAATGGTGACCCAACCAGTTATTAGGTTTAATCAATCAATCTTTATTTATAAAGCGCTTTTCATACAGAATTACATCTTGAAGTGCTTTAAAGATTAAAACTACCCCACATAAAACCACATTCCCATCCCTCCCCCACAGAATTAAAAACATGATCACAGTTATACCCCCCTCCCCCCACCCCAACCCTCATGCACATACACTTAAAAGAAACAATAAAAGGACATAGGGCAGAGTACAGATGAGCCAGGTAGGGATACGCCATCAGAGGAGCCATCTGCACCGGCAACAGCACATCAACAGCAGTAGCCGAGGCACCAACACAGGGCGCCCAGTGGATGCAAGGCCAAGATCCCCACCTCCACCCAAGCGCAACCTGAAGAGCACCCAGGCAGCCACAGCTGACCACCGCTCCCGAGGCAGAGGGCTCCCACAGAGCTAATTAGGTATAGACTGAAATAACATCTTAAGATATACAAATAACTGGGATAAGTCATAAGATTAAATAGTAAAACATTGATCAAATTTCAACAATTAAAACATACCGAGCAATTAAACAGACGATAATAAATAGTAATCAGTTAAAAGTTAGGCTAAAAAGGTGAGTCTTGAGCCGGCTCTTAAACATGAAGGTTCTCTGTGGCCTTGAGGTCCACTGGCAGCCTGTTCCAAAAGTGAGGGCTATAATACGTTAAAGACGCCTCACAGTGAATGTGCTTCCTGACTGTTGGGATGACGAGGAGACAGCTGCCAGAGGAGCGCAGAGAGCGCAAGGGTTCATTTAGGGGGCAATTACTTTGTGACACATGATCATGTAAGTTTGGATTTCTTTCTTCTTTAATAATAAAAACCTTAATTTAAAAACTGCCTTTTGTATTTACTTGTGTTGTATTTAACCAATATTTAAATTTGTTTGATGATCTGAAACATGTAAGTGTGACAAACATGCCAAACAAAGTCAGGAAGGAGGCATAACACTGTACAGTACTGTGCATTGTCCAGGCGAGAGTTCCTGTCTTCCTTCTGTAGCACATTTTTTCCTGATAATTAAAACCATTGTCTTGTCTCTGTTTGAGAACGATACCTTTTCCTACAAAAAATATTTTATCTTTAACCTAGGAGATGGGCCCCATCTTAGCTGGTCAACATCCTGTCTGGCCAGCTAATGTGCCAGGACTTACCCTGTTTGTGTACATTTCAGTTTACAGTGTTCACCACCCTTGTTCCCAGCATGTTTCCTGTAAGTAGCTGATTCTGTGGCTGGCATTGCTTAGGTTTGGGTGTAGTGATGCACACGAAATAAAATAATGCAGTTTTTCACCATAACTCTGACCAACTAAAATAGAAATTAATCAAAGGGCGCAGTTACGCAATCTAAATAAAATTTATCTGTTATTTTTTTCTGAAAAAACAGTTTGGATTTTGGAATTATTTTTATGTTCCGAGATGATTTTGGAGAAGCATTGTTGTATAATTTGAGAAGATCTGTGTATATTTGATGGTTTATTGTGGTTTTACTTTTCCTCCATTTTCTCTCTGCCGCCCTACAGTTTCTCTTCATTTTTCTGAGGTTTTCATTTTTCCAAGGCGTTGCAGCTTTAGATTTTAAACTTTTAACTTGTAGTTGAGCAAGCCGGTCAAGAGTGGACTGAAGCTTTCTGTTAAAATCCTTGACAATAAAATCACAGGGGGCAGGTAAAACAATAGGAGGATTCTTTTTAAAAATTTCCAGAAAACCTGCAGCCACTTCAGGGGTTAGATGGCGCTTCCTGACGGTTCTCACAGAGGTCTCCTGCTGAATGAAACTGGTGATGTTAAAAAACACACAGTAGTGGTCAGAGACAGCCAAGTCAACAACAGAGGACACACGGGTGGACAAGCCATGCGTGATGACCAAGTCCAGGGTGTGTCCTTTGTTGTGAGTCGGCTGCTTGACATGTAGGCTAAAATCTATATGTCAGGATGTTTAAAAATCTGTTGATAAAGGATCTAAAAGGTTATCTATATGTAGATTAAAATCACCAGCTAAAATGATCCTTTCAAAGGAGTTGTGCAAAATTGATAAAAACTCTGAAAATTCTTGAATAAAAAGTGCACTATAAATTGTGACACATAAAATCTGAGGAGTGCTAAAAAGATTTGCGTTATATTCAAAAGTAATATAGTTATCAAATAAAACAGGTTTGGCGGAAAGTGTTGATGAACTTATAAAAGCAGTTCCGCCTCCCCTTTTGCTACTCCTCGTAGAATAAGTGAAGTTAAAATTAGGTGGGGAGGCCTCTGTAAGAACAACAGGGGCATCTGCACTCAGCCAAGTTTCTGTTAAAAATAAACAATGAAGATTATGGTCTAAAATCAGATCATTTATTATAAAAGTTTTGTTCAGCAGAGAGCGAACATTAAAAAGTGCCATATTAATAGTGATTGGAGATGAAGAGACTGTATGATTTACTGAAAGTGGGGCTTTTGCCAACTTTTTGAGATTATTCGGATTGCATTTGTTCGGTTTATGATTTTTAGTCCGCTCTCTACTGATAATAACAGGTATGAATGAGGTAGAAAAAGGTCCAAGTCCAGTATGTGAGTTACTGTTAAAATCAGGGGTGAGTTCATAGGAGCAGGGACCATTTGCACATCAGGATGTGGCGGAGGAATCAGAGAGGGCAGGGAGGGCAGGGGCAGCTGTGGCCAGTGTAGTTGACAAGGGGGGGGGGGGCGTGGACATGCCAGGCTCAATGTCAGTGTACGAGTGCCTTGTCTATTTAGATGGAGCCCATCTGGTCCAAACAGGTGCTTCCTGCCCCCAAAAATGTTAAAATTGTCTATAAAACCAATATTGTGAACGGCGGTGATGAAGGAGAGGCAAGTATTAAGAGATAAAAGTCTGCTAAAACGGCCAATTCCTCTGCCGATAGTGGGAGTGGGGCCAGAAATAAAAACACAGACGTGTGTTTTCTAGAAGATTAAAAAGGTGAGTAAAATCACGCTTCAGAAGCTCAGTCTGCCTGGAGGCTCAGCGATGGATCCTCCCCCCACAGCTTCGCCGGGCTGGCAGGGAATGGTGTCCGCCAGCTGTGCACTGCTGGCGGCGGCGAAAGTCTGGCCGAAGATGATGTCCACGTCGCACTCATGGTCCTGGATTTGGTGGAGTGTTGAGATCCTCTGCTCCAGCTCCAGAACCCTCTGGCTAAGTTTTGCGCAGCCATCACACCCAGGACTGCAGGTGAGTGGAGGGCATGGCGGGGGAGAAGTAATCCACGCTTCCCACTGATTAAAAAGATCCGGTAAAAAAACGTCCTGGTTATTAATAAGTCAGTGGTGTTTAAAAATTCGTTAAAACCAGTCTTTAAAAGGTTTAAAACCAGTTAAAAACCGTGCTTGATAGGGAGCCAGTCTTGGCGGGCTGACTGACGCTGACCAACTGTCTTTCAGTGCTCTCTTTACACACACAGTTTTTAAAAAATACTCTTAATGGCATTCATTTTTTCTGATGCAACACTTCTAAATAAAATAATTTCAAAACAGTATAGCTGCTCTTACAGCTGGAGCAAAGCTGAAACCCAGATAGAGTTCTACAAAAAGGTCCTATAACTTTGTGAAGTAAAAACATCTAATTTCTTTAAATGTCACCAGTTGTTGTGCAAGTATTCTGTGATGTTATTACTATATGCTTGATGACCAGTAATTACTTACCTGAAGACTTCAAACAAATAAATTTTACTTAGATCACTCATATTGTCACCTTTTTCAAGGTGTACAAATTTCTGATGTTTTCCTACTGTGTATTTGTGGAATTATATTTGTTTTTAAAATAGCTTTTTGTGTGTTAGAGATATTTGCAGTTTCAGTAATGAAAGACATATGTACATTTGTAGAAATGATCAGGTGTGCTCCTATTAATACTAGGGCTGTCAAACGATTAAAAATTTTAATCTAATTAATCACAGAGTAGCTTTAAATTAATCACGATTAATTAACATTCCCAAATATGACAGAAAAAGTAACATTTTTGGTGTAAATAAAGGACGAAACCGGAAGCTGTTGCTCTTATTTTTAAGGAAATACAGGAGAGATGCATGCAACTTTTGTTTTGAATTCCTCAATCACATTTACACGTGGAGCTTTTTACCTATTAATCTTTTAGCCAGTTGCTAAGGCAAACTAACTGGTTAACATTTTCTGAATGTAAAGCTGACAGTTTCTTATTCAGTTTTGGACAACCCTGAGCATCCTCTTCATGGGACTATCCTACAACAACGGTGTCTTCGGTCAGAGGCTTCTTCAGTTTTGCTGCGACACAGACTGCTACAGGAGATCATTCCTGCTTACAGCCATCAGGATCTACAATAGCTCCTTGAAAATTAAATAATATGAGCTACAATAACACTTAATTTCTCTCTGGGAGGAATTAAGTATTTTTTAATTGAAATTTTCTGACTAATAGAGGGATTATTTGTTTATCAACACCGAACCTTACCATTACTCCCTGTTATTATTTGCAGTTATCAAAAAGTTGTTATACTGTTTACGTGACAAGCGAGCACTGAAAGCAGTGCGGGATTAATTGTGGGGAAAACAGGGCAGGTCATTCTGTGCATGCGTTAATTGCATAAAAAAAATTAATGGCATTAATTCCACAAATTAATCGACCCGCATTAATGCATTAATTTTGACAGCCCTAATTAAAACATGTTTTGTATGGTTTAAGGATGACATGGAACATAAGTCACAATGTTGTCAGTATCAGGCTCTGACGGCTGTCACAGCAGATTTGTCAGGCAGTGTGAAGCTGTCACCTCTTCAGGGTTTATCATCAGTACTCACTTATCATAACTGACACCTCAAAGCAGGGCATCATCTGTTTGACAGCTCCCTGTGAGTAAAAGTGACTTTATTAACTAGTAAAAAACCTGTTAGATAAGTTGAATATGAGATCAGTTAAAGTGACTGCTAACAGTTTGATCAGTCTAACCTTCAGAAGTGCTTCCCCAAAACAGGGTCCCAACTCTGACTCTTTCACACACTTTTGTATGATTTAGCTGGGTTAAACAGTGAACTTAGATTTTTTTAAGCATATAAATGTATATAAATACAGCGCCTGTGCGTTCATATAAGTTTACACCCATATGTCTCTCTCATTTTAATGACAAACTGACATTATGTAAATTCCAAGGCATTTGACAGTCATTATTAGCCAATTATCTGTCCCAACTCATCAGTTCTTCATATTCCTCTCCACATTTTGCTCTTTCAAAAAAGGGAAAAGGGTTTGTATTTCTATTTTATTTTTTTATCTTTTTATTCATACCATTCATAAGCGATGCAATCTCTTATCAGCAACCAGTGAATAGTTTTTTTGTGTACTCCACAAATCCCTGATGAGTTGAGAAGGAGGAGGCGTGGATGCAGAGCAGGAGTAAAAAGGAGACAGAGAAAGAGGAAGTTCAAGCCATCTCTTCCATCGATCATAATGGGCAACGGGAGATCACTGACTAACAAGATGGATGAACTTCAAGCCCTTACAAGGACTCAGCCAGAGTATTGGGAATGCAGTGTTATGTGTTTCACTGAGACGTGGCAGCAGGATCATATCCCAGACTCCAACGTCTTTCTGCCAGGCTTCCTGACTGTACGAGCAGACAGAGATCTGAAGACAAGCAGGTAAAGAAAAAGAGGTGGAGTAGCAGTGCTTGACAACAACAGATGGTGTTATCCAGGACATGCTACTGTGAAGTGTCATTGCTGCAGCCCAGATATTGAACTCTTTGCAGTAAGTTTTCGTCCATATTATTTAACAAGAAAGTTCACCAGTGTTATTTTGGCAGGTGTTTACATTTCACCTTCGGCCTTTGCCGACAATGCATGTGATGTCATTAGTTCTGTTGTCGCTAAGCTACAGACCTAGCACCCCAATGGAGTTGTGGCAATATCTGGTGATTTTAATCATGCCTTGCTCTCGTCTACACTTCCAACATTTTAACAGTTTGTTAGTGGCTCCACAAGAGAAAATAAGACATTGGATTTGTTTTATGCAAATGTAAAGGATGCATACATGTCCAAACCAAGACCTCCTCTGGAACAATCAGATCACAGTCTTATTTTTCTCTGCTCAGAATATAAAGCACTTGTTCAGAGGCAATTTGTGACAAAGAGACCTCTGAGAAAATGGTCACATGAAGCTGAAGAAGCCCTGCAGGGTTGTTTTGAGACCACAGACTGGATGACTCTTTGCCAAGCACATGGAGAGGACATTAATGCCATTACTGATTGTATGACTGACTATAAACTTCTGTGTGGACAATATCATCCCCACCAGAATAGTGGGATGCTTCCCTAATAACAAACCCTGGATCACCAGTGACCTGAAGGAACTGCTAAACAAGAAAAACGAGTCTTCAGAAAGGGAGACAGGAAATTATTGAGGAGTATACAGAAGCAACTTAAGGTCAAGATCAGAGACAGCAAAGAGGCATACAGGAAGAACCTGGAGACCAAAGTACAGAGGAACAATATCTGAGACGTCTGCTCAGGAATGAAAAAGATCACAGGCTTTAAACACAGGAAGGATTGGATAGAAGGTAGTCTGGACACAGTCAATGAACTGAACACATTCTTCAACAAGTTCAGTTCTGGAACTAGCTCTGCATCCTCCTCCCATATCCCCAGCCAAAAAGACATCATACCCTCCTCTGACCCACAGCTTTCCTGTCACACCTCAGATTTTGTTTCCTTCACCTCAGTCATGGACTCTTCTGATTACACAAGTTTGTTTTCAATGACGTCAGGAGATGCTGCTACCCCCTTTGCTTCCCCCTCCCACTTGTCTGTCTCTAGAAGTCAGGTGAAGAGGCAGCTGGAGAAAGTGAACTGAAACAAGGCTGCAGGTCCAGACAGTGTCAGCCCCAGAGTCCTGAAGGCCTGTGCAGAGCAGCTCTTTGGGATTCTGCAGCACCTCTTCAACCTTAGCCTAACCAAGGAGGAGGTTCCAGTGTTGTGGAAGACATCATGCCTTGTTCCAGTACCAAAGAGAACTCACTTATCAGTCATCAATGACTATAGACCTGTTGCCCTGACATCCCACATCATGAAGGTCCTGGAGAGACTCCTGTTGGCCCTCCCTAATAAAGAAGAACATATCAGGACCCACTTATCTTATCTGCGTGAAGTTGGAGTTGAAGATGCCATCATCCACCTGCTTCAACCAACCCACTGTCATCTGTACAAAGCAGGCAGCACTGTGAGGATCATGTTCTTTGATTTCTTCAGTGCATTTAACACAATTCAGCCTGATTTGCTTAGTCAGAAACTCCTGGATCAACGACTACCTGAAAAACAGACCACAGTTTGTGAGACTGAAGGATTGTGTGTCAAAACAGGTTGTCAGCACCACAGAAGCACCACAGGGGACCGTACTCTCAACATTCCTTTTCACTCACACCTCTGACTTCCAGTACAAAGCCGAGACCTGTCATCTGCAGAATGTACTCAGATGACTCTGCGATTGTCGGGTGTATCAGAGATGGACAAGAAGCTGAATATAGAGAGCTGGTGGACCGCTTTGTGACATGGTTTGGAAACAATCGTCTTACCTTGAATGTGAACAAAACAAAGGGGATGATTGTAGATTTCAGAAGAAACGGGGATAAGTCAAACACTGTTTCCATCATTGGTGAAGAAGTGGAGGTGGTTGAGGAGTATAAATACCTCAGAGTTCAACTGGTAAACTGACTGGACTGGAGGCGCAACAGTGAAGCCGTCTCCAAGAAGGGACAGAGCAGACTGTACTTCTTGAGGAAGCTTAGGTCCTTCAACATTTGCAGCAAGATGCTGCACATCTTCTACAAGTCTGTTGAGGAGAGTGTAATCTCTTCAGCCATCATCTGATTGGGGTAGCAGCATCAGAGTCAGGGACTTAAAAAAGGTTAAACAACCTGATAAAGAAAGCTGGTTCTGTTCTGGGGACAACTCTGGAACATCTGCAGATGATGATGCAAAGAAGGATTGTTCATCAAATCAAAAAAAATATGGACAACCCTGAGCATCCTCTTTATGAGACTATCCTAGGACAACAGTGTCTTCAGTCGGAGGCTTCTTCAGTTTCGCTGCAGTACAGACGCTACAGGCAATCCTTCCTGCCCCCAGGTATCATGATCTACAACAACTCCTTAAAGAAATAATTGGATTAGCTACAACAACAATTAATTTCCCTCTGGGATCAATAAACTATTTTTGAATTTGAATTTGAATTCACAATGCAGATTGCACTAAATATATGCAGGAACAAATGCATCCAACATGTCCAGCAGATGGGAGCAATTTGTGCAGATTGCTTCGGTCGCTCGCAGTTGTTCCCCCTTTAGCCACAAATACAGCAAATGGAAGCAGGCAAACTGTGAAGACTTTTACCTTTGGGTCAGTAGGATAGAGCACTTTTTGCAAAAACTAGCCATCCCAGAGATTGTTTCTTCCTCTAGGTTGTCTCTCAGATGAACATACACACACACTTCAAATCAAAATCGCTAGCAAATAAACTCCAAAATATTTTTTTTTTCTGACAATAATTGTATATCATGGGGTATCATTGTCAATCCTAATGATAAAGAGTACAATTGCCTCCTAAATTCTGCTCCAGGCTTGATAGGCAGCTTATTTATCAAATACGGGGATAATCATAAAGTCTGTTCATGTAAAAGCATTAATCCGCTGAACAGCTGATGATTTCTGAAGGGAGTATCACAATTTGCAGGGAGATATGGTAACTTATGGTCTTTTTAACTTGTATCGAGGTTTGGGATAACATTAGGAAATGATCCACATTTACAACAATTTTCTTTTTGAAGGGTTTTTCTTATACCAAGAAATTACAAAAACAACTAAAAATACATTTAAAATGTAATAAAATGAGGCCTAAAATTATAAATTCTTTTTAACTGAGTCAAAAAAGTAGATGGTAAAAAAAAACAAATAAGCAAAAAGATCAAGAAGCCCAGTATTTTTTTAAAGGGAAGTTTGTTCCTGAAACGGCTAAAACTTCCAGTTTTTTTTTTCGTTTTTTTTTTTATTCAATTCAAATTCAAAAATACTTTATTGATCCCAGAGGGAAATTAAGTGTTGGTATAGCTCATATAATTAATTCTTTAAGGGAGTTGTTGTAGATGATGATGGCTGTGGGCAGGAAGGATTTCCTGTAGCGGTCTGTATTGCAGCGAAACTGAAGAAGCATCCGACTGAAGACGCTCTGTTGTTGTATGACAGTCTCATGAATAGGATGCTCAGGGTTGTCCATAATTTTTTTGATTTTATGAAGAATCCTTCTTTGCATTATCATCTCCAGATTTTCCACAGTTGTCCCAAGAACAGAACCAGCCTTCTTTATCAGGTTGTTGAGCCTTTTTAAATCCCTGGCTCTGATGCTGCTACCCCAACAGATGACGGCTGAAGAGATTACACTCTCCATAAGAGACTTGTAGAAGATCTCCAGCATCTTGCTGCAAACCTTGAAGGACCTAAGCTTCCTCAAGAAGTACAGTCTGCTCTGTCCCTTCTTGTAGACGGTTTCACTGTTGCGCCTCCAGTCTAGTCTGTTGTCAAGGTGAACTCCGAGGTATTTATACTCCTCAACCACCTCCACTTCTTCTCCCATGATGGAAACAGTTTTTCACTTATCCCTGTTTCTTCTGAAATCTACAATCATCTCCTTTGTTTTGTTCACATTCAAGGTAAGACGATTGTTTCCACACACTGTCACAAAGCGTTCCACCAGCTCTCTGTATTCAGCTTCTTGTCCATCTCTGATACACCCGACAATTGCAGAGTCACCTGAGTATTTCTGCAGATGACAGGTCTCTGATTTGTACTGGAAGTCTGAGGTGTACAGAGTGAAAAGGAATGTTGAGAGTACGGTCCCCTGTGGTGCTCCTGTGCTGCTGACCACCTGGTTTGACACACAATTCTTCAGTCTCACAAATTGTGGTCTGTTGGTCAGGTAGTCATTGATCCAGGCAATTGTTGAGGGCTCCACCAGTGTCTTCAGGAGTTTCTGACAAAGCAAATCAGGCTGAATTGTGTTAAATGCACTGGAGAAATCAAAGAACATGATCCTCACAGTACTGCCTGCTTTGTCCAGATGACAGTGGGTTGGTTGAAGTAGGTGGATGATGGCATCTTCAACTCCAACTCCACAGCGATAAGCAAACTGCAGTGGGTCCTGATACGTTCTTGTTTGCTTACTCAGGGGTGCCAACAGGAGTCTCTCCAGGACCTTCATGATGTGGGATGTCAGGGCAACGGGTCTATAGTCATTGATGACTGATGGGTGAGTTCTTTTGGGTACTGGAACAAGGCAGGATGTCTTCCACAACACTGGAACCTTCTCCTGAGTTAGGCTAAGGTTGAAGAGGTGCTGCAGAATCCCACAGAGCTGCTCTGCACAGGCCTTCAGGACTCTGGGGCTGACACCATCTGGACCTGCAGCCTTGTTCTGGTTCAGTTTCTCCAGCTGCCTCTTCACCTGACTTTTGCAACAAATGTAAAAAAACATTATTATTTCAAAGCAGAAGCTATCTGAGCAAAATATGTCTTGGAGAGGATCCTTACTCATTGAAGCAAAGGGACGCTTACATTATTGTTGTGCTGTTCTAATGTAGTGCAAATGCATACATTAGAAACTAGAGCAATATTACAGACTAATTGGAGTGGTTCTGTTTTTTGTCCATTGGTGTCTTCATGCTCAGTTGTTATCATTCTCATTAGGTTCCTGTTAAGTGACATTATCCCACCTTGCTGCGTGACATTTTAGATGGCTCTGGATGGTGTCTACGCTGGCCTTTTCAGCCTGACAGCAAATTCCTGTATATGCCTTTCCTTTAGCAGAGCTCAGTTTTGCTCTGTTTAAATGCACTTCAACAGAAAAATATTATTGCATTTTACTAGTATTTTTGAATCACTGAATGATGACACTGTCTTTGTTATTTTATTTATCTGTAATCCCCTTTTTGTCTGGACTGTAACATCAGCACTACATATGTTGATTATGAGCAAAATGTGGTTGGAGATTAATAACTATTCCTGTTTTATTGATCAAACAAACTGTGAAATAATGAATGCATATAAATTTATGAGGCAGAAGGAAGACTACAGGGAGGATATAAATGGTGCTCCAAACTGGTTATTTGTGCCAAATCAGCCATGTGTCGTGCTTCCCCTGGCAGATTAAAATCTGCCAGATTCTGTGGCCAACCTTCACCTTCCCCATCCCTGATACAGAGGAGGTGCCAAGGTCCAGACAGGCTGAGTGTTTCACATTTGCTGTAGTAAGGAGTGAGAGAGCTGTCCTTTTCAAAGTGTTTCCGTTCATATTTATTCTGTATTATTGATTGCTCATGGAGAGGACACATACATCTTTTCAACAAGAAAATCATTCAGCATTTTATTTTCTGAGAAGCTTAATTAAAAGTGAGTGTTATAATAAAATCAAACCAGCAACTAAAGAGGAAAAAGTAGAGACTTAGACAGTTTGTCATTTAGCTTCTGTGTTTTGGTCTTTTGGTTGGTTTATTTATGCTCCTGAGGTCATGCTAAACTTTGATTAGTTTGCTGTTTAATTCTTCTTTTAACCACAAAGCCTAGTTAAGTTTTACTTCCTGTTTTAGTTTGAAAACCTCACTAAATTGTCACACCAGTCAGTTTCTTTTCCTTCTAATTCCTTGTTACACCCATAAAAACATTTATTACTATACGTGGAAATTATCTCAAAGCTTCAGAGTCAATGCAGCCTATTTTTAGGAGCTCAAGAGTAAATTCTCTTTTTTGTTGGTTTGTTTTGTTCAATTACTATATATATTTTTACATATGTCTGTGCTTATCCTACTGTACATGAGGCAATTGTTTTACAATTCTGTCAATCAAACCACTTTACATGCAAAGTGACATGGAGACCTCTAGCAGAACCTCCTCTGTATCCATCCAGTGATAGTCACTGCCAGCTTAGTTAAAAAATTATATTAAACGTTAAACAATGATTTAAAAGAATATCTATCAATAAAGGCTATTTCAGGAACCAACAGAGTACCTGAATGGATTCAGAATGGCCTGATCGAGTTGCTCATTGGGAGCTGTGGTTACGTCGCGCTGATTGGTTGTAATTCAGAGGGAAATGAGCAGACGTTGCCAAACAACCGGCTTTGTAAAAATAAGAAGAGTTGCTGGCGAAACAGTTTATAACAACAGCAAACAGAAACACGGCAACAAGCCCTGCTTCATCCATGTTGATCTCTTGTTATTTCTGACATCAGTGACGCTACTCACTGCAGAGAGTCGTGATCTACGGATGTCTTTAGCTGTTTCCTTAAAGGGCCGATTGTGTATAGAGACAAGGCGGCTGAGAGTAGCGGGCCGACAGATTACCCCGTCAGAAAAAGATCTGGTTAAATTACCCTGATGTTCCGATAGTGGAAACGTGCCTATTCCCCCCATACTGGTACTAAGTTGGCTCCTGAAATGGCACCAAAAACTGCCCTGTCAGCCTTGCCCAATGAAGTGGAGATGCACATATCGGGAAGCTCCGGTCAAAATACCCTGAAGTTCCGATAGTGGAAACACGCCTATTTCTCCTCGTGATCAGTTCAGCAGCTTCATTGCGAGCCTTTGGTGTTAGGTCCACATCTGACAGCCTTCAGGCTCCAAGCTCCTCCGTGATCCATGCTTCATCTCTGTGCTCTGCTTGCCCACCCTCTGTGATTCCACCACCTCTGTGTCTCCTGGAACTCAGCAGGAAGCTCCCGCAGACATCCTGGATTCCTAGCTCTCTCTCCCTGGCTTTCAGCTTACCATCTATCTAGTATGTGTCATGTTTTGTAGAGAAGACCCAGGCGCAGAGAGGCGTTTTAAGTGCCAAACACTCATATTTAATGGTAAATGATAATAATAAACAAAACAAAAAAAACAAACCTCGTAGAGGAACAGGACGGGAAAGGAACCGCACGAGCAGCAGGGAGGAAAAACATGAAAATGGCGAGGACCTGACAAAGGTCTGGATCAGACATAGGGGCTTAAAATGACTAGAACAACAATGGGAAGGCAATCAGGGAGACAAGAAACAGCTGAGGACTGGGAAGGGCAAAGATAGAGAACAGCTGACGATAACTGGACAAACACGGGAAGACAAGGAGTGATGCAAACAAGGAGGAAGTCAAAACAGACAGAGAAGAATACTATAGACGAAGGAGGACTAACTGTGAACCTTAAAGAGTAACTAAACCCCAAAACAACTTTTTTTTTGCTTCTAAACTGTATAAATGGGTCTTTACCAGTCTTTCAGTTTCTGGTGATTTTTTTACATTTTGGTGTAAACTTGTTTAATTCTACACTTTTTGGTCTAAAAACGTCTTAGTGCTGCCCTCTTAGGGTTGAACGGTGGCTACTTCATTTTAATTTTGTGATTGGTGGAGAGCGGTACATCTCTACGTCACAGGCATTGACTGTGTCACAGCAGCCATGGTCTCACAGACACGCCCAGTGGGTTTGGGTTTAAAACTATCAGACATACCGGCCCTGTGGCGAGTTTGGAGTTGGATTGCGTTTTTCAGGTCACCATTATTATCACATTAGCACTTAGTTAGCATAGCTAACATACTGTTTTGAACGTTAGCCTATGCTAGCATTACCATTCAGAGACCGGACTCCTCCTGTCTCTCTCTCTCCCTCAGCAGCAGCGCCAGCCTCGGGCAGCGCTGACTCAGCGCCCCGAGCCAGTGGCTCGAATTGATACGGCTTGTGGCCGCTGAGCTCCATAAAGCCTCCCTCTACTCGTATCTCCGGTGACGACGGAGGAGATCCGCTGGTTCAGGGCACCGAGCCAACGCCGCCCGAGCTCGGTGCTGCTGCTGCTGAAGCAGAGAGAGACAGGAGGAGTCCGGTCTCTGAGTGGTAATGCTAACATAGGCTAACGTTCAAAACAGATTAATGTTGATCAGATCGATCAGTCGCAAAACTGCCAACGTCGCTTTGGTCACTGTCCATGTTTCAGTGTCACATTAAGCGAGCTGTCATTGTCCTCCGGAACACACCCCCACGTCCCCCCCTCTGCTTTTCCTCCACACTTGGCCATACCCCTCCATTCTTCCTGGCACCGCCCACTTTGTAGGATTTTTCAAATGTTGTCTGGGGGCGGGGTTATGATTTTTCATGGGGTTCAGTTACACTTTAAGTATAAACAATAGAAGCTAACACCAAGAGATAAACTAAAATGATAAAATAAACTCAAAACACAAACAACTAAGGAACCTAACAGTATGCCACACCTTAGTAGATCCAAACAGTCATATTCTTTACAAGACTCTGTTTCACCTCTGAAGTTCTGCTGCAATTATTTACATCTGCATTTCCCTGTGCAGTGTTTCTGGTTCCCCCGATCCTCATAATTTAATCATTGTTTCAATAATACTTTCTCATTTTAACTACAACATGACAGCTACAGAAATATTGTATTGTAGTATTTTGAGATTTCTGGCACACATTTACATCTAAATCTCAGAAATGAGTCCGGTTACAATTTCTTCTGTTAATTCTTTATTAACACCAGAATTTAGACCAGATCTCTTTTTTGGATTACTTGAAGGACTGTGAATTATCAAAATTGCATTTTGCTCACCTGAAGACTTTGAGAAACTGCTCCAGAGAATGGAAGCAATGGAGACAAAGTTACGCCTTCTTGAGGTCAACATTGTTTTAAACACTGGATATGGAAATGAGACAACTTTACCGATGACTACACGCAGGGAGGAAGAACCTGGCAGCCCAGAGTTACCTTGGTCCAACAGTCTCGCACAGAAGCCACAGAACAACACTACTCCCTCAGCCAAAAGGTGCTTAACGAGTAGAACACCACACTCAGAGTTTGATGAACACTGGCCGGCTTTAAAACGCACTGAATCTACACCTGCTTCCTCTGTTCCAAGGAAGAAAAAACAAAAGAAATTCCAACCCTAAACAAGACATATCACTCCCTCCTGAATCCCTCTGAAAAACAGATTTGCACCCCTCACTTTCCCGAAGGACGACGCAGCCCCTAGGACCAGTCAAGGTCCCCAGGAAAAATCCAGCCACAGAAGCGGACAAAAAGGAAAGTAAGAACCGCCCCAGTTCTCATCATCTCATCAGTGAGCGCAATCTAATTGCCCTATTCCTATGTGAAATCTGGTTAGACAGTAATAATGAATCATCTGCACTGATAGAATCTACACTGTCAAATTACAACTTTCTAAGTGAGAGCAGGAAACACAGACGAGGTGGAGGCGTTGCCACAATTTTTCAATTTAATTCAATTCAGTTTATTTTTATAGCGGCAATTGACAACAGATGTCATCTCAAGGCACTTAACAAGGAGTCATTTCAATACATGTATACAAACATTCCAATCAGTTAAAAAGCTTCCTATTTAAGGAATCCCAGCAGATTGCGGCAGTCATTGGCGTGAGGTTGGGCAGACTTTCCAACCACAGCAATCCTTTAGCAATCCCTCATACTGAGCAAGCATGTAGCGACAGTGGAGAGGAAAAACTCCCCTTTAGCAGGAAGCAGCCAACAGAACAAGGCTCAGTAGGAGCGGCCATCTGCCATGACCGTCTGGGGGTTTGAGAAGACAGAGCAGAGACACAGAAGGAACAGAAGATCTGCTATGAGAGTACTTTCTATCTAACAGAAAGTAAAAAGTTGATAACATGACACGGTGGATGTTCAGTTACTGGGAGCATCATCCCAGTCGATGCCCCCTGTCCAACAGGGCATTGTAGCTAAGCAGGATACCAGACCAGGTATATCTTCTATGGAGAGAAAAACACTGAGAGAAAACAAAGTTAACAGTCGAAATAGCAGAATGTACTGTAATACAACTGGAGAGTAGTAGTAGAAAAGGAAGTAGCAGAGTGAAGAAAAGTGGTAAGTCTGTCCTCCAGCAGTCTAAGCCTATAGCAGCATAACTACAGAGATAGCTCAGGATGACCTAAGCCACTCTAACTATAAGCTTTGTCAAAAAGGAAAGTTTTAAGCCTGGCCTTAAAAGTAAACAGAGTGTCTGCCTCACGGACTAAAACTGGGAGCTGGTTCCACAGGAGAGGAGCCTGATAACTAAAAGATCTGCCACCCATTCTACTTTTAGAAATCCTAGGAACTACAAGTAAACCTGCAGTCTGAGAGCGAAGTGCTCTGTTGGGAACATATGGAACAATCAGATCTCTGATGTATGATGGAGCTTGATTATTAAGGGCTTTGTATGTAAGAAGAAGGATCTTAAACTCTATTCTGGATTTAACAGAGAGCCAATAAGGGGAAGCTAAAGCAGGAGAAATGTGATCTCTCTTTTTAATATTCATCAGAACTCTTGCTGCCGCATTTTGGATCAACTGAAGGCTTTTAATGGCATTTTGTGGACTTCCTGATAGTAAAGAATTACAGTAGTCCAGCCTTGAGGTAACAAATGCATGGACTAGTTTCTCAGCATCACTCCTGGACAGGATGTTTCTAATTTTAGAAATATTCCCGAGGTGAAAGAAAGAAATCCTAGAAACCTGTTTAACATGGGATTTAAATGTCAAGTCTCTGTCAAAAATAACGCCGAGGTTCTTTACGTTATTAATTCAATTCAATTCAGTTCAGTTTATTTATATAGCGCCAATTCACAACAGATGTCATCTCAAGGCACTTAACAAGAAGTTATTTCAATACATTTATACAAACATTCCAATCAGTTAAAAAGTTTCCTATTTAAGGAATCCCAGCAGATTGCGTCAGTCATTGGCGTGAGGTTGGGGAGATTTCGAACCACAGCAATCCTTCAGCAATCCCTCATACTGAGCAAGCATGTAGCGACAGTGGAGAGGAAAAACTCCCCTTTAACAGGAAGAAACCTCCAACAGAACCAGGCTCAGTAGGAGCGGCCATCTGCCACGACCGTCTGGGGGTTTGAGAAGACAGAGCAGAACACAGAAGGAACAGAAGATCTGGTATAAGAGTAATTTCTATGTTACAGAAAGTAAAAAGTTGATAACAGGACACAGCGGATGTTCAGTTACTGAGAGGATCATCCCAGTCGATGCCCCCCGTCCAACAGGGCATTGCAGCCAAGGAGGATACCAGACCAGGTATATCTTCTATTACTTGGGGCTAATTTAATGCCATCCAGATGAAGTGATTGACTAATCAGTTTCTGTTTAAGAACTTCTGGTCCAAAGACAGCAACTTCTGTTTTGTCAGAATTTAAAAGCAAAAGGTTTAGGGTCATCCATGTTTTTATGTCTTCCAGACATGCCTGTAATCTACCTAACTGACTGGGTTCATCAGGATTTATGGATAAATATAGTTGTGTATCATCTGCATAGCTGTGGAAATTTATCCCATGCTGTCTAATGATTCTACCAATTGGGAGCATATATATGGTGAACAGAATTGGTCCAAGCACAGAACCCTGTGGAACTCCACAAGTAACCCTTGAGAGTGAAGAAGATTTATCATTTAGATGAACAAACTGGAATCTATCAGACAAATATGATTTAAACCAGCCTAGTGCTGTTCCTTTGATCCCTGCAACATGTTCAAGCCTTTCTAAGAGAATATTATGATTGACTGTGTCAAAAGCAGCACTGAGATCTAACAAAACCAGAACAGACACAAGTCCATTATCTGAGGCCATGAGAAAATCATTAGTAACCTTCACCAGTGCTGTTTCAGTGCTATGATGAGCTCTAAAACCTGACTGAAACTCTTCAAACAGCTCGTGACTGTTTAGATGCTCACAGACTTGATTAGCAACAATTTCTTCAAGGACTTTGGATAAGAAAGGAAGGTTAGATATAGGTCTGTAATTCACTAAGTCATCTTGATCAAGGGAAGGTTTCTTGAGTAAAGGTTTAATTACAGCTATTTTAAATTCCTGTGGTACGTATCCGTTTACTAAGGATAGATTAATCATATCCAAAATGGGGCCAGGAACCAAATGGAACAATTCTTTAAATAATTTGGTTGGGATTGGGTCCAACATACAAGTTGAAGGTTTAGATGAGGCTAATATTTTTGATAATTCTGAAAGCTCGACTGAATCAAAACAGCCTAAGCACAAATGAGGTTCTACAGTTCTTTCCGATACTGCCTCATTTACTGAGGAAGAAGTAATCATGTTTGGGAGGATGCCAATGATTTTATTTTTAATAGAATTAATTTTATTTATGAAGAATCCCATAAAATCATCACTGCTAAGAGCTGGGGGAATAGTTGGCTCAACAGAGCTATGACTCTGTGTAAGTTTGGCAACTGTACTAAAAAGAAACCTAGCATTGTTTTTATTCGCCTGTATTAATGATGAAAAATATGCTGTTCTAGCTTGTCGAAGGGTCTTTTTATACAGCAGTAGACTGTTATTCCAGGTTAAATAGGAATCCTCTAGGTGTGTAGAGCGCCATTTTCTCTCCAACTTCCTAGTATTCTGCTTTTTACTGAAAAGATTTTGAAAATTAGAGGATCGATCTGTATATGTGTACCAAACAAACTACCAATGTCATCTGCACTCAATACCAATGTAGAGGAAATGTCTGAATTCCAAAATTCAGACATTCCTTTTGTTGCCTCGATATCCTACCCACAAAAAGAAAGTTTTCTAAAGAAAGTTTTCCCAGTCATTAAGTCTTGCCCCATAAAGGGGAAGGAAGAAGGAAGATGAAGAAGAGAGGTAGGAAACAAAAAGTCAAGAGAGAGGGTGAGTTGAAAATACAAGAGAGGAAGGGGATCAAGGAAAACACAGGCAAACTTTAGAGTCTGCCTCCATACCCACAGGACGGCAGAGAGAGTGGAAAACACAAAAAAAATAAAAAAAATGGGAACATCGACAAAACAAACCAAACATTGTGAACTAAGAACTACACAACCACATCACACTAAAATGGATGTACAAATACAACTACAATGTCACAGAAAAGCTCATGGTACCGATTAATCACAATCTGGTAATGATAACCTCAGCCCAAGAATGTAACTGTAAACACAATATGGTGTTGATGCGTGTTGTTGTTATAATGTATATTTAAAACAGAGGGGTTGGATTTGGGGAAGGCAGCCACACATCCCCCAACCCCCACCCCTAGCCCTCTGTGTCTACATGCTGTTTAACAGTGGGCACTGGCACCAGAGGTGAAGCTGATTGAACAGCTCCCCCTCTGGATTCCAAAAAATTGTGCCGACCCCAAAGTCCCTACGTGTCCCTATGTGTGTCTCATGAAAATGGTATAAGTGGGAGTGTCTAAGCTGTATAGTAAAATTGGGACCCAGGCCGCCACGGGATAGCGAAAAAGGAAACCCCTCCTCGCACCCCAGTGATGTGCCCATGTGCCAAGACCCTATATGAGTGGTAAAGTGATGGAGCGGGTTGGACAGAGTTGTTTGGGGATGGGGAGGGAAGGACTGGGAGACAAAATGCCTTCCTTAGGGGGCCAGCTCCCCTACTGGCCCCAATAGGCACCGCTGTTCACCAGGATCCACCAGGGGAGGGAGGCCTTGGCACGTTTAACCAGCACCACCAAGTCCCATGGACCCCAAGGCAGTCCCCCAGCCCCATCGCAGAAGGAGAGCTATACACACCCTGACATTCGCTCTATCAGAAAACAAAAGACATTAGACACCCAGGTTGAGTACAGCCCCGCACACCCCTCCCTCCCGTCCAAGTGCGCCCCGTAGGGGGAGTTGCTAGATTAGCAACAGCCTCCCCGCCAGCATAGGAGGCCCCCAGCGCCGCCTGAGCATCGGAGGCCCCCGTGCCCCAAACCCCGGCGACGTACCTGCCCAGACCAGGAGCAAACTGATGCCCTTGGTGGCCGAACCACCAGGCCGACGTCCACCACACCCATTCCTTGGCCAATACTCAGCCCTTGGCGGGCGACCACTGCTGTTCAGTGGCTCGGCAAGCGCCCGACCCCAGCTCCCCGCAACGCACAAAGACCGAGACCCAGGAGCCAAGTCCAGTGCGAAAAAGAGTGATCAGGCCCAGAAATGCCGCCCAGCCACCGCAACCAGCACATGCCACCGGCCAGCCCCGACTCCCACAGGCCGGCACCGGCACCAGAGACCCCACACTGGGCGACCCCCAGCCAGGACCACTGCCAGGGGGTGCAGAGCCCCCAGGCCCACCCTAGACCCTACCCAGGCGCAGCACGGCCACCAGGCCAGTAACCCATGTCCGCCGGTGCAACCCCTCTAAGGCACCGCATGCCGCCATCAGGAGTTACCAAACAAAGCCACCAAAGCCCAACCCCAGTTTGGGGCCACGACGTCCAGCGCTTCATCTGCCCAGTGATCCCACCCCCAGTCGCTTGTTTACAGTCGCCATATTGGAAGAGAGCGTCAGTCTTGGAGAAGCTCACCTCTGAAATGTCCATAACAAAATACAGTCAGGTGATTGTTGATAGTGCTTGCTGGTTTCATCTTTGACCCGCTTGCGCAGTCATTGAGGTGGGGCTATAGGGAGCAGGAGGGAGGCGGGAGGGTTGTTTTTGGAGGTGCCTTGGTAGTGGGATTTAAAAAAATCTCTCTCTCCCTCAAATACTCTGGACACCAGCTTTAAGCAATCGGAAATCTGCACGTGTCTCTTATTTTGGAATTTGCTAGGTGCTTTACACTGCTCCCTTGTCTGATTTCCTGTCTGGATCGATCCAAACTGCTGAGATTGCCATTTTCTGGAAGCATAGCACGTAAAAAATAGACCCACCGGTTAAATTTAGGAGAGGGCTGCAATACACACAACTCATCTGATTCGTGCTGCTTCGCGCCCAGTGGAAACAAATCCATTGACTATAACGTTGGCTGTCAGCTACATATCACTCTTATCAGACGTTATTCATCACTTACATGTCCGGTGGAAAGCAGGCTTTAAGGCTTCATTTAGTGTACATTAAGAGTTAGAATGGAATGGTTGAAATTAAATCCTATTCACTTGTTAAAATGCCCCTGTCCAAGTCCACCCCTATATCCAACTGAGAATCTCCGGCAACACTTGAAAATTGCTGTTAATAGACTGACTTCATTCAGTCCGACTGAGCTTAAGCTGTTTTGCAAAGAATAGACAAAGATTTCAGTCTCTAGGTATGCAAAGCTTCTAAAAAACATACTGCGAAAAAATGGCTCCTGTAAATAGAGCAAAAGGTGAATATCGAAAGAACTGACTGATGGCTGAACACAAATGGATGCCGCACATTTAAGATTTTTATTTGTAAAAAATCTAAACTTCCATCCTTTTCCTTCCACTTCGCAATAATAAATTCATTTGATTTGGTCTATGCCATAAAAATTCAAATAAATGCTTTTGAATTTTGTGTTTGTTACAGGACCAAATGTGAATGGCACTGTAAACATCAATGGCTCAAGTCATTCAAGGAATAACAGTTGACTTACTTATGAAACTATTTTTAAGCCCATCTTCTTTTTTTTTATCTAACAAATGGTCTGAATAAAGATCAGAGGGATATATGGTAGAAGTGAAAAATTAAATGCCAGCGTATTTATGAGGCAGCAGAACAAATGCTTTGATTAAAGAAGAAAACTAAGAAAGCTGAATAGGTCGAGAGTAATCACAGGTGTGAAACTCATGAAGATGTTTCTACATTTGCATTGAGGTTAAAGAGCTATTTTAATCTTTCTTAATATTTCTCTCATCTTTTCTTATTCTTCCCTCCTTTCCTTTTTTCCCTCCTAATTAACACAGATGACGTTTTTTGTCTGCTAGAACCATAGACGAGACTAATTCTCACTGCTCTATCATAGAAATGTAATTGGTTCTGTGGTGCTTTGTTATAATCCAATGTGAAATCCCTGTGGTGCAAATTAGTGTGCATAAAGATGGTACTTAAGCACTGTTGTGTACATAAATCCTGGTTAATAATGACTTAGTACAATCTATTGATCAGTTAGCTTTAATTACAAGCCTGTATACAATGTAGCTTGGATACTGTGGTGAATGTAAACAAATTACGATATTGTATTATTATGGTTGTGCAGTATTCACCCAGGTGACATCCACTTATCCAGAGCTGGGTAGTAACTAGTTACATTTACTTGAGTAACTTTTTGGGGAAAAAATTACTTTTGGAGTAGTTTTACTAGACCATACTTTTTACATTTACTTGAGTAATGTTTTTATGAAGAATTGCAACTCTTACTTGAGTAACGTTTCTGGGTACTCTACCCACTGAGAGTAACTTTACTGAATGAAATTTAATGCTTGTTTTAACCAAAAATGCATAAGTCTCACACATAGTTTATGTTGAAGGGAGACCTCTTGTTTGTAAACAAGCGTCATAATTTTACCATTATTTTCTATCTGCTGACGTTGGTCTGCCATTTGGAGGTCAAGTGGGGGTACCTTACACCCTGTCCTAACATTTATACATTACCTACTGTAAGTATTGGTTTAATTAGTTTTACTTTGAAAAAAAGTTATGGGAAAAATGTATCTTCTTGTCAAATTTCTTATTTTACTATTATGTCATGCATTTCTATTTATTTGAATCTTTAGATTTTGCATCTGCATCTGCCTTGGTGAAAATGTGTCCTCCTCTTCTCCTCTCCAGTGTGGGGTTCAGCAGGGCTCGGTTTTAGGCCCCCACCTGTTCACACTGTACTTGCTCCCTCTTGGTTCTATTTTTAGAAAGTTTCATTGTTATGTGGACAATACTCAAACATGTTTCCCACTTAAGAAAATGGACTCGAGCTCTCTGATCACCCTGTTTTCCTGTCTGGATGACAAAAAAGTCTGGTTGACTAAGAATTTGTAAAAGTTTAATGTGAAAAAGACAGACCCCCCCACATAGAAGTTGGTTCTTTGGCCCAGTTTGGCCAACTATTACTAACCTCAGGGTCAAAGTGGATGCTGGACTAAAGTTAGAAAATCAAATTAGATCAGTTGTAAAATCTAGCTTTTTTTCATTTAAGGCAGCTGGCTAAAGTAAAGCTAATTCTTTCCCAGAGGTATTTCGAAACAGTAATTGATGTCTTTGTTACAACTCAGCTAAATTACTATAATGAATTTTACAAAGGAATAAGTGACGTCTGAATGATCCAAAGACAAAGCATAAGCTTAGAGGAGACTGCACTTTTGCTGTTGCAGCTCCTAAATTGTGGAATAGGCTTCCTTTAGACCTCAGACAGGCCTTTTCAATGTCTGGTTTTAAATTTTTTTCTTAAAACCCACCTCTTCTCTCTGGCCTTCGACACCATCTGAGATCTTGACTTTTAAATAGGTTTTGAATTGTTTTTATTATTATTACATTATTATAAATTCGATTCTTCATCCTATTTGATTGTATGCTTGTTTCAGCCTTTTCATTTTGGGATGTATTATTTATTTTAGGGTTAATTGATTTTGTTGTTCATTTTGTTGTTTTATTTGTTCTGTGTACAGCACTTCGGTTCTGTGTACAGCACTTCGGTCCTGTGGGTGTTTTCAGTGCTATATGTATAAAGTTGGTATGGTAGAATTTGCACATAACTTTATATTTTTGTCCAATCAATTTAATGATTTTTAAATATTAAATTATAGGTTATGATCTCTAAACAAGTACTAAGCAAGTACTGTTTGGCTACTCTACCTACCTCTGCACTTATCTGAGTCAATAGTTGAATATTGCTCCTTAATACCTATGACACTAAAATTTGACCTCTGCAGACAAACTCCTACACAGGACAAAATCAAGCCTCTTGTTCAGTTTTGTGGATGACACTTAGGGTGCATTCACACCTGATAGTCCAGTAGACTAGGTTTGGAGACATTATTGCTTTTTTAGCTGGTCCGGTTCCATTGACTGTAAGGCATCCACCTTTCTGAAGAAACAAGGTTTGTCTTTCATAGAGACAATCTCAATGAAGAAAGATATGGTGAGATTGTCAGACAGTGACAACCCCAAATATCTACTTTTGAATGTTCAGTACAGTATGTGCTAGAGTGACCAATACAACCACATCGACTGATTTAGGGTTGCAATCCCACTTCAGTGTGTGGCAAAGCTGGTGACCAGCATAGGAGGTGATAGGCTGTTGTGGTTGTGAGTTTCTACAATACACTACTGTGGCTCCTACTTTTTAAATGAATGCAGAGTGTGGTTTGTTCAAACTTCAATCATCCAGTCCAATAAGCAACTCCAAACCAGAATTAAACTGGGTTTTTTTTTACCCCCCCTTTGTCAAGTTGGACTTCTTCTATTTGGTTTCCATGCCTTGCAGCAGATATAGCTCGCAATATATATGTATATATATATTATTATTATTATTTATTATTATTATTATTTTTTTGATGATTCTATGGAATTCTGTGTTTGAGACCAATCTATGGGCCAGAGGTGTCCAATCCAGCGCCACGGGTGCTGCATGTCTTAGCCATTTTCCTCCTTGAACACTACTGATTTAAATAAATTAGCCATTTCACAGGTTCCTGCAGAACTTGGTGACCAGCTGAGAAGGTAATTCAGCTAGCTGAATCAGCTTTGTTACAGCGACGTCTCTAAAATATTCAGAACAGGTCCTGAGTTGTCCTCTGTGCTTGACGTTTTGACAATGTGGTCTTGTGATATTGCTGCAAAAGGAAACTCTCTTTAAGTATACTTGAATTTTATTATGCTATGGCAAATTATAGGTTTGTCAGAGTTCAAGCATCAGCTGAGGGTATTACCCCAAGCTACACTTTCAGGCTGTTTTTGCTCTTGCAAGAACACATGCATCTACAGCATGTGTTCTTGCTGCCTTGTGAGTGCCAGTTTGCAAACAGACATGAGTAGAAGCATGGCACAGAGCTGCAGGGTCAGATCTTAAATCATAAAAAGCTAACCCCCATATCAATATACGGAAAATATGTGAGCAAAAAATGACATTTCTTCAACATGAATTAGGGGTTAGCTTTGACATTCAAATCATTACTCCAGGTGATTCATGAATCCACCATCTCTAACTTCAAATTAGCATATCTTTTACCCCTCCTTTCCACCTGACGCGTAAGCAGCACGTTACAGGAGCAGCACGTTTCACCTTCGTATTCTGCTGCTTGGCCCTTTCCACCGGGTGCGTATGAGGCGCATAGCAGCAGGGAAGCAGCTGTCACCGAGAGAGCACGAAATCACCCGAGATTAGCAAAATCACGTGTGGTTTCGTCAGTAAACACAACAACCATAGACATATATAAACGTCTATGACAATAATAACCAGGAAAAGACAACAACATGACTCCAAAAGGTTGGTGTTTTATGTTATGTCCGTTTTATATTCGCCAATAAGTTTGTGTTATGTCAGGGAATATCCAAAATCGCCCCCTCCCGCGAGGTACTGACTTCTCACCGGCCGCACAGGTAGTGACATTTTTTTAAGTAAAGCAACTGCAAAGCAGCATGTTTCTTTTATTTTGAAAATTTTCGGTGCCAAGCCGTATATTTCCTGTCTCCCCTATCCAAAATGTAGAAATGTACGTGTTTCAGAGGCGTGCTGCTTAGAACATAGGACTGCCGCGTATATTTAGAAAGGTTCTGCGACATGTCGCTCCTCAGACGCGGCAGACTCGTGCTGCTTTCGCCTCTGGTGGAAAGGGCTCTATTGACTACAGTGGTGGCTATCAGCTGCGTATGACGTGCTGCTCCTGTAACGTGCTGCTTACGCGTCCGGTGGAAAGGAGGAGTAAGTTTTAGGGTTTGAAAAGGCTCAGTTCTGAGAATCTTAAGCTTCAATGCTCAACTATCCTTATTCCTCCATTCCTTTTTGTCTTTCAGTCTGTAAGGAAACTCAAGAGCAAAATGGAAAACCAAGAAATAAAATCACTGGGAGAGTATAATTGGAAAGGAGTTTGACAAAAAATGGACTGAGGGAGAGAAAACCAGAGGGAGGTTAAGGGATGAGGAGCACCATAAGAGAATAAGGAGACAGGAGTTCAGACTAATGAGGTAGCAGGGGCTTAGAACACCAGACGCTGTTTATTTTTTGCCCATCATTCTGAGAGCTAAAGGCCACAGAGGTGTATCTGAAGAGCAGAGAAGACAAAACAAGATCAACAACGCAACAATTAAACTTTTGAAAGGCTCTTCCTTTGCTTAGCAGATAAAAAAACAAACAAACAAACAAACAAAAAACGTTTTTCTGTGACGTTGTCCAGATGTATGCTGCCTCTCCAGCTTAAGGGTATCCTGCCCACCCATGATGGAGCTATTCTTTATTCTCCACCTAAATAGCAGTTGTCACAGCCATCCTCCCACACAAATGAACACAGGCAAAAGCCCCCCCCAAAAAAAACCTGTTTTTGTTTTCTGTCATCTTGGCTTTGCTGCAGAACCTCACATCATCTCCTTCGATATCTGAGCACTGCAGCCCTCCTCCTACAATATGTGTTTACGTATGCGTGAATCTTCTCGTTGCTGCAGCTCCACACAGCTTATAAAGCATAAAATTGTGGCATTCATGTGACAATCCTGTTGTGTGTCTCTGTCTTCTGTTTGTGTGGGTTTTTATATTTAGGATCCTGGCTGCGGCAGGGGCTCATATGAACATCTCAGTGGATCTGAGGACTCTGAGGGCTGTGAGAGTACTACGACCTCTCAAGCTGGTCTCAGGCATACCCAGTGAGTGCCATGTATTTCAGTGTCTGTTCAATAGTTTTCCTTTTAATTTATAATGTTGAATACATAGAACTCTTATGAGAAAAAGTAATTTTAGCAAATTGACTAACACTTTATCAAGGTTTAAAGGTAGCTTTTCTACAATTTCTACTCTATTAAATTGATTTAAACATATTTAAGTCACTTTTTCTCATCAAAATACCTAATAAAGAATTATATAAATTATGAGAATTTTGCAAGGTTGGATGGGCAGTGGCCAAATAATAATAATGATAATGGCTTGCATTTTATATAGCGCTTTTCGAGACCCTCAAAGTGCTTTAAAACTCCATTATTCATTCACTCTCACATTCACGCACTAGTGGAAGCAAGCTACGATTGTAGCCACAGCTGCCCTGGGGCAGACTGACAGAAGCGAGGCTGCCATCGGCCCCTCTGGCCAATGCCACATGTGGTTTCATTAACATTTTTTCCTGGCAAAACTATCCAAACCTTAATCAACTTTTCACATTTCGTCTTGTTACAACCACACATTTTGTTTGTTTTTCACTTTATTTTGTATGTGAAATACCAACACAGTGTAGTACATAATAGAAAAATGGAGGAAAATATATGATTTTTCAAATAATTTACAAATAAAAATTGGAAAATTGTGGTGCACATTTGGATTCTCTTCTACTTTTAGTCAAAACTTTGTATCGATTATTAATTCACATAAGAGACTTAGAATACTTTTGCCCATTGGTCTTTGCAAATCCATCAAACTCAGTCAGATTGGATGCAGGATGTCAAGAAACAGCAACTGCACTTCTTGCCACAGTCACTCAATTGGATTTAGGTCTGGATTTTGATTGGGCCATCCAAACATAAATATGCTTTGATCTAAACATGCAGACAGAGTTCTATTGTAACTCTGTCTGAATGTTTAGGGTCATTCTGCTGGAAGGTAAACCTCTGACCCAGTTTCCAGTGCAGTCTCTTAACAGATTCCTTCTGAAATAGTCCTGCATTTTGCTCCATCTGTCTTCCCCTAAATTCTGGCCAGCTTCCCTGCCCCTGCAGCAGAAAAGCATCCCCATGGCATGATGCTGTCACCACCATGTTTCACTGTGGGGATGGTGTATTCCAGGTGGTGTGCAGTGTTTGCAGCGTCTTGTTTGCTGTAGTATACTTTTCTTTTTTATTATCTCTTTGCTCAGCATGTCAGGTTAAATGAAGGGGCATGTCTTGATAGGTTTTCAGTTTTCCAAAACTCTTTCCAGTTTTATGGATTGAACAGTGCTTTGTGAGATGTTCAAACTTGAGATATTGTTTTATAGCATACCACTACTTTAAAGTTCTCCACAACTTAATTCCAGACGTGTTTGGTTTGCTTAATTGTTTTCATAAATTCCACACATGTGGACTCTATCAGTTAGGTCTCATCTGAAACCAGATGCTTGCACTTCATTTTATTTAGAGATATCCGAATAAAGGTCAAGCAGATCATGAAAAAAAATAGATTGAAAAAATGTCAGCTTTCCACGTCAGTGTTATGAACAACTATGTGTTGGTCTATAACATACAATCCGAGTAAAATCCATTAAAATTTGAGGATGTAATGTGACAAAATAAGTTATGGATACTTTTGCTAAGCACTCAATGGAAATGCAATATGTATATAAGGGTTTTTTTATGTTTGAGTGTTGTTCACTATATTATGTCTGTTTGTAAAATGCACTTTACTGTCTTTTGTTTCTTGAATTTTGCAACAGTAGTCCATAAAAACATAACAAAATGCATTTGACTGAAAACTAAATGTTGAACTTTTTTAACTGAATATAAGTTATTTGAAAACTAATATGGTCATGACATTATCAATAGTAGGGATGTATATTGCTAAAAATCTGGGGATACGACACGATATATTGCGATACTATAAGTAAGAATATATATTGTGAATTTTAAAACTGAATTTAACTGTTGACAACCTGTCACAGCATTCTAAAGACTCTAACCTGTTTCTTATTAACACATCCAGTGTTATTACTGGAACGAAGAAGGTGAAAAATGGCCACAAACTACCAGACATACTTTTAATTTTACTTCAAAAATTACTGTCATTAATAGTTCCATTCAAATTCTAGAAAAAAAATTTTAAATATATTTTTTAAATAATTTATAATATATAATAATATATAATTTTTCTAATCGATACATTGCTTTTGAATATCGATACAATATCATGACATAAAATATTCCATCCATCCATCCATCCATCCATTATCTGTACCCGTCCATCCTATGCGGGGGGGACTGGTGCCCATCTCCAGCAGTCATGGGGCAAGATTGCTGGAGTCCCGGGGTACACCCTGGGCAGGTCCCCAGTCCATCGCAGGGCATGGAAAAAGTCTTACTAGCCAGTATAATACAATTTTTGATTTTCACATTTACATTTTCACGTTAACATTTTTCTCTCTGCTTCTGGATAAAATATCCCATCATGTTGTTGTTGTTGTTTTTCTACCACTGTACATGGGTTTTCACCTTTATTCAACTGGTCAATGTGTGCTTTATCTCCAGGTCTGCAGATAGTCCTGAAATCTATAATGAAGGCCATGGTGCCTCTGCTACAGATTGGTCTGCTACTGTTCTTTGCCATCCTCATGTTCGCCATCATCGGCCTGGAGTTTTACAGCGGCAAACTACACAAGTCCTGCACACCACAGCCAGGAATACTGGGTACACTGGACACTTTGGGCCTGATTTATCAAAGGTTTGCGCTTGTTAAAACGTGCGCAAACCTCACAGCGGGCGGAAAAATGCGAAAAACCTGCAGCAAGATGCGCTCAATCAGTTTTGCCCTTGATGAATATGTAATGTAGGCGTTTCTGTCAGTTGTTCGAATATTGGGAGGACAACATGCAAATAAGTAGGCATTCCACATGCAGTGTGATTTATCAAACATGAAACTGTTTGCGCCGGCAGTTTTTGCACCTATTTATACCGCCTCTGAAAGGCATGTCTTAACTTTCCGCCACCACGACTCAAGATAAGTATTTTACTGATAAACAAAAAATAAATTCCCACACATTCTAGCCTAATAGTTATTAACACTTTAATGGCCATAAACCTGACAGTTATGTAGATTCTCTGGAATATGACACCTGCATGGAGCATAGAGCGGTGCGTGTACACTGCACGCATTAAGTTTATTACTGATGAATGAAAAATATAATTCACTGACATTCTAGCCTAATAGTAATTAACTCTCTAACAGCTAGACTTGACAGGTATGTTGTTTTTTCCCCCTTTTTTTTTGCCAAAGATGCATGATGAATCCATTGTGCCTATTTCTCCTCTCACTCACTGTGGGACAGTGCATGGATCAGAAAGGCTAGCACACACAGCAGCTGACGCGAAGTCTTCATTTGAATACTACGCTTTGCGCACACAATCTTAGTAGGTCATCCACAAATCAGGAACTCACACTTCGCTCAAATTTTTTTGCGGTGCACGCAATTTTTTGCTCTTTATTTGGATTATTGATAAATCAGGCCCATAATGTTGTATTTTATTTTGAATGCCAATCTATTGATCTGCTGAATAGACGTGTGTAGCCACTGCTGGAAGATAGCCTGAGATGTTTGTGTTAATATGCATTGTTTAGTTTAGTTTACTTCAAACTTCGTGGTTGTTGTTGCTTGGGGGGCCATTTTCTTTTAAGACAATTATGGGTTCCTTAGCATTCCTATCAAACAAACTATTTCTTGTTCAGCACTTTAGAATTGCTCTATGATAAACTTTATGCATTAAGCCATTGAACTAAGGCGGGTTTTTTACAATCCCTATCATTGCAGAATGTCATTCAGAGATAGTCGTGTAATACTTTTCAGATGAATTGACGGTAACATCTGTTACTTCATTCATCATTGCTGATGTTTTCCTCCTTGATATCTTGTTAAAACAAACCTGTATGCTTCAGACCAGTAAGCTAACCAAACTTCAGCTTAGAAAAGTAATCTTCTAATGATCAATTAGTAGGCTATTTTAAATCAATAACCCCCTTATGGATCCTGTGAAAGAAGCAAGGGTGACACAAATTTTCAATATTGTTCTTCTTTCCCTCAATGAATAATGATTATTCTGTGTGGAATAGGTTGTGTTGCTTTATTTATTGAAGTGAGATTTCTTTAGTTTTAGAACCCAGTAAAGAACATGCAAAAAAGAGGGTTTCTTTTACCATAACTGTATGAGGGCTGTTATTAGTTGTTGATTGTAAGCCTGTAAATCATTATAATAATTAACTCTCCAGTATCAGGTGAGCAGTTTGGCATCCATTCAAAGTGCAATATAGGAACATTTAGTCAAATATATAGGTTTTGAGTCTATTTGATGAAAAAAGCAACAGTCTCTTCATAAGGCGTACAGTATGTGATGCTATTCATCTTATTGTAGAATGGCACAGAAAAAGGGCAGTGGTCTCGACAGCTCTGACACAGACTTGTTATTAGGATGAAATAACTTACTTTGTTAAGGGAGTTTAAAGTTGTTTATATAGCACATGCATATGAAGAGATTAAAGCATATTTGAATGGTTTCTTTCTGCAAACCTAGTCTCAGATCTTAAAAGTCTCAAACCTGAGCTGCTTCTGCTCCTGTTTTTTGTGTTATTGTGCAGGTATATTTGTCTGGGGCAGGTTTGAGCAGCTGTTTAGGTAACCGCTCTACTGTGATGTCATAACCAGAAAAGCAGAAACACACATAGTGCGTAAGACTGCACCTGGAGACTCCACTGAGCCAAAATGGCCTTCCTGCGCTTTACAAACAAAATGAAAAACGCTGTGCAGTACAATGAGTTATTGTTCAGTTCATAGCTGTTATTAACTCCTAGCTATATATATATGTGTATATATATATATATATATATGTATATATGTGTGTGTATATATATATATATATATGTGTACATATATACATATATATGTATACATGTGTACATATATATGTATACATGTGTACATATATATATATATATATATATATATATATATATATATATATATATATATATATATATATATATGTATATATGTATATATATCTGTATATATGTATATATGTATGTATGTATATATGTATATATATATGTATGTATGTATGTATATATGTATATATATATGTATGTATATATGTATATATATATATATGTATGTATGTATGTTTTTGTCTCTGTTCAGAAAATGAGACAGTGGATTCGTCTGAGTACGAGTTCCCATGTGGCGTCCGTCAGTGTCCAGCCAAATATAACTGCATGGAAACCTGGATTGGACCTAACGACGGCATCACCCAATTTGACAACATCCTGTTTGCAGTCCTGACTGTCTTCCAGTGTATCACCATGGAAGGATGGACGACTGTGCTCTACAACGTAAGGTCATATGTCGGCTTCTCATAAAGCTATTCTGGTTGGCTTCAAACTTTAGCTGCCTTGCAATGTAGACTACATAAAAGCTGATGTACTGGTAAGCAAGGGCCTTAGCACATTATTGGTTGCTGAATGAGTGTCTGTGCCCTGCATCTTCAGTCTGCTGCAAAAACCTTCAGGGCATGATTCAAACCTTGTGAATACATTCCAAAGGGAGTGCAGTATCAACAGGTGACTGATTAACTGGTATTTCTTTAATCAAAGGTGTTCTAAACATGCAGTGTCACCTGCTCCATGCATGCATGCACAAATGGCCCAGGTCCATGCGCACATCCTCCAAGCAATTTAACATATACTTTTTTAATTTTTTTTTACGTGTCCTGTTTGGCAGTGTGGAGCTCAGAATTGTTGTCTGAGTACAAAGTAAGAAGCCCAACGGATTTACTTTCACAAGCGGAGCACTAAAGCTTTTGCTATAGTACTTCACTTGATATATAAATTATGTGTGAGAAATCTTTATTATGAATTGCTGTGAGTTTTATTTTCTGATGTTATGGACACGGAGACGGAAAATAAACATATTAATATTCTAATTAAATATTTCTTATATGAAAGTAGACGTGTAAGTAAAAAAAAACAGAAATTTGAATAGGCTTATTGGACTTTATGAACTTTTGATGCATGGAAAGCCAGATAAAATAAATATTGTTTCCCCAAGAATTTCACATTGCTTTTTTAATTTGAGGTTCAGTCATCTCTCTCTCATATGTTGTATATACAAAACAACTGCAGTAAAAGTAAATATGCCATTAACTGTAGTGAAGCTGGAGTTTCTCCGCACAGAACTGCCAGGGTTGCCAAGGAAACACTATTGTTTTTGTTGTGCATTCTTGTTTTTCTGCGAGCTTCTCCTCACTTTAGGGTTTTTCTTCATTGTCGTAGTTCCAAACGCAATACTACAATGTGTCGTGAACACACATACAGTGTGAGCAGTCTGGTTGGATCCAAGCATCGGATCGTACATTGTGAGAATAATACTATTAATATTGCCAGCATTGTTCTTTGTGCTACAATGTTGATTTTAATTATCCTTTCCTAGCCAACAGCCTAATGGTGATTTTCAGTGACGTTTAAAAAAACAAGACAAAACACATCTGGCTTTGAACTTTTATTGATTGATTAAAGATACTATATACTGTACACTGCACTGCATTTTGTAGTGAAACGTCAAACGGATGAATAAAGTACTAAGCCGGTTCATTTCAGAATTGGAGGACATTCCATGTCCCAGGCATGAAATTTAATTTAATCTAATATACAAAATTCATAAAGATGAAGTTATTAGTTAAACCACTTGTCCAGAGATCAAATCTAAAACCTAAACTGATTTAAAAAACTTTTGGAAATATTTGTAAACAAGGTTTATATATGTGGAGTGCCCCCGAAAGTGTCCTTTTTATCTTGTCCCACCTTCTCAATGCCCACATCTAACCTTATATAAAAGAGTAAAAATTATTTTACTTTGTTTCTCCTGCATTTCTATGTAGATCAATGTGTTTCCTATATCTGTATTTAAATTCAATTTTATTTAACATTTTAAACCTAAGTTATGACCCAAGGAATACTTGTCCCAAAGTATACATGCAACCCTGTTACTTTAACATGTTAAGCATGATACAAGGTGAAGAAATCATTCAGTCGCATGATAAAGAGGAAGTGACATCATCCAACAGTTTCTCAACAGCATGGACAGAGCACAAGTTTGTTCACTCTTCTAATTTTTAAATATTTACACTAGTATCATACTTGTTTGACCGTCTCGCAATGCCTTATGCAACCCTTTTACGTACATTGTCCTTGTATAATAAATTCACAAAATGTTTATATTTATTGATCTACTTAGATGTGTTTGTATTACTTGTCAGTAGTGACCGTTAGCTGAACAGCTAGTTTCCATTCCTGAGAAAAGGCTAAGATTAGCATGAATTTGCAACCCTGTTACTTGCAACCCTGTTATTGAGATGCCAATGCCAAAAAGTTGGGGAATGTAGATTTCAAGAGTTAAAGGGACTCTAAGGAAGTTTAACAGCAAAAAAATTTATAAAAATCCAACAATTTCTTCCTCATACATGATCCAGCAATGTCTTGGTCAGTAAAAAGAGCCCTGGCCTTTTCACCGTGGTTGACTCTAAATGCCTGTAAAATCACTTTATTAGTTATTAATAATTACTGTTCGGGTCGAGCTAGCAGCGATCCCGCAGCGCCTCCGAGAGGCAGCCTAGCGTGTGAATACGTCATGCGCGTTCACGCTGGGGCGTAGCATTTACTGTTAGCTAGAGTCGGAGAGCAGAGCTAGCGTTGCAAGCATGGATTCTGTAGAGGGTAAGAAGAGAGCTGCTTCAAGCACCGGTAACACTCCAGCACCAAGATAACCAAGAAAGCCAGAGTGTATTCCAGTGCGGCAAAGAGGGTGAAACTGGAATCGGATCGACGTAGGCAAAAAAACAAGAGTAAATATCGGCGCCGCGTTTGAGAAGTGGAAAATACTGAAAGAATCACTCGGCATGACAAGAGACCCGCAGCTGGCGTTATTTTTACTTGAAAGGTAAGAATTCTTTACTAAATACGTGTGGGGAAAAGCGTAGTAAATTGATTTCAAAGCGAGGGTTTCGGTACATTGCCATTAATATGAACACTTTTTATTCGGCTTGTCTGGCGTGCTCACAGCTGATTACATTGATTAGCTAAGTTGTTGGGAATTTTGAGAAAGAACTAAATTGTCTATCTAAACTTAGTAAAACTGTGTTGCTAATCAAATAAAGTGTGTATATTACTGATTGTCATTTGTAAACATGTGTATATTATGATTGGAGCAGTAAAAGTGGCTGTGTTGTTTTAGTTTTGAGAAGCACACAGCATCGGAAGCACCAGTCACATCAACACCCCATCGGCCATCTCAAGCAGCTTTTGGAGGGACCCATCCCCCCAGTTCAGTCACTGCAGGGGAGTCCGATAGGTAATTTTACTTGTAAACAACATGAAACTCCTGTTCCAGGTTATTGTCTCCACATAACATAAAATAAATCATCTTTCTTATCTACAGGGATGACTTCCAGGTTGCAGGAGTTCAACCTCTAAAAGAAGACAAAGAAATAGAATTATTGGAAGCAAGGTAAACTGCATGGCTTTTACATTATGATGAAAGTTACCCTATGTTTTGTTACTGATGTAGGCTCTAATTTTTTTAAAATTTTTTTGGCATCAAATCATTTGAGCTAGAGGATGATGCTTTTGATGAGAAACAAGCCAATAGTTTTGAAAACAGTGTGTAAGTAACCAATTACTCTTTTTGAAATTCTCTATGCATATTTATGTGTACATATTGTCATATTTTGGTGTTATTTTGTTTTTCCAGAATTGAGCTTGATTTGGAAGGAGCTTTAGACCCATACGATTCAGATTATGTACCTCCAATCTCATTACGGTACGTTTTGTATTTGGCAGTTTTTTATTATCATTGTAAAATCTCCTCTCTCCCTTTGCACTCTCTGATTGTATAAAATGCATTTTTCTTTTACAATAGTGGTGCATCACAGGATGTGGTTGATCAACTTCCTTGTATTGGCCTGGATGAAGCTGTATTTGACATCGCTGAATGTGTTGAGGAAGAATTTGAAAATGATCCTGAAGAA
The DNA here is from genome assembly GCA_963556495.2 of Valencia hispanica. NCBI lineage: Eukaryota > Metazoa > Chordata > Actinopteri > Cyprinodontiformes > Valenciidae > Valencia > Valencia hispanica. Next base: position 27,221,795 of record OY747705.1, on the reverse strand, counting down.
CTGTCTGACTCATCCATTCCCATTTTCCCAAAATATGACAGCGTGCTTGTGGAAAGTGATCTTATAAACCAGCAAGCGTGCATTGCGTACTGCAAAAGTTTGCTCCAGATGGCCAATTTACTCCAACTGCCTCTCAGTAAATGCCACTACAGTGACCGCAACACAGGCGCTGATTGTGATGCCCGTCCACCTTTTCATGTAAAGTCACGTCCACGAGGTACAGCTCTGATTTTGGAATGGGTGAGTTAACAATGTAATTCTTGCCACACGTTACCACAGGAAGAGCTAAAATTTTATGAATGTAAAATCTGTGTAAAGCACCCTTTTAATATTTTTTTTCGTTATTTTTTTTTTAATATATAGTTTTGCCAACGTGGACATAAACTGTGGAGTTGGAACAGCCAGCCAATTCTGAAACATGGGATGCAAGGAGGAGATTTCATGCTGTCAACCAACATTCTGCTGTCAGGGAATAACTTCTCCAAGATTGCTCTGCTGTTCAGATTCATGAACATGGGCATGGTGGCATCTCCAACCTTCTTTTCAATCCAGGGTACCTACTGTATAAAATCAATACGGGAGTATTGGGAGGAGAAGAGGAATGCCATAATCCAAAAATTACAGTCAAAATACCATGTGGTTGCTCTTGGTAAGTAAGGATAGATAATATGTAAGTATAGCTAGAAAGTATCTAAGCCTCATATTCGTTGTATGCCTAAATGTCTCTATTTCTTTTATAGCTGACGGAAGGATGGACTCGCCTGGTAATGAAAAAGCTGTTCAAAAGCTAGTGGAAATAATTTAGCTCTTTTGAGATATGTCGTTTTAATAATTTTTCTATTTTCTGTATGTTCTTCCAAAAGGTCACTCTGCAATGTGCTGTACGTACACAACAATGGACCTAGACACCATGGACATCATCAGTGTTGTCAATGTGGACAAAAGATGTGTTGGCCGTAAAAGTAGTGCCATGGAGAAGGCTGCCTTTATAGAGACCTTTGACAATCTCACAAAGGAGTTAAACATCAAAGAGATTGTTACTGATGCTCATGTGCAAATTGCTGCCCTCATGCGTAAGAATTTTACAATACTTGTGAGTTTTGAACTGTTATATAGAATTATAGATTGTTACAATACCACTTTGCTTTTCTTTTTCTGAACAGATCCAGAAAGGGGCTGGTATAGAGATCATAGTATTACCCATTCGCTTGACGTCTGGCACGCTTCAAAAAAATCTAACAAAGAAACTTCATGCTGTATGTCAAATTGTATTACAATTGAACTAACCCAGGCTTGTTCAGACTATATTTTAATTACTTCTTTTTGTCCTCCAAAAGGCTGGAATGGTTTCTGGACTAAAGCCTATACTTGGATGGATCAAGGACATAATTAACCATTTTTGGTATGCTTGTCAGCACACAAGCACCAGAGATGAGTTTATGGTTTGTATGTTCATGTATACACTTCTCTGCTAATCTGTTTTTTTATATTTGCTGACATGGTTTTTTTATGTTGTGTATCTTTAGAATGTGTGGAGTGGTGTACTTCACCACGTGAGTGGAGAGCATGAATGGGCCTTTGGCAGGTGCTTTCATGGTCCTTTGGGGGAGAGACCAGGCAAAGAGCTGATTCTTTCTGGGTCTGCTGCACATGTAGCGTTGTCACAGATTGTCCTGAACGAGCGGTGGCTGAAGAATATTGAGAAGTTACTCACCTTTCGGTAATATGTTAGTGACATGATGTAATGTAATCTAACTGTCTTAATAATACCACAGATAAACGGAAAACGCAGTGACACTTTTTTTCTGAACAATAAAGATTACAATACGTAGATCTGAATTATTTTAGACACAGAGTACCAATACAGATACATCTAACACATACACAAGGGAACTAACTTGAACACATTTGGTAGTTTCTGCTCTGTTTGACGATGTAATTGTCACCTCAATAACAGCATCTGTATCGTTGCATCCCTTCCACAAACTGTGTATGTGTGTATGTATGTATGTGTGTATATGTGTATATGTATGTATGTTTATATGTATGTATGTGTATATGTATATATTTGCAGTTTATTGCAGTAAGGTAGAATGTATTTGTTCTACAGACATTGACTTTTGTTTTTTGTTTTTTATTTGCAGAACCACTTCTACGCTGGAGTCTTTCCAAAACCACATACTGATGTACGCAGGGAAACGATTTGCATTTTCGTTTGGCATCTATGAAGCAAGAACATTACTCGCTGCATTGGACTACAACCACCACAACCATCGCCCAGTGCAAGTGAACAGCAAAGGTAAAGTAAGTCATACTTTGTTGCTTTGACATGATTTTCAAACTGTGGTACAAGTACCGCCAGTGGTACTTGGAGGAATATTCTAAATATTATTGGAATATAAAATTAATTTAAAAATGTATAATTCACACACAGTGTAGCTGTGGCAGGCAACAATCATCAATAAATACTCATAATTAGGAGTAAATAAGCTTCCTTTGTTAACTGTCTATAGTAAAAAGGGTAAGCCTTCTCTACTGTATGTTAGGTTGGTCCTGATGGTTGGTACTTGGATAAATCAACATGTTCTCTGGTGGTACCCACTGTACAAAGTTTGAGAGATACTGCTAATGTTTAGCTTCAATAAATATTTTATTTCCCCTTATTGGATTAGATGGCTTGTAGTGCCAGGATAAAACATAAAAATACTATACATCATACAGAACGGTTTGTGTACAATGTGACAAGGACAGGAAAAATTATAGTTGCTTATGGCACTTATGTGTTATTTTCCTTTGCTGTGGAAAAAGCATGATTTATCATTACTTGTTGTGACCTATTGGTGAAAAAAGAATTCAACTACTTTACCAGGAATTTGCAAACTTTATCATCTGTCTACTTTTTGTTTTCTTAGACACAAACGAGTGTACAGCAAAAACTCGCAGCGTTACAATGTTCACACTGTGAAGGAGAACAAGGACTACGGCTACATCCCAGAGCTGCAGACAAGAATACTGCAGAAGCGCCTCAGCTCAGCAGGGGGATTACCAAAAAGGAGAAGAATTCAGGCAGACGACCCCAGGGCCCTGGGTCCTCTCTCCGGGATCATCCCTCCTCCTACAGCTGAGTTGGTGCAAACACAGCAACGCAGAGGACAGGTAATGATAACCATATGCCCTCTCCATTTTGGTTGAATAAAATTAAATAATTCTAATTTTCCTGTGTTTTTTTTCGCCACCAGGACTGGATATGTGATCCATAAACAGAGGCGGACGAGATTCAAAGCTGAACACAGCAAATTTAATTTTTCTAAATCTAATAACTTGTATGAAAAAAGTTTGACTAAAATAACAATAAAAGTAAAAAGTATATCTGAGGTGGTCATGATTTTTAGTTTGTGCGGAATGGGGCTTCTTTGAAACCCACATAAACCCCAAAAGGGTCGTGATATTTGTCTCTGATCCTCCAAACACAACATGACGCAATCACATGCCGGTTGCCTACGCCAAGACGTCCGTGTTGCCAAATGGTGTACTGTCTGTAGGCAGAGTAACGATACTCCCTGTGATCGGTTCCAGGGTCTTGGCTGTCACGCAGAGCCAACACGTCATTCCACGTCTGCCGAGCCAAACGCAAGATTCCCTCATCCAAGCAGAACAAGTTAAAATGCGCACGTCTGCTCAGACACCCTTTGGGATCCTGTCCACAGCACTTATTTTCAAGGTCTGTAGGCATCAGTCGGCAGTTGGAGCAAGTGCACCAAGCTGGCTGACCCTGGTGTGATGGAGGATGTCCTGGTGCAGCCTGTCTATACTCCATAATGTCCAGTAAAACTCCTGGCTGACGTGTTACTACCATCTGAAGGACTTCATCTTTCTCCTCAGGATTTAGTTGTTGCAGCTGTGCCTGAAAATTGAATCCAAAACTTATTTTTATAATACTTATGATTATGACACATTGTAGTTTTCTTCGCAAGGACATACCTGTAACTCTGCTGTTCTGTCAGCAGACAGCTGAGCAACCCGTTCCCTGTCCTCCTCACTGATAGGTCCTGCTCTTCTTCCTCTAGCCTGGCTTCTCCTCCGGCCCGTGGCTGAACCTTCATTTCTGCTTCTCTCTCTTGCTGCTCCTCTCCTTGCTCCTCTCCCTGTTCCTCTCCCTGTTCCTCTCCCTGCTCTCCCTCTACCCCATTCAGAGTCACTGCTCTCCTCAGAGACTTCAGAATAAACATTTGGACTGGATTCCTCAAAGGAGAAGTATCAAGGTTTACATGTAAATGTAATGGAATGCATGTTTTATAAAAACGTCACTGAAAAGAAGCCATCAAATGTTTTGGTGATGGTGCTGTATTTACAATGCCATAAACAATGTTGCTAATACTTATTTTACCTAGATGAAAAATATGAACCGATTTGGGTAAAGTACACAAAGTTGTACTCAAGTAATAGTGGCAGGAGCTCAAAATATTTTTACTTGAGTAAAGGTATCCATCCAACATCCTATTCAAATAAGGCTGAAAAACGTTTTGGTAAACAGGCTGCTTGAGTACTGAGTAAAATCTGATTTTAAAATTGTCATAAGACAGACCTAAACATGGATTTTTTGGCAAATTCAGTTATTTCATAGAGTGAAAAACAAATTACATCAATAACATCACAAAATAATTAGGAGTAGAGGAAATCCATTTCTAAGTCATTAATTTGAATATAAAACATACTGTAGTTATAAGTAGTGGGGGAAAAAAAAAATTGAACAGGACTTGTCGTTTAAAACCATTTTATAACTTTTCCAATAAGCTACTACAATAATTGCATCGGTCCGAGGAAATGTAAGGGTAGATATTTTTATCCTACTAACTGGCTTATTCTTGTAAAGTACCAACTAGTAAAATGATTATTGCCTACCAGTGGGATTAAGTAGTTTATGCATTCAAAATGTACGAGTGTTTTTATTTATTTTAATTATCCGTCTAATGTGAGTCATTCATTTAGCCTTATTATTTGGCTTCTTCACTCGATTCACTTTGCTGTAACTCTGCCCACGTATCACATCCTACAAATACACTAAAACTGATTTGGTCTAAATATCTTACATCACATTCATGATTTACCTCAGTCGAAGTCATCCCTGCAAAGCTATATACTGTCGAGTACCGTATTGACTCACCAGTTGTGAGGTATCGCTTGCGAGTGCACGTACAACATGCGCGCCTCATGCACGAGCTTAAAAAAATGGCTGCAGTAACACGTTTGGCCTGATGGGGCAATCGCGAGCAAAACAATTCCAACTTCCTTAGAGTCCCTTTAAGTAACGTATTTTAAATTAACTTGTTTCTAAAATCAAATAGAAATTCATTTAGAACATTACCATCTTTATCTAAGAACAAAGAAATTAAGATTAAAAGCCTTAAGAAATATATATTTTCTAAATTCTGATTATTGGTTACAGGGTTGCACCAAACATGGCACATAACAAATAAAACCTACAATAACAAGTACAATTTTGGTGTCTGAGCTGTGTTAAACATAGATTTTCATAGTTTAATAACTAGTGTTCATGAAAACATTATACACAACTGAAAAAGTGAAGATTTATTTTTGGAAAATAAAAAGGCTGAAATGTCCTCCAATTCTGAAATGACCCAGCCTATATATGAATACTTATATATACTTCTATATGACTTATATACTTATATATGTATAACGAAAGTTACGTATGTAACTATGGTTCTATGAATCCCGGATGACCGCCAGAGGCGGTGCCTTAAGCACTGAATGATCCATCTCGCGCATGCGCAGGTCAAGTGTTTATACCAACAATGTCACATGTGACCCCTGATGACCACGGAGACGCTATATCTTCTGGTGACATAATAGGATCTGTTCCTGCAGAATCTTCTCGCGAGTGCACAAGGATTCTGAGTGACAGAACGCTCTGGCGGTCATCCGGGATTCATAGAACCGTAGTTACATACGTAACTTTCGTTCTATTTCATCCCTACTGACCGCCAGAGGCGGTGCCTTAAGCACTGAATGACCTATACCAGAAAAGTCACAAAGAATTCCTGCACATACCTCATTGGGAGGAACCCGCAGAGTCCGGCACCAGGACCACTCCCAACGGATGGGGAGTGGCAACATTCACCCGGTAAAACCTGGTGAAGGTACTTGGCGATGCCCATGATGCTGCCGCACAGATGTCTTCCAGGGGCACGCCGCGCAAGGCCGCCCATGATGTCGAGACAGCCCTGGCAGAGTGGCACTTCACTCTGGATGGCAGGGGGCGCCCACCCCCTCCATATGCCTGAGTGATGACGTCTACCACCCAATGAGACAACCGCTGCTTGGAGAGAGCACAGCGCCTCCTAGGACCACCATAGCAGAGGAAGAGCTGGTCCGACTGTCTGATACTAGCAGTCGCAGCCACATAGACCCTCAGAGCCCGCACAGGGCACAGCAAACGTAATCTGTCCTCCCCTCCTGGAGGATTCAATTGTGCTAGGTGGATAGGTTGGTTGAGGGTCGATGCTGACAGAACCTTCGGGAGAAAAGCTGAGTTCGGCCATAGGGTAACCCCCGAGCCATCGGGGTTCCACCTCAGACATGAGTCACTCACGACAAAGCATGGAGCTCCCCGACACGCTTCGCTGATGTGATGGCAAGGAGAAAGGCAGTTTTAGTAGAGACCCACTTCAGCTCCGCCTTAGCCAGGGGTTCAAAAGGGGGCAAACACAAAGCATCGAGCACCAGGTGCAGATCCCATGCTGGGGCGCGCTGTACTCTTGGGGGTGTAACGGCCATGCGCCCTTCAGAAAAAGGGACACCAGTCTTTGACTCCCCACCATGTTATTATCAACCCGAGCGTGTCGAGAGGAAATGGCTGCCACATATACCCTCAGAGTAGCAGGGGACCTGCCGCCATCCATGAGTGACTGGAGGAACTCCAAAATCTTTGGAATTGAACAGAGCACAGGATCCACACCCTCGGCTGATCACCATGCAGCAAACAGCCGCCACCTATTCTCATACTGCGAACAGGTGGAAGGCGCCCTCGCATTCAATATGGTATTGCAGACACCATCTGAACACTCAATCAGCAGTGGGTCGGGCCCTGCAGTGGCCAGACCCACAGCTGCAGGCGGAGAGGGTCGGGATGCCAGATCTGGCCCCGTAACTGAGACAGGAGATCCCTCCTGTTGGGGAGGCACCACGGTGGACTGCTGCAGAGCCTGTACAGCAGTGGAAACCACGTTCTTCCCGGCCAGAGGGGGGCTACCAACAGAAGCCTGTGACCCTGATGGAGGACCCTCTGTAGCGTTGGAAAAATCAGAGGGATTGGCGGAAACGCATAGAGGAGAACCTCTGGCCAATCGGGGCCGAGAGCGTCCTGGCCCAGAGGGCTGCCCTCCTGCGTCCAGGAGAACCAGAGGGGGCAATGAGTTGACTCCTCTGAGGCAAAGAGACCCACCCCCGCCCTGCCGAAGATGTCCCAGATGTTGAGAACCACCTCCGGATGAAGCCGCCACTCCGCCGTTGGGGGCTTGCAATGGGAGAATAAGTCTGCCACCTGATTCCGTTCCCCAGGCAAGTACGTTGCCCTCAAGCTGGCCAGGCGTGGTGCCGCCAATAGCAGGAGGTCCTGGGATGCCTGCAATAGCCGTGCAGACCTGGTGCCCCCTTGGCGGTTTATGTGAGAGACTGTCGAGACATTGTCTGACCGCACAAGGACATGCCGGCCTCCCAAGGAGAGAAGAAAAACCCTGTACACAGCCCACATCTCCAGAACATTGATATGCTGTGAGCGGTCTCGTGCAGACCACAGCCCCTGAGCTATCCGGTTCTACCACGCAGCATCCCAGCCTGAGAGGGAGGCGTCTGTTGTGATGGTTTCCCCGACGGGATGCAACGCAACTGCCTGCCCTCCTGAAACAGGAGAAGGAGGCGTAGGATGCCGTCCACCCGCTGTGGTGACGGGCAAGACTTCATGGTGACTGCATTGAGAGTAACCCCGAGAAAGACTTTGCTCTGCGACAGAACCTGGCAACTCTTCATGAAATTCATCCGGAGGCCCAGGCGTGCCACATGGGAGAGAAGACATGTCGTGTCCAGGGCCACCTGAGACTGGGATGGTGCACAGATGAGCCAGTCATCCAGATACGGCAGGATCTTCATGCCCCGCGACTGCAGGTGCGAGAGGGCCGCCGTCACACACCTGGTGAACACCCGAGGGGAAAGGGAAAGACCGAATGGGAGCACCCTGAACTGGAAATGATGCCCCTGAAAAGCAAACCGCAGAAACTGCCAATGGTGTGGCGCTATAGGGACGTGAAAGTAGGCATCCTTCAGGTCTACTGACATAAACCACTCCCCTCTGGCAACTGTACGCAGAACCTCTGCAGTGGTTAGCATGTGGAACCTCAGAACCTTCAGGAACCTGTTGAGACCCCTCAGGTCGAGGATAGGGCGGAGTCCACCATCTTTCTTTGCTACCAGAAAGTAGGTCGAGTAGAACCCCCCGGGGTGCAATAAAGGATCTACTGGTTCGATGGCACCCTTGTCCAGGAGGGCAGACAACTCCTGGGCGGGGGTTGGGCTTTTGCCAGGTCGCGTATGATGGTCATCTTGACCCGGCCACAGGTTGGGGGCTGGCATCGGAACTTAAGTTTGTACCCGTGGGTCAGGGTGGAAAGCACCCACGGGTCCCTGGTAGAAGCAGCCCAATAGCTGAGCTGCTGCTGGGAAAAACAGCCGACGGCCGGCCCCTGGACCTCAGTGCCGAGCCTCCCGGCCTCTAAAGGCTCTGGGGGTACGACAGGCAGCATATGAGGGGCGAGGCTAGCCAGAGGGCAGTTCCTCGGGTGCCCGAAAGGTCTGCGCCTGCCGCTGAGCAGGCTGTGGTCGTGTGTGCTGAGGCCTAATGTAGCCCCTGGGGTAAGCCTGTGAATGAGAGCTGCGCTGTAGGGCAGCTGGAGGACCCCTAGGCCTATTAGGAGGAGGCACACTCCTCTGAAGCCCGGAGAGCTGCTGTCAAGTCCTTCCGGCTTGTACCGTGCGCTCAAGCGCTTCCAGAGCCGCGGAACCAAACAGCTCGCCCGGCTCTACCGGAACACTGCGGAGGGTTCTCCTGCAGGCCTCAGTGAGAGGGGATTGTGCCAACCAGACCTGGCGGCGAGCCTGAACAAGAGTAGACATTAACCGCCCCAACTCTCTAGACATCAGTGCAAATGCCTGTAGGGAAGCATCACTGAAATTATAGACAGAAGCATCCAGTTCAGCCTCCTGCAGGGATGCTGACAGAGCAAGCATCAGGTGGGACATGGAGTTACCCATGCGTCCCATGCGTGCCGCTGCATCATAGGCCTTGGAAAGAAGGTCATCTGTAACCCGGCACTGTGGACGAGGACACCTAGCGTCCGGTCTCAGAGCCTCATCAGGTGAGACATTAGAGCAGCTATAGTCGGCTCCACTGCTGGCATGCGGTCCAGGCCAGACTTATGTGCATCCTGCATGGCTGCCAGGGTCCGGCCATTGGAGGTATGATGAGAGAGGGCCCTAGAATCCCTCCAGCATGCCTGCAACTCCCTCAGATACTCCGCCGATGGAGGCACAGTAAAGTTGACAGGGGCTGGGACATGCCTGAAGAAAGCACTGGCCGGAGCTGTCTGCTGAGCCTGCGGCACGTCTAACTCCAGGCGGGCTAAAGCCATACGAATGGTGGCTCCCAAGGAAAAGTCCCCAACACCCCCAGTAGAACTATTGGCGGAAGAATGGGAGCCGACCACGGAGCTTAGATGGCTGGCCTCCTCCTGTGGGGCCACATCCCCAAACTGGGCAGCTGATGCTGCTATGGAAAGCACATCATCTTCCGACCCCAAGGAGCTACCGGAAGAGCAAGAGCATCTGGCTGCTCTGCTCCCATCCCCGACTGGAAGGCCAGGAACAGGGACTTCATAGCATCGAGCTCCATTGTCAATTGGTCCACCCTGGAGGCAAGCCCGGACCCCTTAGCCTTCTTCCCTGGGGTGGGGCCTGCAGTCTCAGCAGCCCGACGTCTAGATTGACCAGTCCGAGCTGGAGCCGGTTGCTGGGTTGGGGCCAGCCAGTCGGGTGACGACGTGGGGTCCAACAGTCGCCCCACCTCAGTCAGCCTTGCAATCCTCACTGCCCGAGGCATAATACTGCAGTTCATGCAGGGATCGTCAGAAAGACCCTCCTTCATATGCCTGAAGCCAAGGCATGAGGGACATAAATCATGGCCATCCTCAAGCTGCAGAGGAGCCATACAGGATGAGCAGGAGTGGTTGCCATCCATGCTGACAAAAAAAATAAAATAAAAGGAGGAGTGAGACACTGGGAGAGGGAGCGAAAACACTGTCTTCACCAGTCGATGGTAAGTTTATTACACTCACAACCGCTTACCTTTCTATCTTTAGACACCAAGTGCAGATGCCGGGAGAGGGAGCGAGAGCACTGCCTTCACCAGCTAATGGTAAGCTATCCACTACGAAACGAAAACACTAAGTGCAGTACAAATGCCGGGAGAGGGAGCGAAAGCACAACCTTCACCAGCAGACGTTGCAAAGAAACACTGAAGCACACCTATGCTGGGAGCGGGAGCGAGAGCACTGCCTTCGTCACTCAAGGGTAAGCTATCCCAAATATCAACGGTAGGTGCAGGTTATCAATGCCAGGAGAGGGAGCGAAACCACATCCGTCACCAAAAAACTCAGTTGCAGCCTCTGAAGGGCGAGCAGCTCGCCCTTCAGCCCTTCAGCTCCGACAGAAAAGTCACAAGGCCACCAGCAACGAACAAACGAACGATAATTTTAAAGAAGTAGCTGTAGCTTTCAGCAAGATCCTTAGTCTTTAGCTAGCGCGGCGATACTACCTGCGAAGCGAGAAGATGAAAAGGAACAGATCCTCTGATGTCACCGGAAGATATAGCGTCTCCGTGGTCATCAGGGGTCACATGTGACATTGTTGGTATAAACACTGCGCGAGATGGATCATTCAGTGCTTAAGGCACTGCCTCTGGCGGTCAGTAGGGATGAAATAGAACTGATAATTGTCCTCAGCAAACTACACTCTCTTTAAACCATGATCAAGTTTTATGGTTATTATCCCTGGTAATTTTAAGAACAAACTGATGCCCTTGACTGAGCTGACGTTCCTCTCAATAATTGTAATAGGGCTGGGCGATATGGCCATAAATCTATATTGCAAAATAATGTAAGGCATGTGCCATAACGATATTTACTCTGACATATTCCTTTCTTCTGTTTAGATATGTCAAAATAACTGTGTAACATTCTCACATTGCAACACAACAAGTTCAAAAAAGTTTAGAATGCCATTTAAAGAACATGTGCTGTGCAAAATGCATAAAAAAAGTCTAATCTATTTTCAAAAAAAGCAACACAAAAATTCTCACAACATATATAAAGATGAAGATATTTTAAATAACATAAAAGGTAAATGTTATGAAAACACCAAGTTGAAATTGTTTAAACTAAAGTGGAAAATGTAAAAAGAGAAACATTTCTTTCTGCTTTACTGATTACTTATTTCTAAATTTAATATCGCAAAAAAAATTAAACTCCATATATTTGAATTAAAATTGCTTCTAGTGCAACAGGTTTCTTTTCCATTAAATAGAAAACTCATTTTAAACTTGCAATATCTAGTGTAAATGCAAACCCTGAAAACCAGTATTTATCCTCCTTGCGTACCAGGTACAAAGTAGATAGGCACAGCTTGACGACATCATCAAACTGCGCAATTGCGGAAGGCCGGTGTAGTCAAAATCTCTACTGTTGGCTCAATTTATATCATTTCTACCTTACACCGTTTGTATTGCCACTACTACTTTGTGATGTAATCTTAGTTGGGAATGACAGAGGTCAAACATTTCATGTAGTTTTTCACAAGGTATGCACACACTGTAGCTGGTATTTTGGCCAATTCTTCCATGCTCTCTAGAGCTGTTATGTTTTGGGGCTGTCGCTTGGCAACACAGATTTTCAACTCCCTCCACAGATTCTTTATTGGATTGAGGTCTGGAGACTGGCTAGGCCACTACAGAACCTTGATATGCTTCTTGCGGAGCCACTTCTTGGTTATCCTGGTTGTGTGATTCGGGTCTTTGTCATGCTGGAAGACCCAGCCACGTTTCATCATCAATGCTGTCACTGATGGAAGGACGTTTGTATCCAAAATCTCATGATTACATGGCCCCATTCATCCTTTCCTTAATGCAGATAAATTGTCCTGTCCCTTTTGCAGAAAAGCAGTTCCAAAGCATAATGCTTCCACCCCCATGTTTCACAGTGGGTATGGTGTTCTTGGGATGCAATTCAGCCTTCCTCGTCCTCCAAACACGGCGAGTGAAGTTTATACCAAAGAGTTGTATTTTGGTCTAGGATAGAAGAGCTTCTTAAAGAAGTAAAGGGTCTTTGAGGGCCAGAATTCTTGCTTGACTGTAAATGCTAAATACTAAATACAAGTAAATTCTTTAAAAACCATACAATGTGACTTCCTGTATTATTTTTTACATTCTGTCTCTTACAGTTGAAGTGTAACCATGATGAAAATTACAGACCATTTTCATTTTTTCTCTCTTTTTTCTTTTATTTTTTTCTTTCTTAATTCTTTTGTTCAACTGGGTGTGTGTGTTTTTATATATATATATATATATATATATATATATATATATATATATATATATATACATATATATATATACTCAGTGAGGAACATAAGTATTTGAACTCCCTGTGATTTTGCAAGTTCTCCCACTTAGAAATTATGGTAGGGTCTGAAATTCACATTGTAGGTGCATTTCCACTGTGAGAGACATTTTTAAAAAATTCAAGAAATCACAATGTCTGACTTTTTAAAGAATTTATTTGTATTTTATTGCTGCACATAAGTATTTGAACACCTGGCAATCAGCAAGATTTCTGGTTCTCAAAGACCTGTTACTCTGCCTTTAAAAAGTCCACCTCTACTCCACTTATTAATTTTTAATCCGTAGCACCTGTCTGAGCTCGTTAAAGACACCTCTCCACCCCACAGTCAGTCAGACTCTAACTACTACCATGGGCAAGACAAAGAGCTGTCAAAAGGCACCAGAGACAAAATTGTAGACCTCCACAAGGCTGGAAAAGGGCTACTGGGCAATTGGTAAAAATAGATCAACTGTTGGAGCAATTGTTAGAAAATGGAAGAGGCTAAAGATGACTGTCCGTCTCCTTCAGACTGAGGCTCCATGCAAGATCTCACCTTGTGGGGCATCACTGATGATAAGAAAGGTGAGGAATCAGCCCAGAACTAGACGGGGGGGGGAGCTGGTCAATGACATGAAGAGAGCTGGGACACAGTTTCAAAGGTTGCTGTCGGTAGGACACTACGCCGAAATGGTTTCAAAACCATGCATTGCACCTTCTTGCTCAAGTTGAGCAGGAAGCTTCCCCTCCTCAAGTCATTACATGTCCTGTCTGAAGTTTGCCATTGACCATCTGGATGATCCAGAGGAGGCATGGGAGAAAGTCATGGGGTTAGATGAGACCAAAATATAACCTTTAAGTCTAAGCTTCACTCGCCGTGTTTGGGGGAAGAAGAAGGATGAGTTGCATCCCAGGAACACCAACCCTACTGTGAAGCATGGGGGTGTAAACATCATGCTTTGAGTGTGCTTTTCTGTGAAGGGGACAGGACAACTGCAGTGTATTAAGGAGAGGATGAATGGGGCCATGTATTGTGAGATTTTGAGCAACAACCTCCTTCCCTCAGTTAGAGCATTAAAGATGGGTCTCGGCTGGGTCTTCCAGCATGACAATGACAGGAAGCACACAGCCAGGATAACCAAGAAGTGGCTCCGCAAGAAGCATATCAAGGTTCTGTAGTGGCCTAGCCAGTCTCCAGACCTCAATCCAATAAAGAATCTGTGGATGGAGTTTAAAATCTGTGTTGCTTAGTAACAACCCCCGAAACCTTACAGATCAAGAGAAGATCTGTGTGGAGTGGGCCAAAATCCCAGTGTCAAAATCCCAGTTACAGTGTGTGCAAACCTGCTCAAAAAGAATACATGAAACGTTTGACCTCTGTAACTGCAAACAATGGCTTCAGTACCAAATATTAACAATGATTTCCTCAGGTGTTCAAATACGTATGTGCAGCAATAAAATACAAATAAATTCTTTAAAAATCAGACAATTAGACAATTTCCTGAATTAAAAAAGTCATCTCTCAGCCTCTGGAGTTACTGTATTAGACCGAATCTCTTTTTTGGATTACTTTCTGAAGGACTGTGGATTGCCAAAATGGCGTTTTGCTCAGCTGGGGACTTTGAGAAACTCGTCCAGAGAATGGAAGCAATCAAGACGAAGTTACACTGTCTTGAGATTAATTTTGAACTAAACACTGGATATGGAAATTAGACAACTTTACTGATGACTGCACGCTGAGAGGAAGAACCTAGCAGCCTGGTGTTATCTTGGTCCAATAGTCTCGCACAAAAGCCACAGAACAATGCTATTCCCACAGCCAAAAGGCGCTTAATGGGTAGAACACCCCATTCACTGTTTAATGAACACTGCCCGGCTTTAAAGTGCACTGAATCTACACCTGCTTTTTCTGCTCCGGGGAAGAAGAAACAAAAGAAAATGCAACTCAAAACACTCCCCCTGGAATACTGCTGAGAAACAGATGCGCAGCACTCAGTTCCCCAAAGACGACGCAGCCCCTGGGACAGGTCATGGTTACCAGGAAAACTCCAGCCACATGAATCGGATGCATAAGAAAGTAAGAACCCCCCCCCCCCCCCCCCAGCAAAAGTTTCATCATACATGATGGATGAATTAATGGTATTGAAGATTTTTGTAGCCAGAACACTAGTATTATCAGCTGCCCCAAGAATACAGTGAGAGAAATATAAGAAAAAATCCAGATAATCTTAGAACAACACCCTAAGATGGAAAAGCTCGTTATCCACACAGGGGCAACTGATGTAGCCAAGATACAGTCAGAAATTCTTAAAAGAGCCTTCTCTGATCTGCTACAGAGACTTGATGGACTTAACATAAACATCTTTATCAGCGGATCAGTCCCTGAAGGACATTATGAAAGGTACAGTAGACTTTGCATGCTCTATAAATGGCTGAAGAGATAATCTGTTGAAAAATCACATTTATTAATAACTTTAAAATATTTGGATGTGCCAAGCACCTGTTCAAGGATAACAAACATTATCTTTACAGAGCTGGGGTGAGACTGTTGATCTCAAATATTTTATGTTATCCATATAAACACTTGATAAACTCCCCAAGAGCTGACCTCGAAGCATGGTCCGTGGATACTACCAGAGAACAAACACTTCCCTACACACCAAGTGAAGATTACTTCACCAGCACAGACAGATGCACGACCCACAGAGATTGACCGAGAACAAACACTTCCTACATCACCAGCAGCGAACAAAGACGTACATTCCTCAGCACAGCATTCTTCAAGTATTCACCAGCATTCATCGACACCTAATGACTCTCTGTTTAGAGATTTCTCAGATAGACTGAAAGACACAAATTAGAATTGTGTTACAACTAACACCGAAACTTGGACTACATCAAGCCTCTGGGACTAACACTAGATGTATTTTGCCCATGCCCCAACTGGTAATAACAGACATCTGATATAGAAGGGAACTGGACAGTAATTACACTCCCATCGTATACCAAAAGTTGCCCGGCCTCCCTGACAGTAGCATTACAGTCCTTATAAGCAGCAGAAAACAAAAAACTAAAGCCAGACACTCTCATATTAAACCAAATCTTAAATTGATCAGCTGTCAGAAGGTTCAGCTACCCATCATCAAACAAAGTGTGCTATACAAATAAAATCGCTTTGCCTTGCCTTGCCTACAATGCCTGGGCATGCTCCTGATAAGGTGGCGGATGGTCTCCTGAGGGATCTCCTCCCATACCTGGACTAAAGCATCCCCCAACTCCTGGACAGTCTGTGGTGCAATGTGACATTGGTGGATGGAGCGAGACATGATGTCCCAGATGTGCTCAATTGGATTCAGGTCTGGGGAACGGGCGGGCCAGTCCATAGCATCAGTGCCTTCCTTTTGCAGGAACTGCTGACACACTCCGGCCTCATGAGGTCTACCATTGTCTTGCATTAGGTGGAACCTAGGGCCAACCGCACCAGCATATGGTCTCACAAGGGGTCTGAGGATCTCATCTACCACCTAATGGTGGTCAGGCTACCTCTAGCGAGCACATGGAGGGCTGTACGGCCCCCCAAAGAAATGTCACCTCACACCATCACTGACCCACTGCCAAATCGGTCATGCTGGAGGATGTTGTAGACAGCAGAACATTCTTCACAGCATCTCCAGACTCTGTCATGTCTGTCACATGTGCTCAGTGTGAACCTGCTGTCATCTGTGAAGAGCACAGTGCGGCAGTGGTGATTTTCCCAGTCTTGGTGTTCTGTGGCAAATGCCAAATGTCCTGCATGGTGTTGGGTTGTAAGCACAACCCCCACCTGTGGACGTTGGGCCCTCATATCACCCTCATGGAGTCTGTTTCTGACCATTTGAGCAGACTGCTGGAGGTGATTTTGCAGGGCTCCTGCAGTCCTTCTCCTGTTCCTCCTTGCACAAAGGCGAAGGTAGCGGTCCTGCTGCTGGGTTGTTGCCCTTCTACGGCCTCCTCCACGTCTCCTGATGTACTGGCCTGTCTCCTTGTAGTGCCTCCATGCTCTTGTCACTATACTGACAGACACAGCAAATCTTCTTGCCACAGCTCCATTGATGTGCCATCCTGGATGAGCTGCACTACCCGAGCCACTTGTGTGGGTTGTAGACTCCGTCTCATGGTACCACTAGATTGAAATATATATATATATATATATATATATATATATATATATATATATATATATATATATATATATATATATATATATATATATATATATATATGTGTGTTCCGCTTATCTGGAACAGACTTCCTGACGAGTATAGAGCTGCTGTAACACTGAGCTGCTTTAAATCGAGACTAAAAACCCATCTGTTTAGAATTGCCTTCGAGTAAATGCTTGATGTCATTTGTATGAAATGCGTTCATGCTCTCTTGCTTTTTTTATCTTTGTCTTGCTTTATTATGTATCATGTGTAATGTGTGTTTCTTTTATGTGTTTTTTTTAAATCACCAAATCATGTAAAGCACCTTGAATTACCCTGCTGTTGAAAGTGTGCTATACAAATAAATTTGGCTTGCCTTGCCTTGCCTATACAGCTGTTTCTGTTTCAGTTGATGACCGTGTTTCAACCTATGTGTGACATTGATGATTAGCACCTGTTTGGTATAACTGGTTAATCATACACCTGACTATAATCCGACAAAATCCCTAACTTTGTACCTATAAGTGGTTTGAAGGCTATATATATATTTGTGTGTGTGTGCGTGCGCGCGCGCGCTTTGTGTTTAGTAGAGTTTTGATCTTCTTTTGATTTTTGCAGACCAATGATGCCTTGGGTCCCACCTGGAACTGGCTTTACTTCATCCCACTCATCATCATCGGCTCCTTCTTTGTCTTGAACCTGGTGCTGGGAGTCCTCTCTGGGTAGATCCTGCCTTACACCAACACAGACAAATTGAGTGTCTTCACTTCTGTGACTTTCCTTCCATTTTTTCCCTCATTCCCTCTATTAGGAGTCACAGGTCAGACAAGACAAGACACAATCAGCCAGTGTAGAAAAAACACTTTTACATTTTAGAATCAGGTGCCTCATTAGTTGTTATAGTAATTTATGATGTTGTAGGCTAGATGGTAAGGAAGACAGGGTACAAGTTTCTTTGTTGGCTTATTGTGAAACTTTTAAATGAGATTCCACAAGAGAGGTAAACAACCCCATGCTTTTTATCACCTCCTCATCCAGTGACTTTAACTTTCTTGCTGTCCTGCATTTGGTTAAGCAGTAAGAGAGGCTTACTGTACAGGACAAGCGTTTTCTTCTGATTCTACCTTAAAAGGGTGTATTCACTCCAAGGTTGCAATTGTTCCTACCCTCAACAAGTAATTGTCTTGTGGTTTGTTTTTTTGTTTTTTCAGAGAATTTGCCAAAGAGAGGGAGAGAGTAGAAAATCGCAGGGCCTTCATGAAGCTAAGACGCCAGCAGCAGATTGAAAGAGAGCTCAACGGCTACCGCGCTTGGATTGACCGAGCTGGTGGGTCTAGTCCAAGTTATGGGTATGCTTCTTCTCAACAATGACAGAAACATTAATAAATATTTTTTCATGATTAGTCCTGTCCTCTGTTGACTATTTAATTCAACAGCCCAGCTTTTTGTTTTGCAGCTGGAAATGTGGTTACAAATGATTTAAAGTTGTCTCTGTCATCAGAGTCAAGATGCCCACCTCTGATCCTATATTTTCTTTCCAGAGGAAGTTATGCTTGCAGAGGAGAATAGGAATCCAGGACCTTCTGCACTTGATGGTGAGTTAGCAGGGATGTTTACTCATTCAATTTTGTTCTGCACAGTAACCCTTTAGATGCACTTTCAATTATTTTCCTTTGTTTTTCATAGAAACAAACTTAAGCTGGCTTGCCATTCTTGGTAATCAAGCTGTTGGCTATAGCTGAGAATCTAGGGGTTAGAAATAGGTGGTCCCTTTCTGTTGTATAGACCAAAACATCAGGAGATCTCTTTCAGCTGGAGTGAACATTTTGATCATAAATGGTAACCGTTCTGGCTGTCTTATCTTTAGTCTAGAATTTTGCATGCATCAGGGTTTTTTAGTAAAGATCAGTTCTGTAGATAGGCAATCATCAGAAAATTTGAATCAACCAGTAGTCATATCTGTTGCAGTCATATCTGTTAATGTATTTGAAAACAGCCTGGTGAAACTAAAAAAAATTGTCAGACCTGCTCTATTTTGTACGTCATCTGACAAAGTTGAATGGCTAATGAACATCATAGGCTTTTCACCTGTTTTGAGCTGTGCACATGTCATATTTTTGGATCAGTCAAAATGCTAATCAGGCAGACATTTTTATTACAATATTGAAGATTCAACCAAAGGTCATAAAGTGCAATGCTAGATTGAAAAATGAAAGCCAAGGACTGGATCTCAGTCTCTACACACACAGTTGGAGATAGACAAACACGTTTTACTTCTTTGTTTTGCTGAAGTTGAAATATTCTTCTTTCCCCTCTCTCTGCCGTCCTGTGGGTATGGAGGCAGACTTCGATGTTTTCCTGTGTTTTCTTTGTTCCCTTTCCTCTCTTGTATGTTCAACTCACCGTCTCTTCTGACTTTTTGTTTCCTACCTCTCTTCTTTATCTTCTTTCTTCCACTTAATTTTCCGTTTCCGTGTCCATAACATCAGGTAATAAAGCCCCCAGCAATTCATAATAAAGATTTTTCCCACATATAATTTATATCAAGTAGAGTACTATAGCTAAAGCTGTAGTGCTCCGCTTTTGAAAGTAAATCTGTTGGGCTTCTACTTGATACTCAGACACCAATTCTGAGCTCCACACTGCCAAACAGGACACATAAAAAAATAAAAATAATAATTAAAAAAATAAAATAATAATAATAATAATAATAATAATAATAATTAATAATTAAAAAAGTGCAAAATTATGAGTCAATATCCCAAATTTCATTTAGGCGTTATTCAATAAAAAAAAATACTTTGAGCAAATTATAAGATATTCTTTGAGCCTTGCATCTAAACTTGCCTCTGCTCCTGCATTACGACAAATTGTCTGCTGTATAAACGGTTTTGAATATCAGGTCTAAATGTGAAGGTTCTAGGACTGTACTGTGGTTCTCTTGCACAATTCAAGATCTCAGTCGGTTAGACTTAGTGCTAAATCTTCCAACCAGCAGATAGATAACTGGTGCTTTGACCCTCTTAACTCTACAATAACTTTTTCTCTTGGCAAGGCTAGCAGGGTTTTGTTATATGTTGACTGACTGGCAGCTCCCAAGGGCCTTCGGGAGTAGAGTAGGGGTTGCGTTAAGCCTGGCAACTAAAATCTTCTGCACTTTGCAGCAAAATCTTAACAGCAAATTTCCCACAGGCACAAAGAAACACACTGTAACTGCTATAAAGCACACAATCTGTGTAACCCGGTCACTCTGACACTGTAAAGTAAAAAAAAAACAAAAAAAACTGTGAAAGTCTGTTGTGGACATAGAAGACATCTTCAGTAGCAATGGAAATAAATGTGGATGCTCTGATAGCTTTGATTATAAAGAAAGGTGGCACTTGGCTGTTGCCTTAGCAACCACTGGTCTGAAAAGGCAGCACCATGGATGTGTGTTTGTGTTGACAGGACTGAGTCTTCATGCCCTTAGCAAACACCTCTACGTTGGAAACGGCAGCAGTATTTTTGTGCATGTTTTGGTTTGCCCACTTGCTTATTAAAAAGTCATTGAG
This sequence comes from Valencia hispanica, assembly GCA_963556495.2. Taxonomy (NCBI): domain Eukaryota; kingdom Metazoa; phylum Chordata; class Actinopteri; order Cyprinodontiformes; family Valenciidae; genus Valencia; species Valencia hispanica. Next base: position 27,201,338 of record OY747705.1, on the reverse strand, counting down.
TAAATATTGACTGCAAGTAGATTCAGAAATTGTGAAGTAGCAGGAAGGTGTGAGTAGGGATTTGATAAGATGAGAGCTAGTCGTATACACATTTGTCAGTAAGAAGCTTTGGCGTCTGTGTGCTGTTTGGTTTGCCTCTGTTCTGTAACTCATGTGAACATAGCTTAAATAAAAAAAAGACATGAACAGTTAAGAACAGTCGAATCATTGTTTTCCTCCAGACAGATATTTTTGGATTACACTGAAAGGTGTCTGGGTCATTGCTTTAACATTAGATGATCATTTTTGTCTCATTTAGCAGCAACATTAGTGAGTTGAACTGCTCCTTTTGGCTAAAAGTTCCCATTAGCTTATTGGGTTCTGGGCCATTTTTATTTGCTTCATTATTTTACATTCATTTAATAATCAGATTTTTATACCCAGAAGTTTTTAATATGAAGGCGGGCTTGCAAAAGATCATTTTTGGGGCAATGCATTCAGAAAACTAGAAAAGCACTCAGAGAGCGCAGACCTCCGCCTGGTCCCCCACCCATCTCCATATTGTTATCTAATTCTAACTTTCGGTACTTTTCCAATAAAATGTCTGTTAATGGACACATGGCTGTGTTCGTGCTGTCGCTGTGCTCTTCCACAAGAGATGGAAGAGTCATTCATGCGCAATTCATGTGCTGTGCATTTGCCCCAACCGTAGTGGGACTGCTACGACAGGGGAACCGCTTGTGAGCTCTCTGACACAGGAGAGGATTGTAGTGTCCCATTGCGGACATTTCCTGACAATTTAATTGAAATCCGTCCATAACCTTATGAGTTATGTTGCTAATAGACAAACAGACAGACGGGCACGAAAACATTACCTCCTGGCAGATGTAACAAATGGAATGAATGTTCTGAAGTTTAACTGAGGGCCCTAAAAGCAAGATCTTTAAATGATTTAACATTTAAGCTTGTGTTTTACATACAATATATTGGTTTAAATGTTGAACAACATGCTGTTGGACCATTTTATGTCTTTAGTGTTGAAGCGAGCTACCACCATAAAGAAGAGAGGTATGGATGTGCACCAGGGCCAGTCAGGGGAGGAACATTATGGTGATATCTCTTCTGTTGGTGAGTGGGTATATTCTGATATATTTGCAATTAAACTGATAATTAAACTCAATTTGGCTTGGACTTTGCAGAGGTTTTAAATGGATTTGTCCCTGTTGTTAGCAGCATGCTGTGTAAGTGCTGTTGGACCACAGTTTCTCTCTGCATATACCCACTGTCCCTCCCATAAGGCATGCCCATGGCCAGAGCCAGCATTCGGAGTGCAAAACGAGGTCCAACAGCCTATTTCCGACGTAAAGAGCGTCTCCTGCGGATTTCCATTCGCCGTGTGGTGAAGACGCACACTTTCTACTGGACAGTTCTTGGCCTTGTGGCTCTCAACACGCTGTGTGTCGCTATTGTGCACCACAACCAGCCTCTCTGGCTGTCCAATTTTCTCTGTAAGTTACACCCTTAGTTCAGCAAGACTATAAAATATCAGAAAATGTTAACAAGCAACTTTGGAAGCAGTTACACACCATAATATATGTTTTCTTTGTTTTTCAAGACTATGCAGAGTTTCTGTTCCTTGCTCTGTTCCTGACAGAGATGTTCCTGAAGATGTACAGCATGGGGCCGCGCCTCTACTTTCATTCCTCTTTTAACTGCTTTGACTGCAGTGTTAGTACCTCATCTTCCTTTTTTCATATGTGTTTCACACAAAGTTAAGATGCTGTCATTTAGATCAAAATGCTTTTTTTTTACAAACATGTGCATACCCCTTACATATTGTAGGTAATCATTGGCAGCATCTTTGAGGTTCTGTGGGGTTTCTTCAGACCGGGAACTTCATTTGGTATCAGTGTCCTTCGTGCTCTCCGTCTGCTTAGGATCTTCAAAATAACCAAGTTAGTCTTCAACTCCTACCTTATTAAGGCTCCCTTCATAAAGGTCAAGGTCGCATCAAGAGATTAAAATCAGCCTGAGATTGAGTTGCCTCTGCAGGGTTTTGGAGATGTCTTCTTGGGTTCTTTAGTACACTGTGTGTGATAATGTGTGAGAGTTTAATGACTGTATTGTGCATTAACAGAGTTTCCATGGTAAAATCCTGGAAACTGCATGAGGGAGCTTTGGAGCAGATATCACATGGGTTGGTTTTTAGAGAATTTTTTTGCATGACTGGCTAGACTCTCCTCATGCCAAGGTTGCAAACTCTTCACCCAAACACTCATGGCTGGTATCACTCCAACTAACCTAATATAACATTTTTGGTACCACGGCTGTCATGATCCTTAGCCGTTTGTACTCTGTTTCATTGTGTTATGCTTTATTTCTCACATTAGGATTATTTTTATCTGATTTGAGTTCTGCTTAGTGTTTATATATCTATATTTTCTGTTTCTTCCTCCTTTCCTGTTTTACTCACAGGTTGTTGAACTTTGAGTTTTTCTTGTGCTTTTGTGTTATTTATTTAGATCTTACCCTCTAGTTACTCCTCTGCATTAGTTTTCTACTTATGCATTTAGGAATGAGAGCTCATTCTTTTATTAGACCTTATTCTGTAATCTTTCAGTTTTTGGTTTTCCTTCTCTGTTCTGTTTAATTACTCCCTGCTATTCTTTTCCCTTCCTGCTGCAGTTCACCTCTGCCCACTCACTTACTCCCACCTGCATCTGATTACCTTGATTAAGTTTCCCTTGGGTTACTCTATCATCTTTCACATTACCCTCAGTATTTAAAGGGAAACTCAGCCCCAAATCAACTTTCTTTTGCTGATAAACTGTATAAATGACATGTACTCTATAAAGAGCAACTATCCCCTCTACCAGAGTCTAACTCCATCCACACTTCCTGTTTGAAAAATGAGGCAAAAGGAGGGTTGCCTGGTGGACCGAGGGATCCCGGGGGGGAGAGAGCTGGGCGGCGCTAACACTTCCTTGCTACTTCAACTCCAACCCGTTACGGAGTGGCTGACACTCGACTGTTTTTATACCCCACACCGGCAGGATGGCTGATGTCATCCACCACCGGCTGACTTCAGCCATCATTGCAGAGTGAACTCAATACCTGATTCAAATTCATGTGCAGTGTGGGGTTTTAACCTGTAAAGGGCACCATACTGACGGGTTTTGGTAGAAAAATATTACATTTTTACTTAAATGTACTAAAATACCAAAAATAATTATCAAACATGTAGACAACCCTATTAGACACTAATTTATAGTTTATCAGCAAAAAAACATGATTTGGAGGAGGTGAGTTGCCCTCTAAGCACCTCATTTTCTGTCATTCATTCCTGGATTCTCCTTTTTCTTTCCCCACAGTGTAGCCGCTCAGCTCTGTTGTAAGCCAATCTTCATTAATGAAATCCTTCTCATTTACCTGTCTGCATTTTGACAGTGGCTGAATTGTGCTCTGGCTGCAAAAGAAACTTATCAAGCAGCTGCAACTGACAATTCATCATCTACATCCCAATAATTATAATGCCATGATTAGGCCCTTTGCACATTTGGAGATCAGTATGCCCGGCTCAAAACAGAATAAGGTTACAAGCTGGGAAGAAGCAGAAACACCTTCAACTTTTGCATAGACTGCTTGCTGGGGTGGGAATGATACTGTTGAGTTTTTAAGACGGTAGTTATTCTAACAAAATATTGTATGGGTTGGTATGCTGCTGATAATCTGATGAAAGTACTGCTAGCAATTCCTCGTTCACAGAAAGACTAAAACTGAGGGAAGAGATGCAGAAACCTCCCATTTATAACAGGATTATATTGTGAAGAAACCTCCTGGTGCATGTGATTCCTGTGGTGTTTACATTGTTGAATGATAGGTGGAAAGGCAACAGAGAATTTGCCTATGTGCCTAGTGCAGTTGGAGGTTTTGGTAATATTACCTTAATCCCATGTGAAGGGAGCCTAAGTAGTTACTGTACAAATGTCAGTGATAACGTTAAAGAAAGTTGGTAACGTGACTTTATATGTTGGCTTCCAAAGTGTGTTGCCATACTTTTTGCATGCATGCATTATTTGTGGTAATAAATGAAACAGCAATGCTTCTTCTAAAAGAGAAAAAGGGCTTCAAGAATATTTTACCCATGTATAAAGTTGTGTAGTGAAAATTTTGATTTGGTTTACAGATTTCATTTTAATTGCTTGATGCAACACAAAGCTTGAATCAGAAATACTACATTTTAGATTTTAACAGAAATGTGATATTTCATTGCTGTCAAGGTATTGGGCATCTCTGAGAAACCTGGTTGTGTCTCTGATGAACTCCATGAAGTCCATCATCTCCCTGATCTTCCTTCTCTTTCTCTTCATTGTTGTCTTCGCACTCCTTGGCATGCAGCTTTTTGGTGGAAGGTAAAGTCACAGCCCCCTTCATGAAGTTTAAATGTCAACTTATTTGCCAAGCTTCTGTGAAATATAAGCAAATAAGCTAATTAAACTGTCAAAAAGGCAAAAGTAACAAAGTAAATATTGGTTGTTTATTTTCTCCCACTAGCTTGGTCTGAAATTCAAAGGAAGATTAAAGTAGACAGTGGATCATCTACTTTTGCTTTTACTACACCAAATCACTGCTGGTCTCATTGAAGATTTTAGAACTGTAGCCCCCACAGCTATTGCTTTTGTTTTTCCCCTATGTTGTTTCTCACAAGCTGAGACTTTAATAAAATTGGCAGAGATAGACAAGCATGACCTGGTGATGAACTGGTCTCAATGGATAGGAGAGAAAAAACTTTTTGAATGAAACTATTAAGATATATCCCAACTTACAGTGCCAGACATGTCTCATCTTTTTCACAGATTCATCTTTGAGGACTACACACCGACAAACTTTGACACTTTTCCTGCAGCCATCATGACTGTCTTTCAGGTCTGGAAATAAAAGGGACAAATTACTGCTGACAGTAAATTTGCAGCTTAGCTCATCTGAGTTCAGGTTGGGTATACAGATGTTTTGTTAGTTTTGTGTGGCTGTGGCATGTTTTCACAGATCCTGACTGGAGAGGACTGGAATGAGGTCATGTATAATGGTATTCGCTCCCAAGGAGGGGTGAAGTCTGGGATGTGGTCTTCTATCTACTTTATAGTTCTCACTCTTTTTGGAAACTGTATCCTCTTTTTGCAATTTACAATCAAATTTTGTTGCCATCTTTAATTGCAAGTTTTCACTCATCATGAAGATGTATTACAGTGCTTCACTAAAGTGTTTGTACCTCTTGAATTTCTACACACTTTGTCACATTACAACCACAAACTGATGAATTTCATTGGAGTTTTATGTGCTAGACCAACACAAAACAGTGCATGGTTGTTAAGTGGCCGAAAAGTATACATGTTTTCTAAAATAAATAAAAGTGTGATGGCATTTACATTTGGACCAGAACCTCTCGCCATAAGAACAGTTTCTTCCCCTCTGCTGTTGGACTCATGAACAATAACCCTAAGACTGTTCCCACCACCCGCTCAGTTACATGACCCATATTGTGTTTTTTTGCACCTGTCTGATTTGCACCGATCGTTACCTGCACTCATGTATATAACAATCTGTTTAGCATATTATATTTTTATTTAAGTGTTTGTCTGTTTGTTCTTGTATGTTTGCACAAAGTACTGCAGCAATTTCCTAATGTTGTAAACCTACCCAACATTTGGCAATAAAACCCTTTCTGATTCTGATTCTGATTCTGATTCTGATTCAGTTCTCCCTCAGTCAATTCTTTGTGGAACCACCTTTCCGGGTAAGGTGAAACGGGTAAGGTAAACTCCTTTCCAGCTGCAAGTCTTTTGAGGTTTGTCTCTACCAGCTTTGCACATCAAGGGACTGAAATTTTTTTTCCAATTCTTGTTTGCAAAATGGTTCAAGCTCTGTCAGACTGGATGGAGTTTGTAAACATGAGCTTTTTAATCTTGCCAAAATATTCTCAGTAGGATTTATGTCTGGACTCGAGCCAAAACCCTGAATATTCTTTAATCTAAACCATTTCATTTTAGCTGTGGTTGTACATTTATACCGTTGTCTTGTTGGAAAGTGAACCTCTGATCCTGTCACTAGCCTTTTGCAGCCTCTCATTAGCTTTCTTTCAGGGTTGTACTGTATTTAGCTTAATCAAGCTTCCCATCAGCTCCAACCAGCTTCCTGTATTTAGTTTCATCGATCTTCCCATCAGCTCCAACCAGCTTCCCTGTCCCTGCTGAAGAAAAGCTTTCCCACAGCATGATGCTTCCATCACCTTGTTTTTCTGTAGTAATAGTGTTTTCAGGGTTATGTGCATTGTTAATACTTTGAGTGTAGACCAAAATAGAATTTTTAAAAATCTCATCTTACCAAAGTGCCTTCTTCCACATTGTCTTATCTACAGATTCTCCCATCTGGCCTTCGTCTTTGGTCCTGTATCTGATTAAAGAGTATGTATCTGATTATAAATACAAATCCATGTCCCACTTTTCAGATTTTATTTTTAATAGGTATAAAAGGACATGTTCTATTTCCTTCCAATTCACAGTTTTGCATTATTCGGTGTTGGTCTATTACACAAAATCCCAGTAAAATAAATCGAGGTTTCTAGTTGGACTGTGACAAAGGGTGAAAAAGTTTAAAAGCTGTGAATACTTTTCCAAGGTATTTAATGAGAGAAACACCTGTGTTCTTTCTGCGTACTACCATTTACACCCTCCTAATTTCAAAGTGCTATTCCTGTTTTGTTTTAGTAAACAGGAATTGATGTATTAAGACTCCTTAACATATATGTGACCAGATACTCTTCTGAATGTCTTCTTGGCCATTGCTGTGGATAACCTCGCCAACGCACAAGAACTTACCAAGGTAAAACTTAAAAAAACATATCTGATCTATTGTGTTTTCTGTCTTGGGGTTCATACTTGCGTCCAAACCTGCTCCCCCCCATCTCTTTGATTCTAATGAATTATTTAAATGTACATGTGGTCTTTTTTTCTTTTTTGATTAGGATGAAGAAGAAGCAGAGGCAGCTTTCAACCAGAAGCATGCTTTACAGAAGGCAAAGGAGGTTGGACCGCTTTCCTCTTTCATGTCTTCAGAGTAAGTTCTGTATGCAGCCTTTTTCTGCCTGACCTCCTCCATACCCACTTATCTCTCTCTCCTTTCCCTCACTTGGGAATGTGTGCCAAGGACTCAGCCATCTTGTTTTTAGTTTTTTGTTGACTTTAAAACATAACTCGTTAATTGTTTTATTTGCTACATTTGAATGACTAAAGAAATAAACTATGCAGAACAGGCAAGATGGCCATAGATAAAGATAAAGAGTTTTAGGTTGTTTTGTTCTTTCATCTGGGTTGTTGTGTGAAAACGGCAGAAGGGATTGACCATTGCATTTTTAGTTAGTACTGCTGCTGAGCCAGTTTAAAATGCTAAGAACTTGTGGACTATTTGATTGATATAGTAATGTGACCTTGTCTTTTCTACCTGCAGCATAGATTTTGTTTCTCAGTAACTGATTGCACTTTGCCTTGTCATACATCTTGGAAGTGCATGTGCATGAACAGGAGTGGAAAACTCTATGCACGCTGTGAAACAAGGAGCAGTTCTTTTGCATGGGCATGTGGAAAAGTTTGCACAGTTTATATCAACATGACCCACTGAGCTCCAACTTAACTCTTTGATAAAATTGTGTTGTTTGCAGGAATAATTCTTCTTCTCTCTTTACTACAATGCCTTGCAAAAGTATTCAAACCCCTAAGAGTTTTTCAGGTTTTGTAATTTTAAAGTCCCAAATCTCAAGGGGTTTTACTAGGATCATATGCAATAGATCAACACAAAGTAGTAGAACTGTGAAGTGGAAGGAAAACAATGCATGGTTTTCATAGTTGGTGCTTTGTACACTAAATCCAACAGCCATTAAATTCAATAACGGTATAAAACGACTTCAGCCCTTCCTCGCCATTCTCCTCCTCCAGGAAGATCCATGTTTAAGCACCAGCCAATGAGCATTCAGGTCCAACCGACTGACCCTGATTTGCAGATGAATTCATTCATTTCAAAAGTGTCCTTATGGAATAGATAAGCCACTGGGAAAAACACCATTATAAAATAAAATCGGACTTTTTGGAAAATTGACTTCGGAATAAAACTGATGAATAATAACATAAAATCAATCTAAAATTAGGAAAAAAATACAGTTAAATAATATTTTATAATAATAAATACATTTTCAAAGGAAAATGAAAAACACATTTTATACTAATGAGCTAAGAATTTTCAATTCAGTTTTTCACAATTTCATTGTCACATTATATATTTGTCTATTATTCATTCATGTTGCTATTCATTTTATAAGGTTTAATTTATGTAATTAATTTTAAGCCTTTTGGCTTTCCATAGTTTATAACTCAGTGCAGCCAGTTGCCTTCTATCACCTGATTAGTAAATAGAGTCCAGTGTGTGATTTAATCTTAATATAAATCCTGCTTTTTTTGTGGAGGCCTCAGAGATTTGTTAGAGAACAATAGTGAACAAACAGCATCATGGAGACCATGAACCACCGCAGACAGGTCAGGGATAAAGAGGTGGAGAAGCATTACAAACAATAAACATCCCACAAAGAAACCTTTAATTAATCATCTGAACATGGGAAGACTGTCACAATTGTAGACCTACTAAGACATGAACAACCACCTAAATTGACACTTTGGGCATTGAGATTACTTATCAAAGAGGCAGCTCGATGGCCCATGGTAACTCTGGTGGAGCTGAATAGTTTTACAGCTGCGGACAGAGAATCTGTTGATGGCACAGCTATTATTTGTGGACTCCACAAATCTGGCCCTTACAGAAGAGTGTCAAGAAAGACATATGGAATGCATTTTGCAGTTTGCCAGTGGTCATGTAGGAGACACTACAAACATGTGGAAGAAGGTGGTCTAATCAGAGGATACCAATTCTTTTGGCTTATATCAAAATGCTAACACTGCATATCATCACAAACACAACATCACCACAGTATAACATGGTGCTGCAACATTATGCTGTGGGAAGACTTTTGGTCAGCAGCGTCAGGGACCTCAGAAGTGACTTACAAGGTAAATGGTTGCACTGGAAATGATTTAAGTGCATCACTGTAAAGAGATTTAAAATATAAAAAGCCAGAGTTTTCAGATTTGCAAATCATGTTTCCTTTTTCTTCTAGTCCATAATTATGATCTACTTAAATAAAATAAAAATTAAATTAAATTTAGAAATGTGGAAAAGCTCAAGAGGTAAGAATACTTTTGCATGGCACTGTATCCTTCCTTGCGTTTTGCTTCAAAGCTAACCAAAAGAATATAAAATAAACAGCACAGAAGACTGCAACAAGATCAGCTTTTTCAATCAGAGTCTAAAGAAATGGTGGGATTACCACAGGGTCATCAGGGTTGGCATCTAAAGTTTGAGAGCATCATCTGGACCATTTGGGTTCCAGACCCTCCCTGCCCTGAAGACATTGGAGAAACTTGCATGGCTCCAGCTGCTGAATACAAAGAGCCCTGCATGTAGAAGTCAGATAATGGTTTTTGCTTTGGGACTGCATGCCATATTGGTTTGCATGATCAAAGAAAGAAAAAAATTAAACTAGAAACACATACTAACTGAAAATACTTTTCAATTAAAGAAGAACAGGTGTTTTCAGTGTGCGTGTGTCATTTTTCTTTCATTATTATGCCTTTAACTCCCCCAAATAATACTCTTCAACTTTCGGCACTTGAATTTTCCTTATTTAAATATATCTGCATGTCTGAAAAGAGTGGTGTTCAGAGCTGCATCCCAGCTTGGTTGGTTCTCCTCAAATATGAACTCTTCTTTCCTGTGTTTTTGCTGATGGAGCCCACATATGTGTTTTCATACTGTTTGCCCCGAGTGTCTTTCTATCAATGTTCCGCTTACTCTTGATGTTTATTAATGTCTTTGTAAATGTTTTTCTGATGCTGTAACCATCATGTTGGTCAGTGTGCTTGCTTGGCTCCAGAGGAGACACACATCAAAGCCTCAAGACTCAGTTACAAACACCAAAAGCTGTTAGGATAGCATTAAGTATTAAGATAAGAAATTTGAAACCGATTAGATAACATATTGTAAGAAGTTAGGATAAAATATTTTTGTGTGTTACTCTAAGAAGAGTATTTTTCTCCTCTGAAAATGACTGGTGTGGAGTTGCTCTATTCGTAACCAGCAGTCTTTGAGTAAGATGCCGTTTTTGTTGTGTGTCTCCTGGACTGTTTTGTCTCTGCTCACAAAAGCACTAATGTCTTGTTTTCAACCAATCGCTCATTGGTAACACGGACCACACAAGAGTCCACGCTCCAGTAAGTAACACTGTCTGCTCAGCTCTCTGAATCTCTCACTCATCTGTGCTTGATTTGCTAATCCGAGTCCCTCAGTCATCTGTCCATGCTCTGTCCTAGACTGTCCCGCTCAACTCTCCAACCTTGTTTCAATCCATTAAAATCTCTTAAATCAATTCAGCTGCTTTTATTTTGCATCACACTTTTATTTATGTTGTTACACTCATAGAATTATGGAGGCCAGGAACTGACAACCCTACTATAAATATTTTACATCTCTTTTGTTTATTTTGAGGTAATAAGAAAAAGAAAATCATTTCACTCATAAAATAGAGAAATATGGTGCAAAGACCACAGGTTTTGCTCCATATTTCAACATAAACTCTAAGGCAATTACACTCAATACAATTTTTTTTATCAAGTTTAGAGTGACAATCCATCTACATGTTTAATTAAACACAAACAATAATTGTTTTACCCAAAAATCCAAATACTTATCAATTAAACTGCACAGAAGACCAGAGACTCAAAGCCTGAGTTTTGCGTCTTTTTAAGGCATTTTCCTAATGTAAATATCTAGCTATGAAGGGGGAAAGCAAATGTTGTTATATCATGATAATTTAAAAAGATGGAGAGATGTTGATTTTTGCTTTTTGTGTAAAAAAAATAAATCAGTAATTTTCCCAGAAGAAAGAAAAATATGAAAAGTAATATAGTGAGGACGGTTGTCCTTAGTTTCCACACTCAACCAGTCCTGGCGTTTTTTCCAAATTTTCCACTCAACATTATCATTGATCCAGTAAATGTCTTCATGTGGAAGAAAAATAACTTTTTGGTTTGAAAGTTCTAACATTCAGTTTATCCTTTTGGTGTTTTGTTTCTTATTTATATTTAAATAAAAATTATGCTCACAGTTTGTTTGTTTTTAGTCAAGTCAACTCATTGGTAGCACACTGCATGCAGGCAGACCTATATCTGACTAGTATTGAAGTGACTGGAAGTAATGAGGCTAAAATGAGGATGTCTCAGATATAATTATAAAGTTGTGGTTATATTAAACATCTTAAATGCTGGTTTTATTTCATTTTATAGTGATATTCTGTCTTGTCTAATTCTTCCCAGGGGAAGCCGGAGGAGGCGGCCCTACCTGTACAGGAAAAGAGCCATTCACCGCAGCCGCCCGACCTACTCCTACTCCCTGGAGGAGGCCCAGGGCAGTATGAGAGAGGGCCGCCCTCCGCCACCATTCAAACCCTCTAACTCTTTCATGTCCAGGAGAGAGAGGAGAAAAAGGATGACCATGTCTGTTTGGGAGCAGAGGACCAGCCAGCTACGGAGACACCGGCAAATGTCCAGCCGAGAGATCTTGTTCAGTAGCCCCAGTGAGGAAAAAGATGCCCCCCCTGCTTCAGTTCATGGACGTCCCCTGTCGCTGCAACGTAAGGCTATGCAGCACACACCATCAGGGAGCATGAAGCGACTGACTGACCCTCTGCCCTCACCAGGCAAGATCCAACCCCCAGACTCCTCTGAGGCTATGGATGTGCCCCTGGATCCCACTCTTCCAGGTGACATTCCTGAACCCCCTATATCAGTGTTGGAGTCAGAGTGTCTGGATCCTACAAATGTACCATGCTTGACCTTACCGGAGCCGCCTGAATCTGAATCCACCGGAGAAAACAGAAAACTTGGCCTTATACATAAACAGGTTGCTGAGCGTCGAAGTCCGGGACTAAACTCAGAACGTCAACACAGGCATGTGAAAAAGTTCAGACCTCAAGATAATATTGATACACTGACTACTGAGAAAGGAGCTCACATTGACATCAGGGGCCTAAGAGGGCATCACTGTGACCATCGGAACGGGACCAGAAATCAAGCAACCTCTCCTGGAAATGCAGGAAAGTTAGCTTGTTGCTCAGACGCTGGAGAAAACAGAATAAGTTCTGGGACAGTCAAGGAGAAAGAAGCAGAGCCTGAGAACAAAGATGGAGAGGTGCACAAACACAAGGAGAGCAGGTGAGAAGATCAATAATTTATTTATTTACTTATACATTAAAGTTTGCTTGGTTGGCAAATGTTCAGAGACATAGACATCATTTAGAGAGAAAGAAACAATACAACCTTATACTGTTTTGTTCCTAAAACCTTCATCCTCACACAAGTCAATTGATTTAATGCAGTTAATCTTACAATTTCATTTAATGGCTGACATTGTGGACCAGGATAGGTGGTTTTGTTTCCTTTATGATGTACAAATCTTCCTGCCAGGGCCTGAGAGGGACTCATTTTCAGTCCTGGAGTTTCATGCCTCAGATTGGCCCACTTTATATCACAACCTATTATTATTAATATCATGTAATTATAACCTTACATGTTAAAGCTACAACAGCATACTGTTCTGTAAACCCTTGTAATTCAGGGTATTTTTCAACAACAAAAAAGCCCAATTCAGTGCAAATTCCTACACAAGGTAGATTTATTTCAGTATGTGTTTACTTCTACGTGACTCTTTACAACACATCCATAAACCATATCTTTATTTCAAGCTGCTGCCTCTGTAATCAGTCCCTGAGTAGACTCTGCTCTCCCTTTCATGCTTCCTCCAGTTTACCTAAGCTCACCTGCACCTGTGTCACAATAAAAAATTATATTCTGCAAAGCTTCAGTGCATTTGATATGGAAAACACATTTCTCTCAACCAATCTCTTTCAAATATGTGCTTTGTGTATTTGTCTTACTTTTAAAGAAAAAATTTATATAATAGGTCACACTGTCATTTGGGCATAGAAAGTGGTTATATTCATACTAATGCCTGCTTGTTCACACACCTGTTCCTTCCATACTGACAAGAGAAACTCCCTCATCACTACTGACTCCTGACTCTGCTCTGATACTAAGTCACATTTAAAAATGTCAAAATTCTCAGCACAAATAGCCCAATTTTACAAAGCCTCTCATTAATCCACATCAGTTTTATTATTGTAGTGCTGAATTAGCTACCAGGGCACTTTAAATATGGAACAGGTCTACACCATACTCTTCATTATATAAATACTAATAATATTTACTCAATAAGTAATCCTGCCTACTCAGGACTTGTGGGCTCATATTGTCTGGCTCATATATTTCCTCCTAACTCTAAGGAGCTACAAGACAAGTTTCCCAGTTATGTGCCACCTCATCATATTATTAAAAGGACATGTTATGCTAGTTGCCACAACTTCACACAATTCATTGACTTGATCATTTATTAACTCGAATGGCGGTTTTCAGACAAATTTCAACATGTTGTCTTACCCGTTTCATTGTCCTCGTTTGTTGTCTCAAACGACGAGCTTGTTTTAGTGAAAAGGTTGCCACATTTAGTAGCATCTGTTTCCAGAGTTTTCCGCTATTTAATTCTAACCCTCCCCTTACCACCCTTGCTCTTTGAACTTTCAAACAGCACTGACTGAGTGTTCTGACCTGTCATGTCAAGGTGAGCTGCAAAAGAAAGAAAGAGAGAAAGAAAGAGAAAGAAAACAAGCTGCCAGTGGAGGCAGAGGCAGCCTAGTATGGTAAGCCGTTTCGGTAAAAACACCATATCCTTGATATCAGCTGTTGTAAATGCCAACTACTAAGCGACTACACTGAACTACTTTCCCCTACTAGTTTGAACATTTGCCAAACTAGTTCAGAAATACTCTTACTGGTAACTCATTTTAGCCTAGTTGCACCTTTGGCACACTAGTGAGACTCGGCTTGCCATAGTACACCGGCCCTTGTGGCCCATAAATCAGAGCGGCCCACCAGGAATCGTCCCAGTTCTCCCGATTACCCACTTCGGGCCTGGTTCCTGTATTTTTAGGGTTTGCAAATCTAACACACCACCCCCACCACCAAATGTGTTAGTAAAAAGTTTTTAGATGAGTGATAAGCTAAAAATGATTTTATCATTAAACAGGTTTTATCAACAATGATTTATTTCAGAACTTTATACAAAAGCATATAGTCTTTAAAAAGCAAGGTATCCCCAGTTGTCATACTTGGATAATTATAGGAATTTTTTTATATTAAGATTTACAAAATCAAAAGTTTAAAAACATCAAAAAAAGACTAATTGGATTTAGTGTATGTTCAGTTTACATTGTGAGATTTGGCAAATTTTTGTCTTAAAAATTTGAAGGTCTTGGTCATTAGCCCAAGCCAGACACCAGTGACGTCTAGGCCCTGACACTGCACAGCATGCAGTGCACAATGCACAATCCACAATGATTCATCATCATATTATTTAATGTATATACAATCATAAACTACAATATGTTACATTATATATTTTGTATACATAGCTCTTAAAACCTTACTCTGCTAGTTAGTAATATCCCTCTGGGGCTATTGGGAGAAGTCACACTAAATATCAAGTTTCCCTTTATGCTGATGATCTTTTACTTTTTCTTTTAAATCCCCAAATTTCTTTCCCATTGTTGTTGTTACCACTAATCTTGTTGACTGCTTTCAAGTTAAAAAGTAAATTTGCACAAAAGTGGATTTTTTTTTCTTTTGGATGAAGAAGTGCATAAACAGGAGCTTAACTTACCTGAAAAACCAAATCAAATCTTATGACTGTCAAAGACTAGTTTATTGATTTAAACAAATCAAATGGAGGGATAAAACGCACTCTGTTTGTGACAACCCAGACACATATTTTCATTTTAATATCACAGCTATGAGATTGCATACACACACCTGTTAACCTAACATGCATATTTCTGGACTGTGGGGGAAGCTGGAGTACCCAGAGAGAACCCCACATAGAGAACAGGCAAACTCCATGCACAAAGGCCCCAGCCCAGGAATTTGAATTTAGGACCTTTTTGCTATGAGACAATAGTGCTGACAACTACTTCAATAAGTGTAGTCTTTTTAGCAATTAATCACATAGAGGGTCAGTGACTGGTTGAGTCTAATATTACCATAATTAAAGGGGATTTGCCTGAAGTTGACTTGTTGTGTAGGTTAGCTAATCAGATGTTAGGGTATATGTATGGATCAAAGTAATAACTTAGAGTTTTCAAACTTTATTATTTGTTATATATCATATTATACATTTATACAATGGATTTGATTTTTTAAGATATTTCCACATTTTGTTCTTAGATCATATATATTTTCTTAACTGACATTAAAAATGTTTTGATTCATGCTTTTATGTATTTGTGATGTATTTAACAAATTGTTTATTTATTTATTTACTGGGTTTTGGGACTTTGGCCCTCAATAAAAAAAGAGCTCAAAGTGTCATGCAATTTTCTTTTTATTATTAATTATTGACCACAAACTCTATGTTTAGTTTGAATTGAGGGTCTTGGAATAGAGGACCCTTCTTTCATCTGTTTAACAAAACCACATAGCTGTAATAGTGAGCTTTACTTTCCATTCTTTCAGCCCCTCCTGCTCATGTACCATAATGCTCCTTCTACATACCAGTATGTATGTTGGTGTCCGCTCCTCCACACACCTTTTCTTTAGCTACATCGTTCCACTCTTGTTTGTTGTGTTGCAACTACAGACTGGCTAACCGAAATGAGGGAAGAAACTCTAACTTGAAAGACATTCTCACTGGTGACCCATGCCCTCAGAAGCAAGACGAAGCTCTGAACCAGTCTGAGCTGCCGGCACCCAATAAGGATAGCAATGAAGAAAAGGAGTCAGAGCTGGACCACAACAAGCTCAGCTCTAGTGTGATCATTGAGGTGCCTGATGTGCAGTCATCTCTTGAACTCTCCACCATCACAGGTAGTTGCACAAATGCGTTACTTTCAGATGTTAACATGGGGAATACAATTTAGTGATGCTTGAAAAAATAAGACTTTTTTTCTGACATATTAAACAGCTAAATGTTGGTTAAGTTAAAATGGTGTAATGGTAGATGAGTGGTTGGATGCCTTTATTTTATTTGAAGAACCTGATGATCTGATTGAGCCAAATTGTGGCCAAAAGGAAGTTGTAGTTGTAAAGGACCAGTGGATCATGTCTTGAATACTTCTTGCAACCTTTTTTAGCCTAGAAAATCCTCCCAAATGAAGAAGTACTAGAATGAACTTGATTTTCTTCTTTTGACATTCTTCAGTAAACAATAAGGACCTTGAAACTTGTAAGTCAGAGAAGGAAGAAGCAGAGGATACCAAACCTGTCATCACTGTGACCCCAGACAGCATGTTCATCTTCAAACCTGACAACCCGTGAGTTACAACATTTGACCATTTTGGTTTGATGAGGGATAATGCCGCTCTTTGGAAAGGTTTTTGTTTTTAAAAAAAAAACAACCTACAACATGTTTAAGAAATAGTCAAACACCAATAGATTATGTGTATTTGACTTGAGAGGGTTATTTGAGGATGTCAATAAAGCTGATGATTGGACAGAGGCCACAGAGTGTTAATTGGTTGCTTGGTAACTTGACAGTAAACATAATTCTTGGTAATTATGCAGAGCTGAATCAGTAAATAGTAACCTAAAAATAAATCATACTACTTACTTTTTTGAGTAAATAAATCAAATATAACATTTTATTTTAGCTTAGGTTACCTGGTAATGCTGAACTAATAGTCATATTAGTCTGACTTAAACTTTGTTGTCATGCTGAGCCTCCTATCACTTTCATCTCACTTGTATAATACATGTAAATTGATTTTAATTATACATTTGTCTCCTTAATTCTACTGTATCTTTTGATGAGTTCCCTTGTTCCTTATTAGTTGTAGATGTTGAGTCTCATGAACCGTCTCCTCCTCTTTTTCCCACCAGGGTGCGTCGAGCATGTCATTATGTGGTGAACCTCAGGTACTTTGAAATGTGCATCCTGCTGGTCATAGCTGCTAGCAGCATAGCACTCGCTGCAGAGGACCCTGTAGCCACATCATCAGACTGGAATAAGGTTCGTGTTCACTTCAGTGCCCAATCCCCCCAATTCCTTAGACACAAATGTAGTATTTATATCTTAGCATAAGCCAGCTGGTCCCTATCTTCAGTGGTAAATGTACACCCCAAGCATGTCCTCAGTTCATCACAGAGACATATAAAACAAATAACTATAGACATATACAATAATCAGTAATGGCAATGTGGATCATTTAAAAACATTGCATGTATGTAAGAAAACTAGAGTAATTGGAAAAAGGAAAACATGCAAACTCATGTGTGAAATTCAGGTGTACCAGCCGCAAAGTGACAGGTAAGTCAAACCATGTAGATTTACACAGAAATTAAAATATAAAAACAGAACTAAGAATAACATACTCTACAGTTATGGCAAACTTACACCAATTGCACTGAGTCCAGGTGGCATCGTAGGACAGAGCTGGCCTTCCTGATGTGCTTATCTAACCGCTTTCTCTCAGCTCTAGATAAGCTCCTGCTTTAACAAACGACACCATAGAAGGTGGCTGAAGGCACTACAAAATAAGTCTTCAGAAGTGTCCCCTGCACTCCAAAAGAATTATTTTAGTTGAATAATAGTAATGTCTATTTTTTATGTTGTGGTTTTATTATTGTTAAGCTGTGTTTGTAGGGAAAAGGAGAGAAAAATAAAAGATGAGGTTTCCTATTAACCTTATGTGACTTGTTATTCAAAAACTCCTTATCCCAGCTCCTACTTTTGCTTGTAGTAACATGCTACCAACTTAATTTGCTAGGGGGTAATGATATAGAGTGTGACAAATGAAATCTTGGGGTCCGTTTGCAGTAGGACAATTTTCTAAAATAGATCTGAAGTTTACTCTGTATTTAACTGTAAAGCAATTTAGGACTTTGAAGATGAGCAATGAAATTTCAAATTTACAGACTCCTTGCAGGGAGGGAAGATCTTAAGTGATGTGTTTATGGTTTTTTGCCTTAGATGTGATTCTAATATCAGCATTTTGAACCAGCTGCTGAAGAGAGACCAACCAGATAGCTGAAATTGGAAATGCATATGCTAATGATGGTGATAATAGTGTAAAGATAATTGGCAGTCAAACATCATAATTAATTTCTTTCTCAAGATATAAACAAAACTAAATCAAAACTGAGTTTCTTAGCTGGGTTTACATTAGTAGTAAGATGAATACCAATCTGTTTCTGAAAGTCTTTTTTATCTGCTTTCTTCTTTGTCTGACTATTACAGGTTCTACGTTATTTTGATTATGTGTTCACTGGAGTCTTCACCTTTGAAATGATCATAAAGGTGAGAAAGTTGCATAATTATTTAAAATTACATTTGTCTGTACTAACTGTCTGGAGCTGTCTGGAGCTGTCTTGAAATATTTTCATACTCAAAGATAATGACTTTGTTTACCTGGGAAAAACCTGGGATATTTTTTAAAGTTAGAGAAATCAACTCCCATTCAGCATTTGGCTTAAAATCACTAGTATCTAATTTTGAAAAACACTTCTATATTGCAACACATACTACTTTTAACCTTTTAATCATGGCATTACAATTGGAGTAACTCCTAATAAGGTCATTATTTGTGGTCTTTAGATGATTGACCAGGGTCTGATCCTCCACGATGGCTCCTACTTCAGAGACCTGTGGAACATCTTGGACTTCATTGTTGTGGTGGGAGCACTAGTGGCCTTTGCCCTCACGTAAGTCACACAATTTATCCTTGTACCCTTCCTGAGTTAACTGGCTTTGTTTACATGTCTTTAAAGGGGTTATACTTTGATTTTGTACTACATGCAGTTAAACATATTTTAGTTCATGTAAAGATAGTCACAAAGCCCAAATTACTTTTTAAATGAAAATAGTATACCTAGAATCAGCACACAGTTGGATGTGCCTGAAACATCTTATATTATTGTCCTTGTGGTTATTTTGATACCCCTCTCAATGTTTGAAAAAAAGGTCTTGCGTTTTTATCTAGTGAACAGACCAACCCTAGCTCCCACTGTAGGCATCTGTATTGAACCTTTTAGGATCATTTAAAGGACCCATTCATACAAAGGGTAACAACGCGTGCTGTATCAAGGTACAAGAAATCAATGTCTAAATGTATAAAGAAGAAAATCTTTCATTATTAATGTGTGTAAAATCTAATATTTTAATTTTCTGACTAAAGCTTTGAATATATAAATCAGCATAATATGATCAATTTAAAGCCACATTGAGTTCTGTACAAAGATGTTATTTTTTCTTTTTCTTTTTTGCTTTTAACTCTAGATATAAATTAAACCATCTCTTGTTTTTCTCTGTCTTCACGATGCCCCCTGTGGGACTGACCCACAGCAACGTGATGGGGTAAATGTAACGTTAAACAAATTATTTTGTGCAGATAATGGCTTTTAGAAATTGTGAAAAGCTTTAGTAGCTAAAAATTTGTGTGTAGCAAATACGTTTTGCAAAAAAATTAATGTAATTTACGTTTTGTGTTAAAACTGTGTATTTTTCTGCTCAGAAACAACAAAGGAAGGGACATAAAGACCATCAAATCTTTGAGAGTGTTACGTGTCCTCAGACCTCTGAAGACCATCAAAAGACTTCCTAAGCTCAAGGTTAGATTGGTCCTTTTTTTGTTTTTGTTGTTGGTTAGTTTTAGGCTACCTGTTAAATAATTTAACAGGAAAAAATAAAAACGACAAAGAAGTGCAAAAACACAACAGCTCTTTACCTACATTGCTAATGTATTTTATTAAAGTTGAAGGATGATTTGGGCAAAGCATTAACTAGATGTTTCTAAAATATAGAAAAAAATAACTCAATTAACATATTAATTTTAGTCAAACAAACGAGAATTAAAATTGCATAAACAAAAAAGGAAAACTATATGACGCACAATGTTATTTCATATTTACTTAATGTTTAACATTTTCAGTCACTTGAGTGGATGATCCATTTTCAGACAGTTATGAGGTAATACAAAACAAAATATGTAAAAAAAAAACAACAAAAAACAGGAAGGAGTCTACAGGGATTGTTGATAGATGATAGACTGCAAAAACTAGAAATTGTTTTATTATTCTTAAGACGGAAAGCATTTTATTAACATTTGTTTTTTTTTTTGTTTAGTTAGCTTGTGTCACCTGAAAACATTCATGAGTGTAGATTTTAACACTGAAAGGATATATAAATGTAAAGCCTGATAATGTTTAAAGTTAGTACTGTTATGAACATTAAAATATAGCCTTTGGTAGTTAGCTAACTTTACATGGTTAATGATGCTAGGATGTAACTTAATTTAGGATTAGCTAACATTGATGTTACTGTGACATAATACTTGTCAAATCTAAGATGAAAAAAATCATATTTTGTCATATAATTTAATATATAAGCTAGTTTAATTGGAATTGTTTTACTTTCTTTTTTTTAGTTTGTGACTGACTTTCTGAAGGCTTTCTGAAGAAAACATGAGTTTTCCTTACTAGAATTGAGATGGAGCTGTATGAAAAAACATGAAAATGAAGAATGCCTTTAAAAAGGCATTAAGTCACAAGTTGAACTTGTAAAATATAGTGAAAAAAGGTGTCAGTGTCTGCAACTCTGAACCTAATTTTGTCCTTGATCACTGTTTTTAACATCTCTTTTCCTTTTCTTCCAGGCGGTGTTTGACTGCGTGGTGACATCTTTGAAAAACGTCTTCAACATTTTGATTGTCTACAAGCTTTTCATGTTCATCTTTGCCGTCATCGCTGTTCAGCTCTTTAAGGGGAAGTTCTTCTACTGTACCGACAGTTCGAAGGATACACAGAAAGACTGCCAGTAATCAGATTTCCATGATACTATTAAAATTTCTTAATTATAATTTTTTATAGGTTTTTTCCTTTTTCAATAGCAGTGGATGTTTATGGTTCTGTGTCTACCCATGTTGTTTTTAATTAACATTAAATATTTAATCAGGTTTATTTTTATAGGAGGAACTCAACTGTGTTGTTTTCTCTTTCCAGGGGTTACTACATTGACTACGGGAAGGATAAGAAAGAGGTGAAAAAAAGAGACTGGAAGAGACATGAGTTTCATTACGACAACGTCATCTGGGCTCTGCTCACGCTCTTCACTGTTTCGACCGGAGAGGGCTGGCCTCAGTGAGTGTTCCACTGGAGTTAGGCCAATTCACATGCTTCATGAGAAAACTGATGAAGAACAACCCCACACATCATTTTCCTTTCATGGAGGAGTTTTTTTCTTTATGTTTTGTAACCTTTTGCAATAGGGCAGGTGTTTCAATGATGATCTAATCTGACCTTTGATTAGGGAAATATGATAGATGTAAATAATTCTTTATGGTATTTGCCACCTTACCAGGGAGGCCTTACCAGGGAGGCCTCCCTGGTAAGGTCTATTCAGGGGTTCTGGAGAGGAGGGTCCGACGGATAGTCGAACCTCGGATCCAGGAGGAACAATGCGGTTTTCGTCCTGGCCGTGGAACACTGGACCAGCTCTACACCCTCAGCAGGGTCCTGGAGGGTGCGTGGGAGTTCGCCCAACCGGTCTACATGTGTTTTGTGGACTTGGAGAAGGCGTTCGACCGTGTCCCTCGGGGGGCCCTGTGGGGGGTGCTCCGGGAGTATGGGGTACCGGGCCCCTTGATACGGGCTGTTAGGTCCCTGTACGACCGGTGCCAGAGTTTGGTTCGCATTGCCGGCAGTAAGTCGGGCTTGTTTCCAGTGAGAGTTGGAATCCGCCAAGGTTGCCCTTTGTCACCGATCCTGTTCCTAACTTTTATGGACAGGATCTCTAGGCGCAGCCAAGGCGTTGAGGGGATCCGTTTTGGTGGCCTCAGGATCGGGTCTCTGCTTTTTGCAGATGATGTGGTCCTGTTGGCTTCATCGGAGCGTGATCTACAGCTTTCGCTGGAGCTGTTCGCAGCCGAGTGTGAAGCGGCTGGGATGAGAATCAGCACCTCCAAATCCGAGGCCATGGTCTTGATCCGGAAAAGGGTGGTGTGCCTCCTCCGGGTCGGGGATGGGGTCCTTCCCCAAGTGGAAGAGTTTAAGTATCTGGGGGTCTTGTTCACGAGTGAGGGAAAAATGGAGCGGGAGATCGATAGACGGATTGGTGGGGCATCTGCAGTTATGCGGGCGCTCTACCGGTCTGTCGTGGTGAAGAGAGAGCTGAGCCAAAAGGCGAAGCTCTCGATTTACCGGTCGATCTACGTTCCTACCCTCATCTATGGTCACGAACTCTGGATGGTGACCGAAAGAACGAGATCACGGATACAAGCGGCTGAAATGAGTTTCCTCCGCAGAGTGTCTGGGCTCTCCCTTAGAGATAGGGTGAGAAGCTCAGTCATCCGGAGGGGGCTCAGAGTAGAGCCGCTGCTTCTCCACATCGAGAGGAGTCAGTTGAGGTGGCTCGGGCATCTGGTCAGGATGCCTCCTGGACGCCTCCCTGGTGAGGTGTTTCAGGCACGTCTCACCGGGAGGAGGCCCAGGGGAAGGCCCAGGACACGCTAGAGGGACTATGTTTCTCGGCTGGCCTGGGAGCGCCTTGGGGTTCCTCCCGAGGAGCTGGAACAAGTGGCTGGGGAGAGGGAAGTCTGGGTCTCTTTGCTTAGGCTGCTGCCCCCGCGACCCGACCCCGGATAAGCGGAAGAAAATGGATGGATGGATGGATGGGTATTTGCCACTTATAAATGCTCCCAATGAGACCAGTGTTTCCTAACCTTTTTGAGACACGGCACATATTTAACAGTAGAACAATCACAAGACACACCAGCGAACAAAAATGTCACAAAAAGTAGATTTATTGAAATACCATACCATGCCATACCAATTTATTTATGAAGCACATTTCTACACAGCTGAGGCCGACCAAAGTACTGTACAGTATTAAAAACATATACAACCAAACACTCAAAAGAAATATTAGAATAGCACAGTGAATACCATAAAATTATAATGAGGTATGAAATATAATGAGGTAAAAATGTACTCAATTTGCTTAGTTTAAAAAAACATGACCCTGTTTAGTTAAACATAAAGCTGATATTCTTGTAGGAATTGAAGAAGCTCATATTCTTGCAGGAATTGCAGAAAGACCCACACGTAGGTCTTCCTCAACAGCTCTGAGTCTCTCTCTTTTTTAGTCCTTATAGCTGTCATGCTTGAAAAACCCACCTTGCATTGATGGGTTATGGAGAAAGGGAGCAGAGCTGAAATAGCTTTGTTTGTCAGAATGGGGAACTCCTGGGCAGCAGTCAGCCAAAAACGGTCCAAGAATAGATCAACAAAGTGCAGTTTTAGACCACAAATTTGTCTCAGTTGAGTTTTTCTTTCTGCACTTGTAAAGTCCTTTAAAGTCCTTTCAAGTCTTCAAGTCTTTCCACTACTCATGCTAGGACCTTTATCGTGGTTGTAATTTTCTCCAGGACTCAGGTCAGATTGAATACTTTTTCTTTTCAAATATTAATCCATTGCTTTTACCCGCAGCATTGTCTCACTCGCAGCATGACTAAGTACTTTCATATTTCTTCTTCTTATGTTTTAACCCACCTAATTGGAGCAAAAAGTCGTAATGCTCTCTAGTGGGAGATAATGTAATTGTTCTGCCTTTTACTACTCGTCACTTGCTTAAAGTATTAATCAGGTAAAACTGGACATTCTTCCATGGCAAACTCGATGATTTCTCATTGGACACTTATGTACCACAGCAAAGTGGTTGGGAAACACTGAAATTAGACAATGCCAACATTGTGGATTTGTAATGGTTCAGCACATTTTAATTAACTGCTGTTTTGGAAACACCTTAACAAAATAAATCCCTCATTATTGACAGCTAACTAATCGGCACCCCAGAGAACAGATACTTCTGAATAAATGCTGCCATGACTTTTTTTTTTAAGCTGAAAGGAAGTGCTTCCTCTTCTTTCTGCAGGGTTCTGCAGCACTCTGTAGATGTGACAGAAGAAGACAGGGGTCCAAGTCACGGCAACAGGATGGAAATGTCAATCTTCTATGTCATCTACTTTGTTGTCTTCCCCTTTTTCTTCGTCAACATCTTTGTGGCTCTCATCATCATCACCTTCCAGGAGCAGGGGGATAAGATGATGGAAGAATGCAGCCTTGAGAAGAATGAAGTAAGGTTCATGACATGCAAACACTGACTTTAGGTTTTGTACTTTTGTTCTTTGTCTTAGATTTTATCCCATTTTCCTTTGTTCTGGATTTCAGAGAGCGTGCATAGACTTTGCCATCAGTGCAAAGCCCCTGACTCGATACATGCCACAGAACCGCCACACGTTCCAGTACCGTCTGTGGCATTTTGTGGTGTCACCATCATTTGAATACACCGTCCTGACCATGATTGCTCTCAACACTATTGTCCTAATGATGAAGGTGAGGAAAACAAACTAAAAGTCATGGAAAATTAAAGAAAATTGTGTTAAAATTGAAAGAGTATGAGAATGTGTCATAAACCTTGTAACCAAATGTATTATCTTGGAAAAACAGTCTTAAGATTTTGGAAGAGAAATGTTCATGTTGCTATACATAGTATTGAAAGTTGAGGGAATGAATAGAAAACTAATATACTGTAGGTCCAATATTTAAACTTTTAAACAAAAAAGAACTTTCTGAATATTATATTAACCCTCCTTCTGTTAAGATACAAAATCTTTTTATACTCACCAGGGCTCTCATTTATCAACCAAACTTGCGCACAGATTTGTGTGTTTTTCGTGCGTAGGAATAATTTTACACATACTGTGGTATTTACCATCCTGTACTTGTGCGTAGAAATGTTCTTAAATATAAGAATAGCTCTGACCATGCATACGCACAGTATCTAGTGGTTGAATGGGGGAACTGCAACACTGAAACAGTTTTGACTGAATATTTATCTCATCAGTTTATCACCTCCGCCAAGGAGCTCATGTTGGCGTTTGTCTGTATTTCAGCAAAATAACTCAAAAAGTTATGGACGGATTTGGATTAAACTTTCAGGAAATGGTTGAAATTTGCCAAGGAATAAATGATAACATTTTGGGGGTGATCATGCATGGAAATCCTGTGAACTGGAATCTGGGCAGTAATGTTTGGGACAAATTTAACTGATTTAATTTGTTCAAAGAAGTTAAGTATTTCCATAGAAGTAAATAAAAGCAAATTAAACAATGTAAATTATTTTTCATGATGAACAACAATCTGTCTTCTTCTATTCCGTTTTTTTTTCCAAATGAATGAGATATTAATCCAATATGGTCAATTGTATTTGATAGACATAAAATGAGAACTAATGTGTACAAATATTTTAATTATAATGTAAACTAGATAATAGATGTGGATTTTAAAGTCTTTTAACTGGTGAAATTGTGCCATGTGGATTAAGTTTTTTTGTTTGTTTGTTTTTGTCTGGTAGGTCTTCTATGTGAATTATGATTTGATGCAGGATAGGCGTTTATGAGCACTGGCTTCACTGTGTTCTTTTTATCTTGTTTTGAACTGTAAAAATGTCCATGACCATTCACTCATTCTTTCGAAACAAAATTATTTCTGTTTAATTTTTAAAGAAAGCAGAAAATAGCTTTGGCGATGGATGAAAGGAGAACAGCTTATTCAGTGAAGTTGTTTTCTCTTTCTATCATGACTCCTTACACTAAACTTCCCACAGTTAACACTTAGGTTTCCAGAAAATCGAAAAACTTGGATGTTCAGGTGTCAGAGTATCACCTCAGCACACTGGGATAATTGCATTTGGACCTGGTGATTGATGTTTACTCCCACACTTCCCTCATCAGTATTTATTTCCTGCTATGGCCTTTTCCTGAGCCCTTCAGACACACAGACAGACAAACGCTCAGTGACTCAGCCTGTATTAAATATTGATCTATAATGTCCAAGCGCTGCTATTTAGCATGACCTCATTAACTGTGGCTGCCGGCCCCCGGAGGAATGACTCCTTTTATAGCGCCTCAGATGAGAGGTGCAGAGACATAGGCGCTATTTATGGTACTGGAGGAATCTTCCATCAAACTTTAGATCTGCAGGGTGCATGGCTGAAGTTTACTCAGATATCAGTGGGAATGTTGACCTGCGGTGAATTGGTTGGGGAATACTCCAGCTTTATCTTCCTTATTGTACAACAAGTGTTGATTTATAGATAAAGACCCCTGTCTGTTTTTGTATTTGCAGTATTACTCCGCCCCGCCTGCATACGATGCCTTCTTGAAGCACCTGAACACAGCTTTTACCGTGCTGTTCTCTATCGAGTGTGTTCTGAAGATCCTGGCCTTTGGTTTTCTGGTGAGAGAAAAGAGTAATGATGTAGCCTGATGTGGAGTTGGTGAAAATGTCTGTACTAAAACCTCATAATCTTGGCTTCTGCTTCAAAAGAACTACTTCCGAGACACTTGGAACATTTTTGACTTCATCACCGTCTTGGGCAGTATCACTGAGATTGTGGTAGACTTGCAGGTAATCTTATAAAGAGAATCTCTACTTATCCCGTATAGTTTAGGAATTAGAAATCTGTTTTGTTTGTGCCCCTGCTAACAGATTATCTCTTTCCTTTGTGCCGTTCCCAGCGCATTGATACTATCAACATGAGCTTCTTGAAGCTGTTTCGAGCCGCTCGCCTGATCAAACTGCTGAGGCAGGGTTACACCATCCGCATCCTCCTCTGGACCTTTGTTCAGTCTTTCAAGGCTTTGCCTTATGTCTGCCTGCTCATTGCTATGCTCTTCTTCATTTACGCCATCATTGGCATGCAGGTCAGAAATAAACCAAATGTCTGCCAACAAATCATCATTTCATGATACAGTAAAATAGGAGTGTTTATATAACATCCCATGAATTTCAATAATCTCTGTCTTTTGTATGTTTATGCTGAAACCAGGTGTTTGGCAACATTAAATTGAATGAGGAGACCCACATTAACCAGCACAACAACTTTAAAACCTTCTTAGGTGCTCTGATGCTGCTGTTCAGGTAGGACACATTGTCTTTGTAACAGCTTTTTAATTAATCTGAATAACAATTATCATACCATTATACCATACCACCTTATACCATCTTTTTCTGGAAACATCAGGACTGCACAACAACTGTTAGTTTCAATCCATTGATGAAAAGAAATCATTGAAACTGAAATGCCTTCAAGAGGCTCAAATAATAAAATGGATCCAGATTTATGGGTTCAATATCATGCCACAGACGATTTGTGCCTGCAAAAAGATTTTGCATGTGTGCACAAAGATTTTGCATGTGAAAAGATGGTTTGTAGTTGTATAAAACAAGTCGTGCTTGTAAAAAAAATCTGAACCCTCAGAAACATTTTGTGGCTGTGCAAGAAACCTTTGTCTGCAGAAATATTATTTGCAAACATGCAGATCAGTTTCGTAGTTGTGTTTTTTTCTGCGTGTGTGCAAATTAAATTTGTACCCATACAAAATATCTGTACAAGTGAGACATCTCGGGCTCGTGTGCAACACTGCACCTACGAGCTCGCAAGACAAAAACCTACAACCACAAAACGTTTTTACGGATTGAAGGCCAGTCACATTCGTGCCACTAACGGTCAACCAGGAGACTGCATACTGGCGAGCCAAACAGCCAATGACAGATGACGACGTCTGAGCACCTGTCTTTATTTTTTTTCATAGGACCATGCTTAAACTGACGTGTGTGATGCATGCAGTATGGCAGCCTTTCTCAAATGTAACGTCCTCCCGAGCTGGTTCTGACCCGTTTATCGACGGCCCAGACAGCAGGCTGTGCGCCGAGCTGCGCCGCACCGCATGCATTGGGCAGCGCTGCTCTGAGCCGAGTTGCACCGCACCGCACTGTGTTATCCTGCATTGCGCAACGCTGGGCCGCGCAGCGCCGAGTTACTGCTGTTTACAAGAAGTCAAAGCACAAGCTTCATAAAGAACCACAAAAGATATACCGTCCAGTCGCAACAAATGGGTGGCGGAGTGCACCATTGACATTGCTGGCATGTGTGTTTCTGTGTGTGACAAAAGTGGAGTGTGTGAAAGTTGGCAGTGTTGGTTGGTACTCTGTGACGGGGTAAGCCGTATTGCGTCATTTCCTGTTGTCGCTGTTGTGCTCCGTGGAGCTGTTGTTCAGACTCTCTTGAATTGATCTTGTTTTCTCTGTGCTGAGGCCTCTCTAAGTTATTTTAACACACAAGCACACTAAAACACACGTTTTGTTGTGGTGTACTTTACGTTTTGGGAACTCCTTGTGTTTCACACAGCTTTTCTTGTGGTGGTAAGGTCTCGCTAGCTCAGTTAGCTGAGCTTCATTACGGCTATGGCTACTCTTCTCTCTCCTGTCTCTAACTCTTTTCTTCTCTCTTGCTCTCTCTGTCAGATGTTTAGTTACTTCCCTACCTCCTTTAGTGATAATGGTAACTGTAATAAATTAATATTTTTGTAGCTTTGGAGGCGAGGGTATCAGAATTAGAAGCACGGCTCTGCGCTGTTGAAAAACCAGCAGATAGCTGAAGCCCATTAGCCAGGGATACAAGGATAGAACCCCCTAGCGGGGGAGAAAATGGTGCTCTACACATCTAGAGGATTCCTATTTAACCTGGAATAACAGTCTACTGCTGTATAAAAAGACCCTTCGACAAGCTAGAACAGCATATTTTTCATCATTAATAGAGGCGAATAAAAACAATCCTTGGTTTCTTTTTAGTACAGTTGCCAAACTTACACAGAGTCATAGCTCTGTTGAGCCAACTATTCCCCCAGCTCTTAGCAGTGATGATTTTATGGGATTCTTCATAAATAAAATTAATTCTGTTAAAAATAAAATCATTGGCATCCTCCCAAACATGATTACTTCTTCCTCAGTAAATGAGGCAGCATCGGAAAGAACTGTAGAACCTCATTTGTGCTTAGGCTGTTTTTGATTCAGTCGAGCTTTCGGAATTATCAAAAATAGTAGCCTCATCTAAACATGTATGTTGGACCCAATCCCAACCAAATTATTTAAAGAAGTGTTCCATTTGGTTCCTGGCCCCATTTTGGATATGATGAATCTATCCTTAGTAAACGGATACGTACCACAAGAATTTAAAATAGCTGTAATTAAACCTTTACTCAAGAAACCTTCCCTTGATCAAGATGACATAGTGAATTACAGACCTATATCTAACCTTCCTTTCTTATCCAAAATCCTTGAGAAAATTGTTGCTAATCAAGTCTGTGAGCATCTAAACAGTAACGAGCTGTTTAAAGAGTTTCAGTCAGGTTTTAGAGCTCATCATAGCACTGAAACAGCACTGGTGAAGGTTACTAATGATATTCTCATGGCCTCAGATAATGGACTTGTGTCTGTTCTGGTTTTGTTAGATCTCAGTGCTGCTTTTGACACAGTCGATCATAATATTCTCTTAGAAAGTCTTGAACATGTTGCAGGGATCAAAGGAACAGCACTAGGCTGGTTTAAATCATATTTGTCTGATATATTCCAGTTTGTTCATCTAAATGATAAATCTTCTTCACTCTCAAGGGTTACTTGTGGAGTTCCACAGGGTTCTGTGCTTGGACCAATTCTGTTCACCATGTATATGCTTCCAATTGGTAGAATCATTAGACAGCATGGGACAAATTTCCACAGCTATGCCGATGATACACAACTATATTTATCCATAAATCCTGATGAACCCAGTCAGTTAGGTAGATTACAGGCATGTCTGAAAGACATAAAAACATGGATGAATCTAAACTTTTTGCTCTTAAATTCTGACAAGACAGAAGTTGCTGTCTTTGGACCAGAAGTTCTAAAAAATAAACTGATTAGTCAATCACTTCATCTGGATGGCATTAAATTGGCCCCCAGTAATAACGTAAAGAACCTCTGCGTTATTTTTGACCAAGACTTGACATTTAAATCCCATATTAAACAGGTTTCTAGGATTTCCTTCTTTCACCTCTGGAATATTGCTAAAATTAGAAACATCCTGTCCAGGAGTGATGCTGAGAAACTAGTCCATGCATTTGTTACCTCAAGGCTGGACTACTGTAATTCTTTACTATCAGGTAGTCCACAAAATGCCATTAAAAGCCTTCAGTTGATCCAAAATGTGGCAGCAAGAGTTCTGATGAATATTAAAAAGAGAGATCACATTTCTCCTGTTTTAGCTTACCTTCATTGGCTCCCTGTTAAATCCAGAATAGAATTTAAGATCCTTCTTCTTACATACAAAGCCCTTAATAATCAAGCTCCATCATACATCAGAGATCTAATTGTTCCTTATGTTCCTAAGAGGAGCACTTTGCTCTCAGACTGCAGGTTTACTGCTGGTTCCTAGGATTTCTAAAAGTAGAATGGGAGGCAGATCTTTTAGTTATCAGGCTCCTCTCCTGTGAAACCAGCTCCCAGCTTTAGTCCGTGAGGCAGACACTCTGTTTACTTTTAAGGCCAGGCTTAAAACTTCCCTTCTTGATAAAGCTTATAGTTAGAGTGGCTTTTGTCATCCTGAGCTATCTCTGTAGTTATGCTGCTATAGGCTTAGACTGCTGGAGGACAGACTTACCAATTTTCTTCACTCTGCTACTTCCTTTTCTACTACGACTCTCCAGTTGTATTACAGTACATTCTGCTATTTCGACTGTTAACTTTGTTTTCTCTCAGTGTTTTTCTCTCCATAGAAGATACACCTGGTCTGGTATCCTGCTTGGCTGGAATGCCCTGTTGGACGGGGAGCATCGACTGGGATGATCCTCCCAGTGGCTGAACATCCACTGTGTCCTGTTATCAACTTTTTACTTTCTGTAACATAGAGTGTACTTTTATATCAGATCTTCTGTTCCTTCTGTGTCTCTGCTCTGTCTTCTCAAACCCCCAGACGGTCGTGGCAGATGGCCGCTCCTACTGAGCCTGGTTCTGTTGGAGGTTTCTTCCTGTTAAAGGGGAGTTTTTCCTCTCCACCGTCGCTACATGCTTGCTCAGTATGAGGGATTGCTGAAGGATTGCTGTGGTTTGAAAGTCTGCCCAACCTCACGCCAATGACTGATGTGATCTGCTGTGATTCCTTAAATAGGAAGCTTTTTAACTGATTGGAATGTTTGTATAAATGTATTGAAATGACTTCTTGTTAAATGCCTTGAGATGACATCTGTTGTGAATTGGTGCTATATAAATAAACTGAATTGAATTGATAAGTGGCAAATAACCAAAAGATCACATGAACACAAACAAAGGCTGAGCAAAGTGAGAGTTGATCTATAAACTGACTGTGGAGGATGAAGATGCAAACTAAACAGAGTAAGCACTTTTTTATTGTGTTTTTTAGTCTGCAGCCGTTTACTTTTATTACGGTGAAAATAAAATACTTGTTTTCTCAGAAGATTATTTCCGATTTTTCTTCAGTTTTTGTCCAGTGCAATTTAAAAACTAAACTAACATTGTTGCTTTTTTTTATTCAGAAGAGTAACTATTTCTATTATAATTTATTTCCAGAGATTATAAAATAATTTTATTCTTGTGAAAGCCTTTTTAAAGTTTATTTAACTAAACTTTTCTAACCACATTGAGAATGCACACTTTAAATATGTTAAAATCAAAAGTCTTGGCCAAGTCCTGAAAGTGTTTCAGTACTGTGCCAGATGTTCTCTTTTTTGGAAATCAAAATATGGTCACCCTATTGATATGCAGGACCAGCTTATTGAGCTGAAGAGTGACAGACTGAAGGAACTCTTTAGCTTCTGCCCTCTTTTGTCATTCTGGGCTGCATTGATGCAGGAATGTCCTCAACTCTGTGGCGTCGCCTTGAAGATTCTCCTTCCTTTCACGTCGACATATTTGTGTGAGGCAGGATTCTCATAAATGACTGCACTCAAAACAAAATACTGCAATCGTGCACAAATGGAGGATGATTTGAGGCTATGGTTATCACACATTGAGCGAAGAATTTAGGATCTTTGCAAAGCAAAGCAGGCTCAGGTCTCACATTACCAGCACCTACCTGCAAGCTTCTGTAAAAAATGCAGATGATGCCTACTATTAGGCCTAGTAATAATAATAATAAAGCATAAATTAATATTGGAGGTCTGGTGCCAATTCCCAATTATAGCAATATCCTAGTAATGATAATAGGCCTACTGATGATGATGATAATAATAATAATCATAACAACAACAAAGCATGTAAGCTCATATGATTATATAGCAATAGCCTAGTAATGATAATGGGCCTACTGATGATGATGATAATAATAATAATGTCAGCCTAAAAATAATAGCCTAGGGCGAGCTATCTATCTATCTATCTATCTATCTATCTATCTATCTATCTATCTATCTATCTATCTACGCAAGGTGATGTGGAGTGGGGGGCGTTATGCGGGGAGGGGGGGTGGATGGGTAAAGGATAGCTTATGCTTACGTTGATTTTTGTTGTTTTTTGCTACATATGGCAATTAAATCATTAACGTCTTCAATATCTTTACTAACAGCCTGTTTAGGACACCTAGGGCCTGTACCATGAAGCCGGATTAGGTGGCTAGCCAGCTATGTTTCAGCTTAGTTTCCACCAACCCTGGGTTTTGGGTACCATGAAAGGGGCTCGGCTTTGATCGGTGTTCGTTGCCATGGTATCTTACGCTGCACGGCTAACCTGCTCCGGGGCAGGTTATGTTCTGGATTCGCGATCTCAGACTGAAGTTTGAGCAATCAGCTGTGAGCAAAGAAACATATATACGTGACGTAACTAATTCCCAGCGTCTGTTCTCTGTTGCAATGGCTTCACCTTTTCTCCCTATTCATGTGGACATCTCCGCGCAAATTGTAAGACGAGCACTTCGTAGAGAACGAGTTTTTAGGGACAGACAAAATCCATTTGACTTTCCTGATGCGTACTTGTATGAAAGATACAGATTTTCCGCGGAAGGAATGTCTTATCTCTGTGAGCTTCTTGAGTCGCACATAACAAATGTGACTCATCGAAGCCATGCCCTGACTGTACAGCACATGCAATCCCATCCATAATCGGCCGCCCCTTGTTGTTGCTCAGAGCCAACTCCTCTGCCACAATGTAATCTAGAGGAGGTGGCCCTCCCCCAGTTTTCCTTATTTCACATTTTTTTCTGTTTGCTGCAAACAAGTGTTTGTGATTAAATGTTCTAAGAAAATAATAAAAAATATGGTAAATACTCACCACTTTGAATTATATTTTTATATTTTGTCTTGATCTGCTGCCAAGACCGTTTGGAGTTGGGGTTGCATCTAAAAATTAATGAATATCAATCTTTCTTAGGATGTAATAGCCTATACTTTCACATAATTCTACACACATAATATATATATATATATATATATATATATATATATATATATATATATATATATATATATATATATATATATATATATATATATACACGAATACATTTTCATTTTAGCATTTAATATATTTTAATATGCTTAGCCTACTTAAATGTACATTAATTGTTTAACCCACGCATGAACACAATCAGCAATCTTCCTCCACGATTGTTCTCTTGCTTTGGCAGCAGATACAGTGTCACTGCGTGCTTGAAAAATATTTCTAAATTCTTCATATTTCTGGAGAATAACCTCTTGCTCCTCCGTTGAAAAGTAGATAGCTCTCGCTCTATCCATATCGAACGCGATTGGTTGTTCAGTGTCGTCGTCACTCTTTTATGTGCACGCGCCTGTGGATTAATCATAGCTTAAGGATCAAAGCCTGAGTTGACAGAGAAAGTTGATAACCTGCGTCATGGTACCAATTAAGCCTGATTGCATCGGTTTGGTTTTGTCGATTCAAAACCAATCCTGTAACCCCGAGTTTGTTGAGCCACCTTCATGGTACAGGCCCCAGGTGACATTGTACTATATAACTGTGTTGTCTGCGTAGCTATTGTAAGTAATGTTGTTCTTTATAACCTGTACTAATGAGTGCATGTACATGTTGAACAGAGAAGACATTGGCAAACATTGACACATCATATAGCTCTTTATGTTAACCTCGAATAATTAAATAACAAGTAGTTTTTTTTATTTTTTATTGTATGGGTAACCTTACAAAGCACATTCAAAGAGCCTAAAGGATTACACAACTAATACACTCACCACAAATT
This sequence comes from Valencia hispanica, assembly GCA_963556495.2. Classification (NCBI taxonomy): domain Eukaryota; kingdom Metazoa; phylum Chordata; class Actinopteri; order Cyprinodontiformes; family Valenciidae; genus Valencia; species Valencia hispanica. The sequence goes on along the minus strand of OY747705.1, from coordinate 27,167,003 downwards.
TCCAGTACACATTGTTTACAAATCCAATGATTCCATCATAGTCATCAAATGCAACCTGTAGGAAGTGTTTGTGAAGAAAAGTTTTTTAACCTTTTTTGTGATATGACCAGGGCTAAAAAAAAAGTTTTCATCAGCAGAGAATACAGTTTGTGTCTCTCTCAGTAAATTAACACCAGAAGGTGAACATTACTTTTTCATATACAGTGGCTATGGAAAGTATTCAGACCCCTTTAAATTTGTAACTTTTTGTTTCATTGCAGCAATTTGCTATAATCAAAAAGTTAATTTTCTTTCTCATTATTGTATACTCAGCACCCTATCTTGACAGGAAAAAACAGAAATGTAGAATTTTTTTTTGTAGTGTGATCAATGGAAGATGCTTTATATATCCTGTAAATTTGGTGTATATATATATATATATATAATTTAGAATTTAAAATTTAGTTGACACTTCACCTGTCCTAGGTGAAGGAATTTAATATTTCTTTGTTGTGTTATTTTGGTGTTGCAATTTGTAGATGTTCCCTGCACAGTCGCGCACCAGCAGGTTCTGCATAGAGGCATAGAGGCCAATCCAAGTCTCCTCGCGTGGAGGATGGCTCATTTTGAGTAAAATAGGACTGTAGCTCGCAGTCCACCTTGCTGTGATTGCACTGATGTGTCGGTTTTGTAAAAGCAATGCTCCGATGATAAGTTATTGATCCGCAAAAGCCGAATCTGTGAATACTTTTCTAACTTTTCAGAGCTGCTGCTTCTTTTTTACCCCCCTAAAGACGTTATCTGTCATTGGCTGTTTGGCTCGCCAGTATGCAGTCTCCTGGTTGGCCGTTAGGGCCACGAATTTGACTGGCCTTCAATCCGTAAAAATGTTTTGTGGTTGTAGGTTTTTGTTTTGCGAGCTCGTAGGTGCAGTGTTGTACACGAGCCCGAGTCGTCTCACTCGTACAGATATTTTGTATGGCGAAACTTTTACGGGCACAAATTTAATTTGTACACACACAGAAAAAAAACACACACAACTATGAAACTGATCTACATGTTTGCAAATAATATTTCTGCAGACAAAGGTTTCGTTCACAGCCACAAAATGTTTCTGCGGGTTCAGATTTTTTTACAAGCACGACTTGTTTTATACAACTACAAACCATCTTTTCACATGCCAAATCTTTTTTGCAGGCACAAATAGTCTGTGTCATGATATTGAACCCATACAGGTTTGAGTATTGAGCTTTCTTATTGACTTAAGCTCTTCATAGTGAGAGTGGTGTGCAAAACTTCCACCTTGAAAGGTATCAATTTGGCTCATACATGTCCAGAATAACTTGGGTCAATAAAATAAGATGAAACATAATTAAATTAATATAATAAAATGAAATGTAATCTATTTAAAATAAAACGAGTGATCTTTAGTATATCGGTGGTAAAAATGTGATTTTATATTGATTTTACCCCCACATGCCACAAAAAACTGAGGTGTATAAAAATACAATATCATTGGGCTTTACATTGATGTTTGGTTTGAACCTTCCAGATGGCAGATATACCATTGATCAAGCTATGGTTTAGACAGTGAGACCTAACTGACTCCATCTCGTCCTCATATTTTATGATTTCTGTAACCAGGAGTGCAACGGGGGAGTCGTGGCAGGAGATCATGCTGTCGTGTCTCGGGGGACAGCAGTGTGAAATGGACCCCTCTCTTCCCCCTCCAGCACTGGTGACGGACCAGAAGGAGGGCTGCGGCTCAGACTTCGCCTACTTTTATTTTGTCTCCTTTATCTTTTTCAGCTCTTTCCTGGTAAGAGGATATCTTTGTATATTTTCTTGGGAGGAGGCAACCAGAAAACCTTATATGAAACCTGGTTACATTTTGCTTCTAATCTTCTCCTCTTTCATCTAGATGCTGAACTTGTTTGTGGCTGTGATCATGGATAACTTTGAGTATCTTACAAGAGACTCGTCCATCCTGGGCCCACACCACCTGGATGAGTTTGTCCGAATCTGGGGGGAGTATGATCGAGCTGCCAGGTCAGTCTACAGTTTACATGTTTCATCACTGTTTCTGCAGACCTTCTAAAAAATCTTAATTAATTATATTTATGTAAAAAGAAAATCCCCTTATTTCAGTTCTAAGGTTTAATGTGTGATACAAGTAATCAGACTCTTATTTAAATCGGAATTCAGGTGTGCAAATTATAAAATGGAAAAGATGTGTGTGGGTACACCTCATTGTTTAGTTGCCTCTAGAACCATTTGTAGCAGCAGGAACTTGAAGTTATACTATACAATTTCTGTATAACGTCTCAGTCTCTTTCGGCTCACTGTGCTACATTTTTACTTCGAGTCATTGAGTGTTTTGAAGATTTGTTTCTGCAAACTCTCTTGAGATCCAACAACAGCATTTCAAGAAGGCGGACGTCTGAAATGTGACTGAGCCATTGCAACATCTTGATTTTTTTCTATTTCACAGATTATTTTATAGTTTGGTTGGTCTGTTTGGGATCACTGTCCTGTTTATGATCCAGTTTGAGTTAAGCTGTCAGACAGATGCCCTCAGATGTTACTGTAGAATACTTGCAGAAAACATAAAAATACGGTAATGTTTGACTGATGACTACAATATGCATCATTCTTGATCAGAGGTGTCAAAAGTATTCACATTCAATACTCAAGTAGAAGTATAGATACTAGGGTTTAAAAAGACCTTTGTAGAAGTTGAAGTATCAAGTAAAGTTTTTTACTCAAGTAAAAGTAAAAAAAGTACTGGATTCAAAACTACTTAAAGTAGAAAAGTAAAAGTAATGTACTTTAAAAAATGACATTAAAGAATAAAGCTTAAGCCCCCCCCCCCCCAAAGAAAGGCCATAATTATTATAATGTTATATAAAAATGTTAATTTTAAAACATTTGGGACACACTAGGCTACCTGTTTCAGCTGCATATATGCCCATTAAAATGTATTAATTTTAGTGCAATGCAACTACATTACAGAACCATATGTGGACTACTGAGCACATCATATATATATATATATATATATATATATATATATATATATATATATATATATATATATATATGGAATTCTGTCTCCTTACCTTTTTAATCTCTATTTGGATGATTTGTCCAAACAGTTGAATGTTTGTAAGACGGGCTGTCTTGTGGGAAACTCTGTCGTCAACCACCTAATGCATGCTGATGATCTGGTAGTGCTAAGCCCGTACAGTGCTGGGTTGCAGCAATTATTAAAGGTGTGTTCACAGTATGGTAATGATTTTGACATCAGATACAATTCCAGCAAGAGTAATATCTTGATTGTCAGAACCAAGGAGGACAGGAGACACATTTTTTCCTGATTTCTACTTGAGTGATCAGCCTCTGAAGACGTGATGCAAATTATATGCCTAAGCCAACATGTTGCTGCGAAAATTTAGCATGTGCTCACCTAATGTTAAATGTTTTTTATTTAGATCCTACTGTACTCCTATGTACACAGCACATTTGTGGTGGCAATAGAAGAACAGTAGCCTCTCTGTAGCCTACAATGATGCCATGAGGCTCCTCCTTCGTGTCCCAAGATGGCACAGTGCTAGTCAGCTTTGTGTGAACTCTGGTGTTCTCACCTGTGGAGCCTTATTAAGGCAATTAATGTTTAAATTCATGTGTCGTTTGGACAAATCTGAAAATGGAATCATACTGGCACTAACCAGCAGAGGTGGGACAATGTCATTGTTTTGCAAGTCACAAGCAAGTCTCAAGTCTTTGTCCTCGAGTCCCGAGTCAAGTCGAGTCAAAGATGAGGCAAGTCCCGAGTCGAGTCAAAAGTCAAAGCCAACAAGTCTCAAGTCGAGTCAAAAGTCGTACCATTTTAGTTTTGAGTCATTTCAAGTCCTCTTACCACAGAAATAAATTTATACAAATCATATATGTCTGTAAGATTCGTATTTATTTAAACCTCTATTTATACAATAACATTAATCAAATGCAGTAAAAAACTGAAAATTTAATTTTCACAAAAAATGCTTGTATTTCAACAGCATATTGCAGTAGAACAATGCAGAGCAGCTTCAGTCCTGTATTGTATTGACCTCATATTGCAAAACTGTTTAATTTTCAAATAGACATGGGTCCTTTTAACCTAAACTTTTTTAAACATGTCATCAATAAAATCCTCACCCCTCAAAATGATCACTTCTGAAAAACTGGATCAACCTGATAATATAATTGGAATGCCTCCATGCAATGTTCCCTCTAATCTTTCATGTGTCTGAGCAAACACACAAACGCCCTTTGACCACTGGGAGCAACTTCAGATGTGTGCACTGTGGTCATGCCAGCATCGCATCCATCCAGTTTACATAGTTTATTAAAATAATCAAATTAAAGCGTTTAAATTTCTGTGAGAATACTTTTTAATTAAGTACATTATCCCACTTACAATGAAAATGACAAAGATGTTATTCATGACCTGTGTTGTGTGTTAACACTACTGTAAGTATAAATATTTCATTGTAACTGTGGAGAAACATGAACTGCCAAGTAAGCCAAGCTAACTATGAACTCAAATTTTGAAAACACACTTAACATTTTTATTATAAAGGTCTGACTTGTATTATAAGCATGAGCCGGTGTGTGAAGCTCTTGCTGAGCACTGGGTAAAAGTAACTCTTTGTCTGCAAAATACAGTATATAATCACACGATTATTCTGTATTTCTGCTACTCAAACTTGTATTTAATGATCAATTTTCATAAATGAACATTGAAAATGCATGACACTAGATAAGCACAAATCTGATTAAGAACTTAAATGTAACTTTATTTTTGTTGTCTGTCCTTCTCACGTATCCAGTTATTGTACACGCTGTTGATGGCCTCATCTGCTTGCAGCTTTGACTTTATGCGCATGATGCATCAGCTGATCCACATCGTCCACTTCAAGACAATTTCTCGATGCTGTTTTGATACGATTCAATAAACTAAAGCCTCTTTCACAGTCTGTGCTGGATGCTTGAAATGTAGCACAAATATAGATTGATTAGCTGCGTAAAAACGTATGTGAATCGCATCATTGGCTGGAGCAGCCAGCCACTGGTGACTCAGTGACATAAACGTTATTGTCTTGAAGTGAAATCTTTTAACCCAAATGCAGAATCAAACAGCGAGATTAAACACGTTTTTGAGTGCAATAAAACTTCAGATGTTTTCAGAACATTCCATAATCCCCTTTTCCACTTGCTGCTGTCAGCCGCTATGTGCATAGACGAAAGCACTCCGCTCCTATATAAACAGGAGGATCTGAGTTTTTGTCTGGATAAATTTTTATTTTTACCTTAGTCTTATTTGCATACCCGTGTCTGTCTTTAATCTGTGTTGTGTCAGTGTGCGGGTCTCTGCTGCATTGAAATGGCAATAACCATGGATAACGGGTTCGGGCGAGTGTGTTTTTCTAATTGGACCGTTGCAGGGTCACCGCTGGAACTGTAAATTGGTGCATATGCTCATTGATTCATACTGTAAAATAGCACAGGATTAATTATTTGTTTGATTATGTTTTTTTCAATTCCGGTTAGATTTTTTTTTTTGTGCGCAGAGCAGATTTTCTGTGCGCAAAGACTGTGTCACCAGTGCGCAATTGCGCAGGCGCCAGCTTAGAGGGAACATTGAGCCTCCATGGTGTGTAAAAAGAAATTCCCCCAGTTTTCATGGGAAGTAGCAAGTCTTCTCAAGTCAAAACGCGCAAGTCCAAGTAAAGTCACGAGTCATTGATGTGAAAGTCCAAGTCCAGTTGCAAGTCTTTGTGCATTTTATCAAGTCGAGTCTGAAGTCGTCAAATTCATGACTCGATTCTGACTAGAGTCCAAGTCAAATGACTAGAGTCCACACCTCTGCTAACCAGTCCTAAGAAAAGCTGCTACAGATATATGTCTGGTTAATGGAAACACTGGCATTTTAGTCTGAATTTTATTGTAAGCTATGTCATTTATTATATGTTACTTCTTCCGTACTTTTATTTTTTATCTATGGACCAATTGTGTGTCTGAAGTAAAGTTTTATTTATTTATATATATATATATATATATATATATATATATATATATATATATATATATATATATATATATATATATATATATATATATATATAAATTAAGAATAGTATCACTAAAAGTCTTACAACCTCAGCACAGACAAGATTGTGCAGACCTATGCAATCTCTAATGACCCCCTTGTGGCTCACGAACCTCATGTTGGGAACCACTGTTCTAGAGGCTGAATCCGCGCTGACGCACTGGAGACTGGAACTAAAAGCTCCACTTTAGCCAAAGTTTTGAAATCAGGGAATATTTCTCTGATTCAAGTGATCAGAAGTAGGAAAGACTCTCTGAACCCAGCTTCATATCGCTTCAGCAGCAGAAAATGTCGGAGCATGCGCTCTTTCGTGTTTGGCACGACACCAGGTTCTTTGAAGTGCGTCTTTAACCAGCCGCACCGGTAAAAGTCACGTTCCAAAGCCTCCCGGTCTGACACGATGCTCAGATGGCTTGATGGGAATCTTCTTCTTATTAATTTATTGATTCAGTTACTTGTACTCCGCGCTTCAACTCAAACCTAAAAATGTCTGCGCGTCTCCACCAAATGGTCAGGGGTGTGAATTATAATCTGTCAAAATGACAAGTGGCCTTTGGATTTTTCGTCACCGTTGTAAAAAAACAAAAAAACAGACTAATATGGAAAATATTTGATTAACGTATTGTTGAAGCTGACTGAATCTGCCAGCACATTTAAAAAGCAACTCTTGCAAGGAACATGTAAACTTTCTGAGGACATGCAATTTTTTGTCACTTTAACTCAGAGCATTGTGTGCTAGATAATATAGGTGTTAAATTGTCAGCTGTTTTAATTGCGGGACTGTTTTTTTCTATAGGTTAAAATCTCTGCAGATTCAGCTTTGTAAAGTCCCATATTATTTATCATTTCCTCCCTCAATTTACATCTATTAATATACACATGTGAGTTTTGAGCTTGTAGCTGAAAAAATAGTCCAAGTGACTGAATGTATCGATGATGCTACAGAAACATCAGCAGACCTGTTGATGTCCTGACAGCCCACTCTGATGTGGCTCCAGGTTTATCTGCATGTAAAGCGGGAAACTGTGATACGATCACTCAAGATGGATATTAATGCAAGGCTGAATGCTCATTGTGAGGCTTATTTACCTACATCCTGATCAGCCAGGATTCAGGTTAACACCAGGTCTTGATAACAACTCCAGATTCGACTGCATATTGTCTGTAGCCTGAAAACGAGCCCCTCCACCACCGTGAATAACAGCTGTGAGATTTTTGGGCTTATTAGCCGTGGTTGGTTTTTTTAAACAGGGAGCTGTGTGTTATGAGCAACAACTCTGCTTTGGTTTTATCTGTCCAGAGGAGAGACTGCTCTCGATTCAGGTGGCACTTTACAAACCTTGGTTATGCTGCCATATTTTATCTAAAAAAGACAGTCATTTTCCTGGCAACCCCTCATAACAAGCCATGGATGCTCAGTCTTGATTTACTTTCATGAACTTTATGGTTTAACATGTTAACTGAGGACTGTAGAGTCTGAGATGAAGCTCTTGGGTTCTTTGGCAATTTCTCAGAGAATTGCAGACCCATGTTTTGGTTTTAAGTTGGATTCAAATGCAGGCAAAGCCAGAGGCAGAAGGTGAAGTGAAGGCACGTTAATAATGAAAACTAGTGATGCGTCCTTTATGTCGAGGCTTCAAAGCGTGTGTCAAGTAATCCAGGAGGATTTTTATGAAGGACGTTTTGAAACTTGTGTTAATTACGCATGTAGCGACATTTGAGGCCTCGCTTACCAACCGTACCACGTCCATGTTCGCTGGTTTGCTTGTGAATTGAAATATAAGAGGCAGCAAAGGTACTGCTGTTTCCTTGTACTATTTAGCTGTTTTAGGATTGTATTGTGTGTGCGTTTGGAATCTATTTGAGTGTCTTTTTTGTGATGGAACCAAAGAGGAGATTTTCCCGTGTCTGGCAACATTTTGATAATCTCCCCTGATAAGATTTCCACAACTAATGATGGTATCAAAAAAAAAATAACGCAGCAGATCCTGTGTTCTTATTATTTTTCTTCTAATCTCTGGTGTTTTAAAAGGGGAAATGTGTGTTGTGTTCAAATGAACTTTGAACCAACAGAATGATGGAGCTGTGCATGAAAACAAAAAGACTGATCGATGTTGACCAAGCTCAGCTAAATAATTTTAGGATGTGAGCATTCAATCATATGGTAACATTGGAAGACTGGAGAATCCTCTGGTTTGAAGGACAGAAAAATTATTATTCCAGCTTTTATAAACTTGCTGATGCTTGCCGACCCAAATACTGGAGTTTGATTACTGACAAGATACAGGTGGCTGATTGTAAACAAGGTGCAGCTGGGAAAGAAGGCAAACAGGTACTGAGGAATGATGAATATAATGAAAACAGATGGGACTCAAAGGATCTAGAACCAAAGGGAAATAAATTAGGAAATAAATTAGGACACACAAATACAACTGAGTAGACATAATTGGCAAAACATTAAAAGCGATACTAATAAAACTATATTTGGCAAAACCTATTCAGAAATAATAAGGGACACAAATTAAAACAAAACACCCAAGGATTGTGACATTGGGATAAATTTCCTGAGAAAATTGGCAGTTTTCGTAAAGTTAGTTGCTTAACTGACAGCAATAACCTCTCTTGACTGATTGTTTTTGGGTTAACACACACCAGGATGTCCCACGTCTGCTAAAACTGCTCAAACTTCTGCTTTTATTGAATTTATTTATATTTTAAAAAAAAAAAATTCAAATATTTCCAGAGCTAATTTGAACAAGAGGAATTCTACTAAGATATTAATCAAACCTCAGGTTTGTTATTGTAAAATAATTTCACTGCAAATGTAGAACTTAAGGATGCCCTTGATTCATTCTTTGTTGCGTTAGACAAACACTCAAGTTATTAGAGATATTTAATTAATTTCTATAAAACCTAATTCAGTGAACAGTGTGTTGATAGTTACAAGGGCATACTTTATTTTCACATTTCCTGAAAGAGCAGAAGTTGACGAGCCGTCCCTCCTCCTGCCAGCTGAGTCTCTCTCATTACCTCCAGCTACATGGGGCAGCTCCACCCACCATTCCTAATCAGCTTTACTCAATTTTGATTTGCAAGAGAGCATTTTATTGGATACAAAGTTCTCCTGAATGAATCATCAAAATGCTTGAATTGTTCCCATTGAAATTCAGAAGTACCAATTGGAACTGAGCTCTGCTCGGCCACAAATAGGTATATGGGCAAGCTATAGCATACCACCAGGTAATAAAAATAAATGTTTCAACAACTTTGATTGGTCATTTACATTGTACAGTACAGCTCAGTTAAAGTTTGCACACCACCACCCTAATTTTTAGTTATTTTTTGTCGTAAAGACAGCGTATATCCTCAGCAGCAGCATCAACTGTTTGTCGCTGCAAAATGTGTGAAGCTGTGCTTACAAAACAAAAAGCACATGTGTGCATTACACTGCAGTTATTGTTATTATCATCCAAAACATCTTGCTTTTACAGAGGATTAGAGGGGACTGTAAAGACATATCAATAAATTACGTAGTTAGTATAAGAGTCCTTATTGGTTCTATTGTGTTTGGTCATCGTAATGACTGATCTCCAAACAGGTACAATCTGGTAATCAAAGAAAGAGATTAATCTGCGTTTGCGGACCATAAAAATGATCACGTATTCATTATTCCTGTGGAAACATTATGTATTGGTAAATTATTATGTAAATTGTGCTGTAAAAATAAAAATCAAATCTTTTTTTAAAAGTTTTGGTTTCTGTAAAGTTTTATCGTTACTTTACAGCACCAGTTTGACTCATTCAGGAATTTGACAAAAGTGTCATCACGCAGAGACATTTTCAGTTTGTGTCAGGCAAATACTTTTACCTAACATGAAAGGGAAGACTATGTAAGAAAAAAAACCTTTGTTACAGCTGCAATCAAAATCTTCTCCCAGAAAATTCTAGATATTTGTTTACAAATTTTCCTTTTCTGCTGTTTTCAGGCTAGTAGTTCACAAGAGTTACATTACCATGTCCCAAGTCAAGACAAATATGTAGAATGGCGTGGAAGAAAATAACGGAGCAAAAGGCAGCAAACCATGCAAAAAAAAGTTACCAAAAAGTGACAATGTTTTATACATGTCACTCTAGACAAGAGTGGGGAGTCTCCAGTTTGAAATTTTGTTTATATGGTGATTTATGCACATATTTATGTGAAATGGAAAAAGTGGGAAGAACCTAACAAACTGACACCCTCAGCAGGAATTTAAAGCGCACTCTGATCTAGTCTGCATATAACTCACCAGTGTTAGATAAATCACTTGTGACTAAAGTATTTCATCAATGTAAAATTGTTCTAGCATTCCAGTAGACATAATTTCTGCTCCAGTTCTGAACATCATAGTTTCTCTGATGTGCAGGGACATGAGGCAACTCTCCCATTTCGCCCAACAACTGTTTCACTAGGATACATTATGTTAGTGAGTAATGCTGGGGTTGTCCAAAACATAGCAGCTTTAAATGAAAGCAGTTGAGAGTGTCACTTGTTTACATATAGACAGATTATCCCTCTACGTCACTCGCTGCTGTACTGCACATGTTGGGTGCAGAGAGAGGCGCATGTCTTGTTGTGCTGTTAGTTGCACACATTGCTTTGAAAAACAAAATAACATGCAAATTCAATAGAATTCCATCAACTCGCCCCTTTCAAAGCAAACAAAAGACATCTTTGGTTGCAAGCAATCAGAGGAAGCGATTAGAACAAGCAGATGATCAGTGGCATCTCTGGAATGATGAGTTAGGTGGGGCACAGCAACTAACACCTAATAGCAGCAACTAATTCTTCTGTGATGCATACAATCTGACTTTGTTCAATAATATTGATTGCTAATTTATGTGATTAATTTAATACGGATTCAAATTTAAATGCACCACATAAAATAAGACACATCTACACACTACAAACACCATTTTATGTAAATTTAATTGAAGAATCAAACCTTTTTTATAGCCTACTAAAATTACAAATGAAGGTTCACTCACCAGTGCTCTTCTTGAAAAATGCCGATCTTTCATCTGGGCAAACTTTTCAATAACTGTATAATCTATCAAATAATCCCCTTTAAATCTATAATAATCTCTTAAAGTCATTGAACGATGTTAAAATCAACTGGCTAGTGACGTCCTAAATCTCTAATTTTCTAAATTTAGACTCCATAAAAAAAATCTACTTTATTCTTTTTTTTCTTTTCTTATTTGTCTTGGTAGTTGGCAAGGATATTAGATGGCTGCACACTTCTATTCAACAGAACGTAAATGTGACGTGTGCTATTCCAATATTTATATATTAGTTATGCTCATAGACTGTATATGCTAGTTAAACTGCACAAGTAACTTTCGCATTTGGCAAAACGGGTCACTTCACTTTCTTCTGTTTGATAGCGGGATCTCTTCTTCTTCTTCTAATAAATTTCCGGCAGACTGCTGGTGCATTACTGCCTTTCTGTATCGAGGAAGGTAGCAGAATCTCACCTTGGGGCCGTGGCATTTGTGCCCCTCGGCTGTCTACTGAGCCAGTGTGCGCATGCGCACTGTGATTTCAGATTTTCATCATTTAAATGTTAAAAGCGTTAAGGGGCCGGCCCCAAGTCCCTGCTTCAAGAGGATATAGTCTACTGAGCCTGTTAGTATTCTGGCAAGACTTAGCTAACTACAGTGGCTTGCATAAGTATTCGGCCCCCTTGAACTTTTCCACATTTTGTCACATTACAGCCACAAACATGAATCCATTTTATTGGAATTCCGCGTGAAAGACAAATACAAAGTGGTGTACACGTGAGAAGTGGAACGAAAATCATACATGGTTCCAAACATTTTTTACAAATGAATAACTGAAAAGTGGGGTGTGCGTTATTATTCAGCCCCCTTTGGTCTGAGTGCAGTCAGTTGCCCATAGACATTGCCTGATGAGTGCTAATGACTAAATAGAGGGCACCTGTGTGTAATCTAATGTCAGTACAAATACTGCTGCCCTGTGACGGCCTCAGAGGTTGTCTAAGAGAATGTTGGGAGCAACAACACCATGAAGACCAAAGAACACACCAGACAGGTCAGGGATAAAGTTATTGAGAAATTTAAAGCAGGCTTAGGCTACAAAAAGATTTCCCAAGCCCTGAACATCCCACGGAGCACTGTTCAAGCGATCATTCAGAAATGGAAGGAGAATGGCACAACTGTAAACCTACCAAGACAAGGCCGTCCACCTAAACTCACAGGCCGAACAAGGAGAGCGCTGATCAGAAATGCAGCCAAGAGGCCCATGGTGACTCTGGACGAGCTGCAGAGATCTACAGCTCAGGTGGGGGAATCTGTCCGTAGGACAACTATTAGCGGTGCACTGCACAAAGTTGGCCTTTATGGAAGAGTGGCAAGAAGAAAGTCATTGTTAAAAGAAAACCATAAGAAGTCCCGTTTGCAGTTTGCCACAAGCCATGTGGGGGACACAGCACACATGTGGAAGAAGGTGCTCTGGTCAGATGAGACCAAAATGGAAAACGCTATGTGTGGCGGAAAACTAACACTGCACATCACTCTGAACACACCATCCCCACTGTCAAATATGGTGGTGGCAGCATCATGCTCTGGGGGTGCTTCTCTTCAGAAGGGACAGGGAAGCTGGTCAGAGTTGATGGGAAGATGGGTGGAGCCAAATACAGGGCAATCTTGGAAGAAAACCTCTTGGAGTCTGCAAAAGACTTGAGACTGGGGCGGAGGTTCACCTTCCAGCAGGACAACGACCCTAAACATAAAGCCAGGGCAACAATGGAATGGTTTAAAACAAAACATATCCATGTATTAGAATGGCCCAGTCAAAGTCCAGATCTAAATCCAATCGAGAATCTGTGGCAAGATCTGAAAACTGCTGTTCACAAACGCTGCCCATCTAATCTGACTGAGCTGGAGCTGTTTTCCAAAGAAGAATGGGCAAGAATTTCAGTCTCTAGATGTACAAAGCTGGTAGAGACACACCCTAAAAGACTGGCAGCTGTAAGTGCAGCAAAAGGTGGTTCTGCAAAGTATTGACTCAGGGGCATGAATAATTACGCACACCCCACTTTTCAGTTATTTATTTGTAAAAAATGTTTGGAATCATGTATGATTTTCGTTCCACTTCAACACCAACAATCTGCAGTGATCATTTTATATCAGGTAAGCCTTGGCCAGAGGTCCCGCTACATTTTTTTGTCATAATATATTTACCAGTCAATCCTTAAAAAGATAATAATGACATATTTAGTAGTATTTATTAGTGATTCATTTTAATTAATATCCAATCTGATCAAACTGAACAGAAATTCCCGCATGCGCTCCTTCTCTGCATCAGTGATAGGTTAAGCACAATTACACAAAGACTAATTTCAAACTAATGCAATACAAATGATTGCTGGAAGGGAAGTCAGAATTCTGCTGTGCAATCTGTTGCTCATTTGGTTAAGTCACTGAGAGAAAACAAGCCACTGCTGCAGCTTAATGTTATGGGTAAATATGCAGGAGGATCTTTTAGAAAGTGCTTATTGGGTTCATTTAATGAAGCAACAGATTTTCTAAGCGAACACCAACACTGGTCTGGCTGTTGACTCCAGTAGAGCAATCTGTTGGAGCAATGAAATGATCTGTGTTGTGTCTTTCTTCCTCGGCGTTGTTTTTTTTTTCTCTTAAAGCCAACATTCTAATTGCTTTATAACCCTGGGCAAAAAGCAGTCCAAAGAGAAATCCTTTCTCTCCACCTGTTTACTTTCATAAATGAAAGGAAGATTGCTCTATTCTTCCTTTGCAGTGTTGTCAAATATCAACCACACTCTTATTCAACATATCTGCATTAGAAATCTGTTTTTGTCAAGAAAACATGTTTTCACAGTTACATACCAGTTAACATAACAGTTATCACTCTCGATATATGGTAGTGCCTCTTCCATATTAGCAGTTCAAGCTCCAAATGCTCTTTTTGTGTCAGAAAAGTGTTTTATCAATATCTGGTTTGAAAAACAATGGAAACGCAGATTGCTATTTATGTTTTGAATGTTTTATGGGTCTAGGATATCATATTTACTGTTTAATAAAAGTATCTATTCATTTATTAAAATCCCCTCATTGCAAAATATGATCCAGAATTTTAAGTGAAATTTTATTTAGAAATGCTGCCTGTGTTTAAATCTGGGATGTAATGTTTAAACGAAAGAACAAAGCATTTTCCATCTGTATTGTGTACTCCATAACATGTGTTCTTTCCAGTGGTAGGATCCATTATAAGGAGATGTACAAAGTTGTACGCACTATCTCACCTCCTCTGGGCTTTGGAAAGAACTGCCCCCACAGGGTGGCATGCAAGGTTTGGTTTCCCCCATGTCAGCAAGTGTCCCTTTGGGCTCTGTTATGTGGGATCCTTCCTCACTTCCTCCTTTTCCTTTTGTTCCCCATCCTTTCACTGATTATCACCACCCTGTTCAATCTTCAGGGATGTGTTACTCAGGATAAAGAATGACAGTGCTTCAGTTTCAAGGTACTAAGGCACAAAATGTCCCTCATTTGTTTGGAATCACAGTCGGACTAATTTTAATTTTACTAAATGCTCCAAGTTGGCTTTAATCCAATCTGAAGGAATTTTGTATTTTTCTACCTTTTGGATCTGAGGTTTAAATGTTGCCCAAATGTCACATACGCAGATGGTAAGTATGTAATTTTTGGACCAGATCCAGTGAGGCTGTCATTTCTTTGGTCATCCTGTTCAAGGAGACCTCTCTTCCTATATTTCTATGCTGTGTGGTGGGCATAGAAAGAATACAATCTGTTTTATTTATCCTACTTTATTCTTTCCGTGTTTGTGATGCCTTAAAATAATATTTCTCTTATATATCCTTCATTCCTCTTCCTCTCTTGCCACCCTTCACCCCCTCCTGTGCTACTTTCCTCCACCATCTCTTGGGAATGCACTCCTCTGACGCCTCCACCCTTTTATTAAATTTCCCCTCCATTCCTGTCCCCTCTTTCTCCTCTTCCTCTCCCTCCCTCTTTTTTTTACCTCTTTTCCTCATTTCCATCTTCATGGCTACCTGGCGCCCCAGTGGTCGTATCCATTACACTGACATGTATGAGATGTTGACCAACATGTCACCACCTCTAGGCCTGGGCAAGAAATGCCCCTCCAAGGTGGCTTATAAGGTAGATCAAACACGAGAGAAAGGGGGCTGCCATGTATTTTAGTCACCAGAAATAAGTACGGTAAAACTTCATTTTGTGTGTCAGACATTAGAAAAGTAAAGCATCTTTTGTGTTAACTATAATACCCAGAATTGCTTGTTGAAGTATTTGTCCATCAGCAATGATTTGCCTGTTTGCTTTGCATCTTGGCAGAAAAATAAGATGTCATTTCTGTTTGCTGATATTTGATGAGAATATCCGTGTTAGTTCAAAGGCAGTTTGAGGTCATGAAAGAAAAAGTTGTTAAACATCTACATGCCTGATACCATCATCAATTGTCCTCTCGCCTTTCCTACCTTCTCCTGGGCCTCCTCCATTACCAAGTCTGCATGTGCATGCTGCTGCAGACATGTGCTGCATCATTTTGTTTGTTTGTTTGCTGTTTCAATGTGTTGCTGTGTGGATAATGCTTGGAACACGCTCAATTGCAGATTTATTGATTTTTATTAAATAAAGCTTGCACTATATAGATTTTGTTTTGCAGAATTACAGTAGAAAAAGAATAATCTCTTAAATGCCTTTATACATTTTTTAACACCATATAGCATTTTAACATGGCACCTTTTATTAACTGTATTAAATGTTAAAATCATGATTTGACTTTTTAAAATTTCATCTACAAGTGGAGATGCACTGCTCAGGGATTTTGTGGCAGATTTTCAGACGATTATTATTATTAGCAAAGTTCCAGCAGGTCCAATCTGAGCCGATTCTTTAAAAAAAAATCTACTTTTCGCATAAGCTGTAGTTGGAAATGTTTTTTAAAGCTTATACTCAACTAAAAAATCTACAAGTATTGAATTATTTCTACAGATGAAGCCCAACTAAAAAGGAATCACAGCACACCTTTTTTTTTTTTTTTTACAAGACTAGCACCAAGTTTTTTTTGTGATTTTTACACAGTTCAAAATGTAGAAGTGTACCATATGGCAGGATCAATAAAAATCAATAAAAAGTAAATAACACTTGGGTCAAACTCAATATTTAGACTCTTCACTGATACAAAAAACAGCATGAGCGCACTTCTGCCTGTAGTTATAACTTTGATCGTGATTCTTACTGTTTGTGATTCTTTTAGTGTTTTGATCCCCTTTGTATGCTGTTATGTCTTGACTCCTCTGCACAAGAATTCCTATGTACTCAGACCAAGTGTATGTGCACAAATGGTACTAAAGATCATATCTTATCACAATTGACTAAACCATTTTTTTCTTCCACCTAATCAAAACCAATCAATTTCTATCCCCGGCCGAATTGTTGGTGCATCTCTATTTTTATAAGAGTACAAAACCTGAATAAAGTTTATGTTTTTCTCTTCTAATAAACAAAATACATTTCAAAATGCTTTCTCTTTCTAGAGAAGTGAATACTTTGTTAGACATAGGAGAGCAAGCTTTAGAAAATTAAAGAACCAATAAATCTGCATTTGTCTTAAATCACCCTTGCAGTGTACAGTCATATTAATTTACTGAGTAAACTCTTTGTTACCATCAGAGACTTGTCCTGATGAACATGCCTGTGGATGATGACATGACTGTCCACTTCACATCCACCCTCATGGCCCTCATTCGCACTGCACTCGAGATCAAAATAGCAAGAGGTTGGTCATAGCCTCACATCTCTCTAATAATCTGTCATATAAAGCTTGAAATTTTGATGTTATGCATAAGCTTGTGTTTTTGCCTTTTTATTTCCAGGAGGAGAAGATCGAAATCAAATGGATTTGGATCTGCAAAAGGAGATTGGTGTTATCTGGCCTCACCTGTCTCAAAAGTCACTGGACCTGCTTGTTCCAATTCATAAAGGTTAGTTCTTCACAGTAACTGTTTTTTGTGTGAATAATACAAAACGTTTTATTTTTTTATTTTTTAAGGATTCTTCTAAATACATCTAATGTCTTGATGGTGGATTATGTGATGCCTTCTGTTTTTTTCTGTCACAGCCAGTGACATGACAATAGGGAAGATATATGCTGCCATGATGATCATGGATTATTACAAGCAGAGCAAAGCCAAGAAGCTCCGCCAGCAACTGGAGGAACAAGTATACATATTTTTCATCTTATTCTAGCTCTCACTTCTGCAATAATTAATTTTTATTTTTTCTTATGTTAAGATTACTGACCCCCTCCTGCAGATGCCACGCTAGACTAATTATATTTTTTTAAATGTCTGTTTTCAGGTAAATGTTAAAGTGGACAAATATGAAAATAAAATTATTCACAAATTAGAGGTTTTCGTTAGAATATTAAAAATACCCAAATATAGTTCAAGATCCAGTCAAGACCTCCTGTTGATTTTACTACATCAGGTGCACATTAATAAAATATGCTAACCTTGTTTAAACCTCAGACGGTTAGTTTGGTGAAAGTTCAACCTGACAGCAGACTGCAAAAGCCAAAAAGAATAAACAAACATATAAACCAAGCACTCAGAAAATAAGCTCCTACTCACTGTGAAGCATAGAGGTGGAAGTGTCATGGTTTGGGGATGCCTTGCAGCAGCAGGACCTGGCTAGATTACCATCATAGAATCCCCCATTAATTCCACCATGTATCAGATGGTGCTTAAGGAAAATGTGAGCTCATCTATCAAGGACTGACTGATCCTTAAGAAATAGAAAGTCCTGGGTCATGTCAAAGCCCTGATCTTGATCTCATTGAGATGCTGGGGGTGGCCTATAACAGGCCATACAGGCAAGAAAATCAATCATCTCACAGCTGAAAGCCAGGAGTGGGACAAACCTCCTCAGGTCAGACATTCGAATAAATAATTTTGTTGATATGTTAATGAGTAAAACAAAGTTATTTTAATATTCGAGTAATATTCAAGATAGAAGGCAGAAAATGGCACATTAAAAAATCATAAACTTACCAAATGTGAAGCAGAATGATCACTTGGTGTTATTTCTGCAGTGGTTTATAAATTTACATAGCCTCAGAATATATCAGTGTTACATTGAACACAGGGTTACCAGAAGGGGTAGGGGGTTTAAAGATAAGAAAACATGAAACAAATATTCAGATTATTATTTTTTTTAAAGCCTTAGTTCTATTCAGTTTTACTGGTGGGTCATAGCAGAACAACATCTTGAATGATAGTTGATGCTCTATCCAAACCCCTAATATTACACACAATGTACTCTATTTATTAAATGAGCAAAAAACAAAACAAAACTAGAGCCTCTCTACGATAGATGTTTTTTTTTTATTCCCACCAGCTTTAAGTGAAAGGTTGGTAATAATTGGAACACAGTTTAAATCAATGAAGGGAGGACATAAACTTGTTTATTGCTTCTTGTCATTGGTGTAAGTATTTTAATTTCCCAGTCGTATTTCTGTCTCTTCTTAGAAACACGCCCCCATGTTTCAGCGTATGGATGCTTCCTCTCTTCCTCAAGAAATCCTATGCAATGCCAAGTCCCTGTCATTTCTCCGACACAGTGCTGGATCTGCTCTGTAAATATTCTTCTTTTAATCCTGTAGTGTTTTCTTAGATGTCGTGTATCTTTCTCTAGTAGCTCCTCTGCTCTGGTGGTTCATTTTTCTGTGTCCTCCAACAGCACTAGAGGAGGTTTTGTGGCGCTCAGCCCCATTTCTCCACAAGAGATGTTTCTGCAGCCACGGCCTCACTCAAGGGAGGAGAAAATGGAGGAAAAGGATGAAGATTATCATTCCCCATACCACCTGTACCCCCCTCCACATCATCACCACCCTCATCGTCATTTACATGCACTGGTAAGTGTTCAGTTGTCCCCAAGCTAAGGCAATCCTCTTACATTGAGATTGAACATCTACCTCAGTTTCTAGTCTTTTGCATCCTCTCAACAGACTTTCTTCTAGGGTTGTTTGTATTTACCCCCGTCAATCTTCCTACCAGTTCTCAGACTGAGTTGTGTGTCTACACATAGCAGGTTGCATTTAGCCTAGAAATTTTAATTACAGTGTCAACAGATCAGGGCACCTTCTAACAAATATTTGATGTGCTTATGGCATTCTTTCATCAGTGGCTCTCCTCTTGCCAGTCTTCTATAAAGACCACATTTGTAACGTGCATAAGTAATAATTATTCTGTTGAAGGATTATCCTACCTGAGCTCTGGATTTCTGTCGCTTTTCAAGAGTTACCATGGGCTTATTGACTGTTCTCTTTATGCGGCCACTCGGTTGATATTGTTCTGAAGTATTTGTGCATTTTAACTGTTCTTGGTGGCTGTGATCCTGAACCCCCACGAATACCGGGACTCCAGTGTAATCAAGTAAAAAACAATTGGCTGAATGGAATTCTATTCAAGTTAAGCTGTGATTGGGGCTGAATACAAATGCACACCACACTTTTCAGATTATTTATTTGTAAAAATGTATCCTTTTATTTCCACCTCACAAATGTACTGCTTTATGTTGGTTCATCCCATAATATACTGATATAATACATGTTTGTAATGTGACAAAATGTGACGCACTGTATATTAGGTCAGACTCAAAGAGTCTGGGATCTTTGGTTGCTGGTTTGTGCAGCTTCTCCAGCTCATCTGCAGAAATACTCTGTTTCTGTGTTATTTGTGTAGGTGCCAGAGGTAGTGGAGTACAACCATCTGATGCAGCAGGCCAGGCAGGACCAAACAGTTATTAAATCACCACAGCGCACTGCATCTATTAGAGCATCCTCCATGCCCAGGCTGGCTGTTGATCCACAGGTAATGAAAAGTAATCACCTGTATTCAGTCCTAAATCTAATTCGTACAAAATATGTGCTTTGAAAATCAGTGGGCAAATAAAATCCCCAGCCACATTTACTGTCTTCGTATTTACTACCTCACCACACTGAAAAGAAATAACTGGCCAGAAAATTGTAACACAGCTTTCAATGAAGACGTTTGTAGCATTGTTCGGTACTGTTGTCAGTTACTTGGCTGTTTTCTGGTTGTTTTACATGCATAAAGGCTGCGATATCAGAAGACGGTAGGCTGATGAAACGCTCCTTCTCCACCATCGGAGATCAGTGTGTCAACGGTCTGTGGCAGGAACAACACTCTCTGGAGAAAATCAGTCCTGATGGTACATTCAGAGCTCGTCAGAGGAGTTACAGAGGTCACTTCAACCTTTTCCTAAAGACAAAACATTAAGTTATTCTTTTTGATGTTTTGTTGAGAAGAATTTGATACAGCAAAAAAGGAAGTGACCTGGGGGAAAAAAGATAGAGTCATCTATTTCATCACTAATACCATGTATTGTATGTTTGATAAACCTTAAAAGCAAACTTAAATGTTAATGAATATTAAATATTGGATTTTGGATTTTCTTAAGTTTAGATTAGCATTTTTACTATATAAAGAGTCTAAATTGTATTATTAAAATGCATAGAGAAGTAGACATGAGTGCTTTTGTGTTGGCAACATTATATAAAGACATTTTTATCAAATCCAAGCACAGTTTGAGCGGTTCTTCAATTAAAACCGGAAATATGTTTACTTGAGACTGAAGTTCAGATTGAATAAATTAATGTGAATTGGAATGGATTTTTATTTTAACTAAGATGTGAACTGTGACTGCTAGGACCCAAAATCAGCCCCAGAGAAACAAGCAGTCATGAGAGAGGGAGATCAAAAGAACGGCGCCACCTGCTGTCTCCCGATGTGTCCCGGTGTAACTCTGAGGAGAGGAGCAGGGAGCCTTCCTGTGAAAGGAGGCAGTCCCGTTCACCAAGCGAAGGACGAGTGCATAACGTCCAGAAACAGGTGGGAGTCCACAATACAGGATGAAAATGCACACCAAAAAGGAGATTTTAGCATTTCTTAGTTTATTTTGGAATTTTCTCCTATTATTATCTGTAAGGGTATTTTATTGTTCATTTTGCAGGAAACTGGAGTATAGTACAGTCCCTTTATAATGTAATGCACCAAGATGTTTCGGTATTTGTAGAATAATTTCACAAGCTTTATTTTGCAATTGTGGTTGTGTAGGGTGCTTCCAGTTAGCTGTAGCAAACCCAAGGTTTTTGTCAATTGTTACTCTTGGTCAGGACTTTCATACATCTTGTTACATAGATTTTTTTGCCAGTTAATAGTTATGAATATCATTATAACATAAAACAGATTTGTTCTTAGTCTCCTCTACTTTCCTTACCCCTTGTCTTGTATTTTTTGCAGGTAACGACAACAGGCAGCATGGCAAACTTGGCCTCAGAGTCCAGTCTCCCTCGCAACCGGCGCCAGCTGCCTCAGACACCCTCTCGTCCGCGGCCTTACATTTCCTACTCTCCTCTTGTTTGCAAAGCCTCAACCTCTCCCACCCCTGCTCCCCCCTGCGAGGAGCAATACCAGCCTCAGGATGCCCCCAGTAGCTCCACAGAGACCTCATGGCGGGCTGAGAAAGAGAGCAGACCCCTGTCGGCAGGTCATTGCTCATCCGGAGGTCCGATTTCAGGACCAAGCCACCCATCACCTCACCGCTACATATCAGAGCCCTATCTCCCGTTCCATGAGGACTTTAGCGGTGATGATTCAGGTGAGAGGCTGGAAACCCTGACCTTTGAGTCTGCCATGGCCACCAGTCTGGGACGGGCCAACGCCATAAGCTCCGCCCCTCAGCTCAGACATTCCTGGCATGTTCCCAATGGTCATGTCCGGAAGCACTTGGTCCAGGGGACCCCGACTGATAACAGCGAGCTGCTAAGTGACACAGATGAGGACGACCGCTGCTAAAACTCAAAGACAAAGATGCAAATGATGCACAGTGCTTCTGGACACACCAGAGCGGCTTCATAGCACCGGAGGGAGCGGATTCAGCTCCGCTGTGGCTCAGAGAACCCCACGTTCTCAGCAACGTAGCATTACAGCCAGGACTGAGCAACACTGCTGTTCATCTGGAAACCTGTGTCCGTCTTCACATGTCCGTGTGTTTGTAGTAGCTAAAGGAAATCTAGAGTTGTGGACCTGAATGTCTGTTTACATTTGTTTGTTCCTAATAAAGAATGTGCCAAAAAAGGTGACAAGCAGAGGGAGATCCTAACACAAATAGCCCACTGCAACCAAATCAATGTGTGGCATCTCCTTCCCAAACAAATGTTTTGTTAAAGAACAAAAATACGGTGAGAAGTCTTTCTGACATGTCCAAATGTCTCCCCAAAAAATTCTGATTAAGTGCATTTTGTGGAAGTGAAAAATAGAGGTAGCATATACACTTGTAATAAGGTGAATGTATCTTAGTTTTATGTTCGGTTTATTAAGTGGGTTGCTGTTAAGTCTTTACAGTGCATAGTTGTGGGAGGAGAAAATTCAGTGGTTGAGCAGCCATTCCCAACTTTTCCTGTTTACAGGAGAGTTTCAACAAGATTTCTGGGCATTACACAGCTTGATCTTTCTGTTATAATGTGAAAACAACGTATAAGCTTATAAAACTGATGAGATTTTTTTATCTCAGGGTCTGGGGACATCCAGTATGTATTATAACAACCCAACATGAAGTCCAGAAAAAGCTAAGAACTAAAATGTTTCATTGAATTTCAACATGATAATGTCATCGAGACAGCTCAAAATTTCACTGGCCGTGTCTGGTGAAGCAGCCATGTCCCAGCGATGCTCCCATGTCAAGCAACCCAAATGCTTGTCCAATCTCTACGCCTCTGTGCTTGACCACCACTCTTCATGCCGCAGGGGAGAGCTAATCTAAGCCATTTTCTTTTACACAGAGCTGGGGATGTGTTGCCTTCTTTCCTATGATGATGAAAGTTATGACAAGTTATTGTCATACTGCCATACATGGATGCTTTAATAGAAATGTCAGTCATGGTGTTTCTTTCTAACTCACATATTGTTCCCATCATGTTTTGTCTGTAGAAACATTGTTACTGTATTTTCTGTGCTGGAGAGATTTAGTATTTTCCACATGCATGATCATGTCTTAAAGCTGCCTGATTATTTTTGTTGTTAAAGGGTTTTTTAAACATTATTAAAAACAAATATATAAAGATGTACACTATATTGCCTAAAGTATTTAATCACTTGTCACCCAAAGATATGAACTTGAGTAACATGTAACAAGTGGCTGAACCCAACTCCTAAAAAACAGCCCAACACCATAATCCCTCCTTCACCAACTTTACACTTGACACAATGCTTTGGGCCATGTGCTGTCCTCCCGGTGTAAGCCTTGGATGCAGCCCATTGAAACTTGGAGCCTCATTCTCTGATGAACCCACTCTGGGATTTTAGGTGGACTAAAAGTTTGTAGCTGAGTTGCATCATTCACTTTTGTTACAATACCACTAACAATTGACTGAAATATTGCGTATCTTGCAAATTTCACAACTGGATTCATTCCACAGATGACATCCTATTATGGTACCATATTTGAGTTTAGTGAGCTCCTGAGAGTGACCCATTCTTTGCCAAAGGTTTGTAGAAGCAGTCTCAATGCCTTTGTGCTGGATTTAATACATCTACGACCGAGGAGTCGACTGGAACACCTGAATTCAATAATTGTGATGGGTGACCCAGTACTTTTAACACTATAGTGTATTTGCTTCTCATTCTCAGCATACACTGTCCACATAGTTTGAACATTACAAAAATTCATACAGTTTGTTGCTCCCTCTGATTAAGATTAATATTTATATCATGTGGTGTTGTGTTGTTAAATTATAACAAGTTTGAAATGTAAACCCAGGACATGTCTGTACCCAGGAACTCTCTGAAAAAAGTGTTTGTTTTTTTAGCAGAAAAGTCTCTGAAGTGTGTTTTACAGTAAACAGGTTGGGTTACACCCGCTCCCTGTAGTATATACATTACATAGAATTGTTCTAAACATGTACAGCACAGCTTGGGACTTAACTTGGATGTCAGTCTATACAGGCAGTCTAGTCTGTGCCTGGGAAAGCTCCTCCACAGTTCCCTGTCAAGCCTGGATTATTTACATAGACAAGTCCTCTGGTAAATATGTAGTATAGGCTGTACAAAAATAAATCCATCTCTCATTTATAGTTCCATTTGATTTCTACTGTAATTATCATGCTTGTTTATGACTGTTTACAGACACATTAAAAAGATGCCCTCTCTTCTGTGCGAATTAAATTAATATGATTTGTTAACACACAGGTCTGCAGACGTGTTATTGTAATTAAGAACAGGATGATGGCATTTAGGATACAGGCCTAGCATTGACCCTTACAAAATAAAACAGAAAACATTTTTTTGCCTCATTTGTGTCATTAATATGAACTAACTTATTTAGAAATGTCTACAACTGCTGCATGTTTGCAAATGTGTTTTTTAATACACATGCAGACATCAAGCAATAAACACGTGAAACAATTTTACAAACACACCTTACAAGGGAACAAATATTGATATTTTTATATATGGATTCTAGCCTTTGATCAAATAGTCAACAGTTGTTATTATGAAAAACCTTAATGTGCCATATACAGATTTGATTGTAATCTAATCAGTACTAATCCATGCACTCACCTCTTGTCAGATTCACAAACACAAGCTGTGTTTTAGCACTGGCGGGAAGCTAGTTTATCTTTGTTGATGCCAAACAGTAAGTAAAGAATCATTCACACATATTTGAAACATTGATTGTTTTCTTTATTTCACTGAACCATGCACACTGTCTTGTGTTTATTAGATGTCTCCCTGCTCTGAAAAACCTGAGTAAAATTAGACATGCAAAAATTAAAGGAGCAAGCAGCCTCGAACAGCCGTCACAGCTCAGCACTATTACGGCATGATCACAGGCATTCCGAACAGCACCTCATTGCCTTCTACGAGTTGCCCGATCAGTTTTGCATATTGCCACTAGACAGTACAATGAGCTAGCATTAATATTACATTGAGTCAGGCACAGTTCAGTTCTGGTGAGGATTATTAAAAATTTGGTGGCAATCTGACTTTCCTAGATGGAAGCTGTAGTAATTTCCTGGCTGGTGGCGAAGGATTAATGAAGATTTCCTTTACTATTATGAAAGTCTCATTTGAATTTATAATACATTTTTCAAGAAGGTTCAACAGAAAGGCAATTCACCACAGAAACCTGTGATCTTGTTGCTAGTGGTCATGGTTAAGGTGAGCAAGTTGCCTGCAACCTCCTTTTCTGCACTCACTCAGTGTGAGATCATCTGTCATAGCCTTCGAGCAGTCATGTCTGTTGTCCTGATCGTGACTGCTCTGATCGAATATCTGCATGTGCCTTCAACCCTTGCTTTATGTCTTTGGATTTCCATCATAGCCTCAATGATATTGGGTTGGTTATGCCTCTTTACTCTTTTCTGTTGCCGACCTGAACTGTTTACCGAAACACTAAACTAACGATTACGGACAAAGGGATCATTCACTTTTCCATGCTGAATTCAAATCATTGTAAAGGTGAACGCAAACAAGCTTTTCTTTCTACCAGAGTTCCTGCTCTGCTAGACTTCACCACTTCCAGTTTCCATTGTATAGAGTCCTCCCCTCCATATCATCCAGTGAGTGAAACAATGCCCGGTAGGCTGACACTTTATCTCAGTGTCTTTACTACAAGCGTCTCAGTGTATCAAGGTTTGAGTCTCCGAAGAAAAAACCATTAATACTCGTTTAAAAATTACTTCCTGGTTGCCTTAAGGGTCACTTGACATTGTGTCTCTTTTGCACAGTTCTTCCATGTACATTTACAAGTTTCACCTTTACTGGGTTGTTTTGGGTCTATAATGTACTTAAATTAGGCTGCACAGTGGAGCAGCTGGTATCACTGTTGCCTTGCAGCAAGAAGGTTCTGGGTTCAAATCCAGTCCTGGGGTCTTTCTGCATTGAGTTTGCATGTTCTCCCTGTGCATGTGTGGGTTCTCTCTGGTTCATTCTGTTATCATGGAATCATGAAAATACTATAACAATAATTCAGATTTTTTTTATCTTGCCTATTTCACTGTAAACTAAAAATGTGCCTGAAGTAAAAGGAGACACCAAAAAATGTGTCCATGTTAAAGGAACAGGGGGCAGGATTTGTAAATAAAATAAACATCCATGTCCAGTTTTTTAATGCTGTTGGGTGATGAAGCGTTATAAACCAAAAAGAATGAGTCCATCCACGTTTCGCTCCATTTTCTTAAACTGGCTGTGTGCTGCAAAATGTGCTGCAGTTCAGGGCCCGAATTTCCCGCGCTGTCCTACGGATGTGACGTCAATTGACACGGCTTGCGCGTTCACGACAGCTTTAAAATAGGAAGAAAAATGGTCGCAGACCTCCATTGATTTAATTGTGAGAATGGATTCTTCTCTTCTGCAACTGGGAAACGACCAAGGACGACTCACTGCCCACTAAAAAGTGGCACTAAAAAAAAGGAGTATGTCACTGTGAAGAGGTATGTTTTTTTGTGAAGCGATTGTGCGCGCTCCCGTGTGGCTGGCTGCAGTTACTTGCAGCGCCGGCCGTGTCGCTCGTGAGTTTTGTTTCTTCATTCTGCCCCCTGCTCCTTTAAATAAAAAGAATCAACATAAACTTCTACATTCATCACATTGGATTTGTGTGAGCCATCTGTAGTTTATCTCTTGAAGATTTTATACTGGTTTCATATTTTAAGACATTTTTAATATAACTTGCCGCTTGACATGAATAGACACTATTTAGAATAGAATAGAACAGAATCATCCTTTATTGTCCCACAGAGGGGAAATTCAGCTGTAACATCAGTAAAGGGACTCTTGCTTTTCATGTTCAGTTCTTTCCTCAGTTTGAAAACTTTGTGCTTTTGTATTGTTCTTTATGTATGTATTCATATTCTGTTCCTTGTGTAATCTAAGAGCCGTTTCTCCCATTTCCTCATTTCAACTTCAGTCACTTACCTTCCCTCCCAGATGCAACCACCTGTTCCTTGTTTAGTTATCAACTTTCCAGCCTAAATAGCAATAGGTGCATTGGCAGTGGTTAAAAAGATCTTAACACCAGATTGATTTAATAAAATTCAAACAGCCAGGGGGGATACACATAGTTCATTAATGCAGTGTTTGCTGTTTGTGCTGGACAGCTATTGTAGAATAGAATAGAATATTGTAAATATGTGAAAGTAAATCTGTTGGGCTTCTACTTGGTACTCAGACACCAATTCTGAGCTCCATACTGCCAAACAGGACACGTTTAAAAAAAAAAAAAAAATAAAATAAAAAGATTAGAATAGAATAATTCTTAATTGTCCCACAAAAGGGAAATTCGGCTGTTACAGCAGCAAAGTCACAGATGATAGAAGCATTCACGAAAGAATAATATTTGAGATAAGAATTGAGAATCATATATGTGCGTTAAGGACACAATTACCAAAACCAAAGCAATGTGCAGTTATTACAAATAAAGTGGCATACACAGATTAGAATGTGCAACTGAGTAGGATAATTTAAAAACAGTGAATATATACAGAATGTGCATGTGTACGCTGAAACTGAAACTGCTTTGCGTGGCGCTGCAAAAAAAAAGATAAATATTGGGATTGGATGCAGGTCCACTGACCTTTCAAGTCGTAAATTTGACTTCATAGAGCACTAAAATTTATTTTTCCAATTTGTACCTTAGAAATGAATACTTTTGAATATAGATCAAAAACACGATAAGATACTGAAAACTCCTGAATATTCCTCTCAATTAATTTTTTTTTTAAAGATTTCTGAACATCCCTTAATATGTTTTAACTTTTGTAAGTTGTGATGGAACAACAAAAACCTCTGTGACTCATCACCTTAAAATGTATTAATCGTATGTGTGGGGCTGGCTCTTTACTACATTGTTATAACAGATTATATAAGAAAAAGAGGCTGTCACCCACAGATATCTCAGAAATATTATCTTCATATTGTTGGAGTTCACAAACTGAGTTAAAGGTTTCTGGAGTAGAGTGTATTTTCTTTGCAAGGTAAAACTTTTGTGTAAAAGGTTTAAGCTTGACCTTATTTACACAAAGCTCTACTGCCATCTGAGTCTTTCAGCTTTGTGACACAGTTTACATTCACTTGTGAGTTGGCCCTATGGGAGAAAAGACTTTAGTTTCTCTGTGAAGCCAGAAGCATATTAATCTGTGCGCTCCTAATCTGTCACATATATACAGTGACCTGTTTAAACATTTTATATTCATGGTCCAGTTGGAACATTTCAGACGTTGTATGTTTTAGTCTTTTGTCTTTGTGAGAGTAACGTGGTATTATCAGACACTCAGAAGTCTCACTTTTTGCTGTCATTTCACACTTCGATCAAGATTATTGAAAAGCTCTTCATTATTGATTTAGATTTAGGTAAAATAACATTTTATTCAACAGACTGCCCCTAACACTGTCATACTATGCACTGTTTATGACCCTGAAGGTTGTGCGATAAACTGTTTATTTAAATACCTGTGAATACATGTCGAAGTACAGTGAAGCTCAAAATTATTCATACTCCTAACAGATTTTAAGTTATTTTCACAAAAACCAATCAAATTGTTTCTGATAGAAAAGGAGAGCCTTTTAACATAGATACATTATGCACAGGATATAACGTTTGATTTTTATTAAAAAGTATTTACCTATTTTTGTTTAAATCTTAACAAAAAATGTCTTTCAAAAATAATTTATACCCATCTCAATAATCAACGGAAAAGTCTTTAGTTTGGAAGACCTTCTCACTGTCACCCAGATCTTTAGCTCCTTACAGATACAGATTCTTTAGGAGACTCAAGACGAGCCTCTTGTTGGGCTGATCCAAAACATTAATATTATTTCCGGTCTGATGAAACATGGTAGTACAAGTAAAACACTTGAAATCTGAATATGTCAGGAGTATGAATAACTTTGGGCTTAACTGTATTCCTTAAAAGTTAATGAGCTTCTTTTGGGGTAGCAGGATTAGAGCCAGGCTTTAAAAAGGCTCAACACCCTGATAAAGAATGCTGGTTCTGCTCTGGGGACGACTGTGGAACCTCTGGAGATGATGGTGCAAAGAAGGTTCTTCATAAAATCAAGAACATTATGGACAAGCCTGAGCATCCTCTTCATGAGAATATCCTACAACAACAGAGTGTCTTCAGTCTGAGGTTTAATATCTACATGCTCCCACTTGCCTAGATTATAACAACCAATAAAATTAACTACCATAACTACGCAGATGTTCTAAATTACGATGTCACCAGGTGACTTTGAACCCATCCAAACCCTAAGTAAATGCATCGACCAAATAAATGGATGGATGTGCCATAACTTTCTCCAGCTGAACAGAAACAAAACAGAAGTAATTACTTTTGGATCTAAAGAGGAACAATCAAGAGTCAGCACACAGCTTCAGTTAATACAAACTACTGATCAGACCCGAAATCTAGGTGTAGTTATGGACTCAGACCTGAACCTCCGGGGTCACATAAAGGCAATAACAAGGTCAGCCTTCTATCACCTGAAGAACATTTCTAGGATTAAAGGACTGATGTCACAACAGGATGTTGAAAAACTCATCCATGAGTTTATCTTTAGTCGCATTGGTAACTGCAACAGCATCTTCACAAGTCTGTCTAAAAAGTCAATCAGACAGCTGCAGCTGATCCAAAATGCTGCTGCTCATGTCCTCACTAGAACCAGGAAAGTAGAGCACATGAACCCGTTTCGAAAGTCCTTACACTGGCTCCCTGTAGCTCAGAGAATAGACTTTTACTAGTATACAAATAAATGAATGGCTTAGCACCAAAGTATCTTGAAGATCTGCTTTCACTATACCAACCCACCAGACCACTCAGGTCCTCTAATTCCTGTCTACTCAACATCCCTAGAATCAGAACCAAACATGGAGAAGCAGCTTTCAGTTTCTATGCTCCTCTAATGTGGAACAAACGTCCAGAAAACTGCAAAGCTGCTGAAACACTGAGTTCGTTTAAGTCACAGTTAAAAACTCATCTGTTCAGAGCTGCCTTTAAGTAATGTTTTTATGTATCATGCGTTTTGTGTGTGCTTTTTGCTTTATTGCTGTTTTTACTGTATCCTAAATTCATGTCTGTTTTTACTTTATCCCCCAGTCATGTAAACCTCCTTGAATTACCTTGTTGTTGAAAGTGTGCTATTCAAATAAAATTGCCTTGCCTTGCCTGGCCTGGCCATTTCTTGCGTAAAGTGCTTTTGACATGATTCGACTCTAAAGACTAATTTCAGGCAACAACTCCAGATGAAAGAACCAGGTTTTAAGAGTTTTATTTAAACAGGAAATCGGAAGAGAGTCAGGACAGGGAACTGCAACAGGGAAGCCTGGATAACGGAGTGGAGACTGAAAATGGAGAGAGGTAAGTGAAATGGTTAGTATGATGGGGAAATAGTTCTCTGTTGTGTTGTAGGTGGATGAAGAGTGAAGCTTACTTAGAAGAAAGCAAGGGGATGTTTGGATGAGGTAAATAGGTTCCAGTACTGAGATTGGCTGGGGATGGGTGGCTTGTTGGAGATGGTGATCAATCTTTTCAGGTGGTGTGTAGGAGGGCGGACAGGCAGGCATCGTGGAAGTACGACAACAAGGTGAGTGGGTTAGAATAATTGCCAGCTCGGGGTGGGGTGGAGGCTGACCAGGACTTTAACCAGTGCGGTGAATCGGTAGACCGATGGAATGTCGAAGACCAGTTTGGGAGCTCCAGATCAGCGGCAACTCGGAGGTCTTCACAGAGACAGGACCAGGAACGGAAAGTCTGATGAGCAACACCTGTGCTGCCTGCCAGTCCGCCCGGCAGAGAGGTAAGGAGAAGCAAAACATACCCATGTATCCAGGACACAGTCACTGAAACCTAACAGCTTTAAGTGGTCTCTTGATCGGAGCATAATGACATCACTGATGAGTTTCTCTGAAACCAACTCTCAACGCTGACTCAGATTAAGAGAGACACAAAACCAGAACGAAGTAAGCCTCAACAGAATCAAAAGACAAGCCTAATCACCTTGTGTTCAGATTTGGTTGTGAAGAAAACTGTCTTGCGGTACTTCATACTTTCATACTTTTTCCAGTTCATTCATTAACCACCAGATCCAGATAATTCAATTCAATTCAATTCAGTTTATTATATAGCGCCAATTCACAACAGATGTCATCTCAAGGCTCTTAACAAGAAGTCATTTCAACACATTTATACAAACATTCCAATCAGTTAAAAAGCTTCCTATTTAAGGAATCCCAGCAGATTGCGTCAGTCATTGGCGTGAGGTTGGGCCCCGTTGATGCAGACTTTCCAACCACAGCAATCCTTCAGCAATCCCTCATACTGAGCAAGCATGTAGCGACGGTGGAGAGGAAAAACTCCCCTTTAACAGGAGGACACCTCCAACAGAACCAGGCTCAGTAGGAGCGGCCATCTGCCACGACCGTCTGGGGGTTTGAGAAGACAGAGCAGAAACACAGAAGGAACAGAAGATCTGATATAAGAGAACGTTCTATGTTACAGGAAGTAAAAAGTTGATAACAGGACACAGTGGATGTTCAGTTACTGGGAGGATCATCCCAGTCGATGCCCCCCGTCCAACAGGGCATTGCAGCCAAGCAGGATACCAGACCAGGTATATCTTCTATGGAGAAAAAAACACTGAGAGAAAACAAAGTTAACAGTCGAAATAACAGAATGTACTGTAATACAACTGGAGAGTCGTAGGAGAAAAGGAAGTAGCAGAGTGAAGAAAATTGGTAAGTCTGTCCTCCAGCAGTCTAAGCCTATAGCAGCCTAACTACAGAGATAGCTCAGGATGACCTAAGCCACTCTAACTATAAGCTTTATCAAAAAGGAAAGTTTTAAGCCTGGCCTTAAAAGTAAACAGAGTGTCTGCCTCACGGACTAAAGCCGGGAGCTGGTTCCACAGGAGAGGAGCCTGATAACTAAAAGATCTGCCTCCCATTCTACTTTTAGAAATCCTAGGAACTACAAGTAAACCTGCAGTCTGAGAGCAAAGTGCTCTGTTGGGAACATATGAAACAATTAGATCTCTGATGTATGACGGAGCTTGATTATTAAGGGCTTTGTATGTAAGAAGAAGGATCTTAAATTCTATTCTGGATTTAACAGGGAGCCAATGAAGGGAAGCTAAAACAGGAGAAATGTGATCTCTCTTTTTAATATTCATCAGAACTCTTGCTGCCACATTTTGGATCAACTGAAGGCTTTTAATGGCATTTTGTGGACTTCCTGATGGTAAAGAATTACAGTATTCCAGCCTTGAGGTAACAAATGCATGGACTAGTTTCTCAGCATCACTCCTGGACAGGATGTTTCTAATTTTAGCAATATTCCGGAGGTGAAAGAAAGAAATCCTAGAAACCTGTTTAATATGGGATTTAAATGTCAGGTCTCTGTCAAAAATAACGCCGAGGTTCGTTACGTTATTACTGGGGGCCAATTTAATGCCATCCAGATGAAGTGATTGACTAATCAGTTTCTGTTTAAGAACTTCTGGTCCAAAGACAGCAACTTCTGTTTTGTCAGAATTTAAAAGCAAAAAGTTTAGGGTCATCCATGTTTTTATGTCTTCCAGACATGCCTGTAATCTACCTAACTGACTGGGTTAATCAGGATTTATAGATAAATATATTTGTGTATCATCTGCATAGCTGTGGAAATTTATCCCATGCTGTCTAATGATTCTACCAATTGGGAGCATATATATGGTGAACAGAATTGGTCCAAGCACAGAACCCTGTGGAACTCCACAAGTAACCCTTGAGAGTGAAGAAGATTTATCATTTAGATGAACAAACTGGAATCTGTCAGACAAATATGATTTAAACCAGCCTAGTGCTGTTCCTTTGATCCCTGCAACATGTTCAAGCCTTTCTAAGAGAATATTATGATCGACTGTGTCAAAAGCAGCACTGAGATCTAACAAAACCAGAACAGACACAAGTCCATTATCTGAGGACATGACAATATCATTAGTAACCTTCACCAGTGCTGTGAGGAGGGAAACTGTTCCTGCTAAGGTCAAAGTTCAGTTCCCAAAAAAAGGTGACACCACAGTCTGATTTCGAACAAAAGTAAGGCACTTATTTTTGTTTTTTGTGTTTTTATTATTTAGTTTTGTCATGGTTGCTGAGAGGTAGCCAGAGCTGATGGATAAAAGGTGACCCACTTGGAGTCTCTTTCTGCAGTTTTTTCTTTCTCCAAATATTTCCTTTCAACATGCATTTAGAAACCAAATTATGCTCTAAATGTTTGGATTTGAGTTTCAGAGGCACTGATTCAGCCTGTGATAAAGTTAGCCCCTTAATCAGCCAAAGATACAATCATCTTTAGTTCCCTTCATAATTTCCTTTTGATTAGATAGACCTTATATCATTCTATGTTTTGTTTTGTTCCTTCTACTGAGTAGTTGTGAAATTATTCACATCAAGTGAGGTAATTATTGATCCTATAAATGGCTATCTCCAATGATTACAAAGTTTCATCTGAAGCATCAATATTATGATTATTTTAACTATATAGTTTCCCAATGTATTCAAGCTCTTTCTAAAAAGTATACATTCAGAGCCTAATGAAATAATTTACCTTTATTACCTTCACTGATCAATTTAAGGGCAATGAGAACATAAAAAATTATTAGGGCTGTCAAACGATTACAAATTTTAATCTAATTAATCACAGGGTGGCTGTGAATTAATCATGATTAATCACGATTTTTTAACATTCCTAAATATGACTGAAAAAGTACAATTTTCAGTGTACATAAAAGACAAAGCCGGAAGCCGTTGCTCTTTTTTTTATTCCACTGTGAAATTTACACTCAGCCCTTTTAACCTATTTATCTGTTAGCCAGTTGCTAAGGCAACCTAACTGGTTAATATTTTCTTAATAAATTTTTTTAATATTTTAAAACGCTGAGCATCCTCTTCATGCGACAATCCTTTAACAACAAATAGTCTTCAGTCAGAGGCTTCTAAAGTTTCGCTGCAACACAGACTGCTACATGAGATCCTTCTTGCCCACAGCCATAATAATTTACAATAACTCCTTGAAGAGTTAAATAGTATGAGCCACAACAACAATTAATTTATCTCTGGGACCAATAAAGTATTTTTTTATTAAATTCTTCTGAACAATAGAGGGATTATTTGTTGATCAACACCACGATGCCTTCGCAAATGGTGTAACACTCACCCTTTACATGACTCCGGTTCCCACTGTTATTGTTTGTGGTCATCTTGCGCTGCAGTTTGGGTTAGCCATGATAGCTTGTTTGTTAGCCAAGGAGGCTCACCTGATATGAAGTGATCTCTGCAGATTGTTGCATTTTTAATCATCTGCTCGTTCCAATTGCTTCTTCTGATCACTTGCAACCAAAGATGTCTTCCGTTTGCCTTGAAAGGGTCAAGTTAATTGAATACAGCTTGCACATTTAGTTGTTTTTATCAAAGTGATTTGTGCAGCCAACAGCATAAGACATAATCACATCCCTTTCTGCAGAAGACGCGCAGCAGAGCAGGGAGTAACGTAAACCAATAATCCCAATGGTCCGCAACTGAGAAGAGACTTTCCCATGGATGCAGTTCGGGTCTGCCATCCTGTTTACATGACGAGCGAACACTGAAAGCAGCCCAGGACGAATTTTGGGATAAACAAGCTGTGTCATTCTGTGCATGCGTTAATGAATTAACAAAATTAAAAGCGTTAATTCTACGAATTAATCAACCTGCCCTAACACCTTGATTTTGACAGCCCTAAAAGTACATCTTATATTATTAAGAATGATCAAATTTGTTACAAGAACATAATTAATAAACTTATGAGCTGTTACATTTAATGGTCATTTGAAGACCTTTTTTGTTCTTTCAGCAGTAATAGTGTTACATGACATACTCCCAGGTGAGTTATAGATTCATATGGGTTGAGTGCTGGCAGAAAAGTAGTGTTAGATACTGTTGCTGCAACACGTGACACGACATGTCATCCTGATCTTATGTAGCCTATATTGGGTGCAAGCACAGAACAGGCATAGATTTTGGCATCCATTTTTTTTATTTTTAAATTAGTCCACCGGACGTTTAGTATCTACATTCTTTGATTCAATTAAAAATGGATAACTTCTGCCATGTCACAAAAACTATCATGATTTTATCAAACCATTTCATTTAAATTTGTTTCCAAACACACATCTATTTACACTTTTGTGCATAAAACTCAGAGGGTTCAGATAAAGACCATATTTTTTTTGTTCTGTTCCTTTTTCTTTTTTATAAATAAAACCCTCCAAAATATATCTGATTGCTGGACTGAACATTCTTCTCCGCTGATCTCTGAAACCATAACCAGCCATCCATCTGATGACATGTTGGGAATCTTGGGTCAAGACTTTAAATCTGAACCTGCTGGGAAGAGCATTTTCCTCTCATCACACACCCTTTCCTGTAAATTCTAGCCCACACCCCTCTTTTTGTAGCCACCTATTGCTCTTCTGATCTTCATGTGACATTCCTCACCTGGCCCTCAGGACTCCATTTCTCTCTCCTTACTAAATAACACGAATGATTCAATGAAGATTTGGGTGCAAATTAGATTTATGAAACACATTGTATAAAACAATTATGTGCTATATATCAACTACAGGTTTGATTTTATATCTTAGCTAATTCAAATCTTCTATAGAGGCTCCCTTAAATACTTCAGCTATTGCATTCTCCATTTCTCTTGCTCATTCATTCTCACTCCCACATACAGAGCGTTTTCTCACCTCGTCTGATCATCTGCTCAGATCCAATAATCTGTGCTGAATAAACAGAAAAGGATTCACACCTTCTGTTTATCAGCATGCTCACATAAGTGTTGCTCACACTCTCGGGCGTGAGCCACTTGCAGATTTGTTGAAGAAGATAAACTGCTGAACAGTGGCTCGTCTGGCATAGCAATGCTACAATGACGAGATGGTGTCTACGTCAATGTCTGTATGTGCATTTCCCTTGGTGTCCTCTTGTTTTTTCATGATTGATTTGAACTGGAACTATGTGGTCAGAGTGGAGAAAGATTTTCTTAAGGATTCTTGAAGTGCAGCTGCAGTGGCGTGTAAGGCAGGTTGGAGCTCTGACGTGCAACCAGATTTTACTTGCACCAGAAGTCATGTCAGCCACTCAAGTTTCAGAGTTGCTATTTCTTCTAAATTATGTAAGTCTTGTTCTTCATATTTCAAACTTTATTTCTGTCTTTTATTTAATCTGGTTTAAAATATCAACACAACTGACAGGTTTAGTGTCAATAAATGTGACCATTTCATTTTTAGATGTTGAAAGTCTGTGTACTGCTTCAAATTAAAAATAATTTAGATTACTGTACATTTTTCTGTTAAATTTTACTATTGAGCATTTTCATCTAAGGTTTAAAATCAAACTGAAACTGTACAGTCATTATTGTTATTCAATCAAAGTTGTTATTACACTGCATCTTCTGTAATTTAGATATATCACCATTAGGTTCAAATGCACATGAAAACGGCTGATGTCAATGTTATCATACAACAATGATTCACACAGATGACTTGTAAATATTTTTTTTATCAAGCGAAGTGACATTAAAGGTTGAGTGTTTCTATCGTCAAACTATTATGTTTCTTAGCTTTTAGCTCATTTTGCTGGCTACAGTCTTTTGATCTCCAATTAAAACGGTTTCCACCCTGTCCCTTCATTGTTGTCCTTTCTCTTAATATGTAATTAATAGACCTTGTCAGGAGTGAATAAAAGCCAAGAGGTACAAAGGGGCATCCTAAAGATATTTCTCATTTATTTTTGTAATTCTTGTTCTGTCTTCTCTATTTGTACTTAGCTGGGATTTGGTATGGATTTATGATTTTTTTATTTTTATTAGATCCTTGATTTAAACAGATTTCATGTTTTTTTGTGTATTTTACATTGCCTATACTCACTTATCTTTATAACCTGAATTCACCTGGTACTATATTAAAGTAATCCAGTGATAATTTGTTTTAGATTTTAGTCTCATGCTTGGTGCACAGAGAGGTTTTCGCTTTCATCATTTTAAAGTCAAAATTTCATCATTTTAAAGTCAAATAAAGTCAAATCAGACATTTTTTTCCACAGATGTGAATAAATGAAGCAAACACTTAGCACAAAAATACACTTTAAATTGGGACTTTATAAATCTGACTTATAATAGTAAAATTTCTACAAATAGCTATTTTGAATAATCTCCCTATTGTTTTGATTATATTTCCCAATTGATTTCCCAATAAAATCTGATCTTTATGTTAAAAACATCCTGAACAGGTTGGATCTTCTTGTGGGATCAGCTCTCAGGCTGGATTCAACTCATCATCAAGCCCAGAAAATCTGACTGGTTATTCTGAGGCGACCCTGTGGACTTTCTCTACTCCACAAATGCAAGATGGACACACAAAAGATGTACTGAAAACCCTGAACAATGTGGAAACAACATCTACAAGTGCAACCAGCAAAGACAAAGACAAACAAAACATTGAAGGTGACGATTATGAAAGCAGGGATCCTGAAAGACATCTTCTGCCTTTAGCTGAGGAGGAGCTTGTTAAATCCTATGTATTAGAAAACCCGAAGAGTCCATTGAAGTCTGAAGATAGAGTTATAACAAGGAGTCCTACTCCAGGAAAGCTTCAGTATGATCTTCATGCAGTCGATGGCAGCTTGAAAAGTGATCTTGTATCTGTCACAGAGAGCGCCGACACGAGTCTCTCAAGACCCAACATTCAATCTGAGAATCCGACAGAAATAATCATTAAAGAAGCTGTTTCTAGCAGACCTCACGTTGCTCCCACTTCCACTATTATTTCTGTTTCCACCACTAAATCAGGGTCTCTTGTCTCCAACTCACTCCCATCATCTGAGGGTGGAGGAAAAATGAGAGAAGGGAGAAAGAAATCACCATCATCACTCATCAGATCTCCACTTTTTGCAGGCATGACCTACTCCCCGGAAGACTGCAGAGAAAATCAGAAGCAGGAAGAAGAAGAAAAAGCTGAATTATGTGCACCTCAGAAAGACCCAGCTTCAAATCTGACTCTTATTACTAACAGAATACGAAAGGGAGAAAAACAGAACTCCAGTGACTTTGACTCTATGTTGGATAACATTTTAGTTAGTGAGACAAGGGAAACAGTAAAAATGGAAAAACAGCTAGAAGCTGTTTCACCTAAAATGGATGCAACACGGCTTTCACATGCAGGAGAACATGGTGGTGGAGATCATGGTGATGTACATTTGAGGAGAGAGGAGGAAAGTTCAAAACATCCAACAACACAAGTTCCAATCTTTGATAATGATGATGTCAAGCCTCACAATGAGTCCTCATCTGATTTAATCCTTCAATTTAACTCTGGAGGTGTCATTATCGAATCCCAGACGGAAACTCCACAACAGGCTGTTCAAGCAGTCAATCAGGCCTCAGAATTCACATATAGGCTTCTACAAGCAAAGCCCACACCAGGAATCAAAGGTCAAAGGGTAAGATTTTAACACAATTTTCCAAAGAAAGTTTTTACAAACAAAGCTGGACTGTATTTATAAGTGAAACTTGTGCTCATAGGAATTCTTACTTATATTTGTGAAGTAATTTAATGATGTAGTGAAATGTTTGGTTTAGTTAAGAAAATGAGAGAATCACAATAAAAAAACATAACATACATCAAAAGAATGCTAATGAAATAGTAAAGTATCACACACACACAAAAAAACCATGTACATTTAAAACAAATACTTATACACAAGACAGTGGTTACCAGCCTGGGGTCCCTAGGGATCGTAGCGGGGGCCGCACAATTTTGTCTGTGCTGAGGTTGGGAGGTTACCAAAATTATATTTGTAAATATTACATTTATAAAAGACAAAAAGAAAATTATCTATACAGCCTACAATGTAAAACAAGAA
Organism: Valencia hispanica; assembly: GCA_963556495.2. Taxonomy (NCBI): domain Eukaryota; kingdom Metazoa; phylum Chordata; class Actinopteri; order Cyprinodontiformes; family Valenciidae; genus Valencia; species Valencia hispanica. The sequence continues at coordinate 27,127,792 of OY747705.1, read as the reverse complement.
GAATAAGAACAAAAACCTACAATTGCTGTTTAACTTTGCTAATAAAAGTTTGTAATTAACCACTTTTATTGGATGTATGCGGGTAGGAATTGGATATTTGGGTCCCAGCTTCTCTTGGACAAAGGCAAGGGGGTCCTCAAGGAAGAGAGATTGGGAACCACTGCATTAAGACATTTCTAAATGCTAAAGTAGTCTCCAATGTTTAGTTTGCACCCTGTGAACACTGAGAGGGCAGGCCACAGATGACCTGACCTGTTCATCCTGGCAAGCAGTTCTGAGATGCTTTAAAACCTATGTCCATTCAGTGCCTTATAGATAATTGACAACACAGCCAGTGAAGTAATTTAAGACCGCTGAAATGTGATCAATCTTTTTTATTTCTGGTCAGGGCTCTGGCAGCAGTATTTTAGATGAAGTACAGCTGCTGGTTGATTTTTTTCCAATGTCTTTTAAAGACCCTATAACAATATTAAACTTCTGAATGTAAAAGCATGCACCCGTTAGACCTGTTTTAAATTAAGCTTTTTAATCTGGCAATGTTTTAAAGATTTATGTCGTTATTATAACTGAGATCTGAGTCAATGAGGATGTCTTGTTTTTTAGCCCGCTTTTTGGTCCTTAGTTTCATAGAGTTAGGTGCTGATCTCTCCCCTTGCCTTTTTAGGAACAAGAACAACAAATTACGTCTTCTGTTCTTTAAGCTGAAGGAAGATATAGCTATTGTAGGAGATCTTGTAATACTCTACAATTTGAGGCAGGGCATCATGTTGATGTGAAGTAAAAGTACCCCGGGCATCGAGCCTTGAGGCACCCCAAATGTGATCGTTGTTTGCTCTGATTTAGAATTGCCAAATGACACAATATGCATGGTCTCTTTCTGTCAAATAAGATCTGACTTGGTTTAGCACAATACCAGACAAATTCCATCCACTTTTCTGATCTAACAAACAAAGTATTTTAACAATAATTCAGTTTTCATTTTAGTTTATTTTAGTTCAGTTCATTGTTCTTCCTAATTATTTCAGTAGTGCTGTTGGTCCAGTCCAGTTTAGTTTAGCTCAGTTTTTAGTTAGTTCAGTTAAATGTATTTACGTTCAGTTAATTTCAAAGTGCAAAAAATGCCCCAAAAAAAACAACACATCACATAGAGGAGAGTTCATATAAATCCTCCACCCAAAATACCAATATCTGGTGTACAGTAAAAACATAAATACTATACTCACCAATAAAAATCAAGTACAAACAACTGCCTCAAACTAAAATGTATTCTTTTAAAAAACAATTTCGGCACAGCAGTCAGATCTCTGCTGCAGTCACATTTTTTGAGATATTATATATGCAGGGAAAAGTTTTAGCCAAATGAGAAAAGATACTCTAGCTTAGGAATCCCACATTTAATGGGGGGGGACGCTTGCTACATGCAAAATATTAATAAAGATCCAAAGACTGATGAGTTGAATGTTTAAAGCAAATTGTTGCGATGCATTGGTAAAAAAAAATTCCATAACATTTGAAAAAAACAATCATATAGGCCTACTGCTGAGCTGTAGACGCTGATGCACCTTTTTTCCCGAAAGACTCAACGTTGTGCCAAAACCCAGAGTTAGTTTTATTAATTGAAAAGCTTTGCCTCCCCCATGTGATAAATCTTTGGTACTGCAGCTGATTCGGACATCCTTTTTCATTTGCGCTTCTACACCTGCAATTACTGTTACTTTCTTTTCCCATATGCAAGTGTTTTATTTGTTTATCTGTTAAAAATAACATCTGAGCCATCTTTCATGGAAACGTCTGACATTCTTTATGAATAAGTGTTTGTGTAAAAGTAATTTTTATTCACATTATTAACCATATGTTAATGTTGGAATAAACATCCAAAGGAGGGTTTTTTAATGCAATATAGTACCGAAACAACAAAATATGGGGAGATACAAATAAAATAAAATGAACGTATTTATCAAATACAATTCTAAATTAAAAAGTTAAGAAGCTGTGTATCACAGTCTTATTTTTAAGAAATATTTAAATACCAAAACATGAACCGCTGTGAGAATAATAATCACATAGGATTGAGATTTTATGTTTTTTGTTTTTCCAGGTTACAGGTGTAAATTTAGTTGTAACGTTTTTGAAAGCAAATATTATCTCACACAAGTTTTTCTTTCTTTAGGGACGTCATGGTCCTCCAGGACTACCAGGACCACCAGGACCTAAAGGAGACAAAGTAATGGATCATTTTAATTAGTTTGTTTACATTAATATTCTTTAAACCTTATGACAAGTTTAATGCTTTAACATGTGTCACCTACATTGACCCTTACATAATTGATAATTGGCAGAGGTTTTACATCTAAATCTGTTAATCATCAGTTCAGAAACATTTCTTAAACACAACTCCACCATGCAATGTTTCAGTAATCTCATCTACTACTCAAATAAAACCACCAATTCACAGTCTGAATTTTGAATTCAGTGTTATGACATTTCAGATGGTGCAAATTAACTCTGCTGGAGAGTCTGTTGTTGTATCATCTGAAACTTTAGAGGTTCAATTTACATAAAATTAGTCTTTGATTTACTAAAAATCCAGATGTGAGTTTTTTCATTAGAGGCTAATCTAAATGATGACAACATGATCTAAAATAAGATAGCCTGTGTTTTCCTCATCAAAGACATATATTGTCCTCTAACTTCTAAGGGTTACCCAGGCGTCATGGGCAGAACCGGGCAGACAGGATACAGAGGCCCTGTTGGCCCACCTGGGATGTCTGCCATTGTTGTGTTCAAACCCTCTGAAGAGGAGTGGGAGGCTTTCAAGGTAAGTGTCCTCTGTGGATCTCCACCAGCAGTAATCAAACCCACTAAATCCAAACAAAAAGCAATAAAAATGGTCTGGAACAGAACAGATAAAGTGAGGTAGCAAACTAAGCAGAAATGAAATGAAGTAAAATGTGAAAGATAAAAGTTTACAGAAGAGTGTGATGAGGCCAGTGGAAAGTGCTGAATTGCTAAAAAACAAGCTGAAGAGATGGAAAAACTAACACAAGATCTGCTTAAATCACATCAGTGCAGTTGTTTGGTGGTTGATGTCTTTATCTGTGTTGCTTGTTTATGAACAACAACAGAATTTTATGACATTTGTTCATATTTGTTGGACAAATATTTTAAATCCTGGTACTGATTCCCTTTCTGTTCACTTCATAGCTATAGTACGCATTATTTTGGTGCTCTTTGCACTTTGTTGTTGGATGTTTGGAGGTGATTTTATATCTCCGGTCTGATTTATGAAATGATGGAAGACCTCTGCTCTGTAGTCATAAAATTGGTGGGAACACCGACAATTGAATGATTTATTGTAGCTTATCCTAACTTGACAGAGTACATCAACAAAGGATCATCAAGATATTTTTGACAAATTTGCGACTGGCCTTTTTGTTCTTTTTGGTCAGCATTGTTTTTCACCTTGAACGCATTTTTGCTCAGTCACTTTCATTATTGTTAAATTACAAACCCTGGTGTTGGAATAGACAAGTGAGACCTGCAGTGCTTAAGATGTTTTTTGGGTCTTTTTGTAACCTGCAGGATAAATTAACTGACTCTATACAGTGCCTTCCCAGTCATACTGACCACTCAAAGCACGTTACAGTAGAGCCACGTTCATACATTTATTCACCTATACGCAGGTTGGTGTAGGCTCATAACAGGTTGAAGCTGGAATCAAGTCTGCAACCTTCTGATTGCATTGCAAGACAACTACTCTAACACTGAGCCACAGCCACAGTGGATGAGATGTTAATGCTATTTTGGATAAATTTTGGTGGGCTGGCCACTCCTGGGAAGGTTCACCTCTGTTCCTTGTTTTCTCCATGTGCAGATAATGGCTCTCACTGTGGTTCTCTGGAGTCCCAAAGTCTGTTCTTGAATTTCTTTGATTTAGGACATGATGCATTGCTTTTTTGGGATCGTTTAGCCTACTTCATGTTCTTTGACAGGTTTTTTTTATTCATTGATTCTATAAACCTTTTCCCCTTAATAAGTACAATCATCAGTTGAAGCTGCATTTTGTATTTACTCATCTTAACTTTGTTTGATAATCTGAAACACTGAAGTGTGACAACAAAAGGAAAAACAGAACGGGAAATATATTGTATAGGTCTCTCATCTATAACTATCAGTATTATGGATTATAGTCCATGAAATCCTCTCTCACATGTGTGTCCATGTGTGGAATAACATTATCATTTTCAAAGCTTTTTTTTTCACTCCCTTACAGAAAAAGAAAATCTACAAAAAGTTGGTATCTTCTTGGCCAGTAGGTAACTGTTTTGTCACTAGAATGGAGTTACATTTTTTTAGATTATTTCCCTGCTATTAGGGTAGTGCTCAAAAATAGAAGCAAAGTATGGGAGGACAGAGATGGTTTCATGAGAACTGTTCAATGATCCCTGATAATGAATTAAAAGATAATGTTGCTGGAGTGATGTGAGTTTGTGGGATTTGTTATTGTATCTCAAACATTAATTTAAAAGCAGAAGAGTACAAAGTTGTATTTTAGGATATGAAATAGCATCACTGACTGATCCAAAAAGAGATGAAGAAATCAGCATGCACTGTTTTTCAAATTAGAAAAGACTGGACTGGACAGTATGGATGTCTGTACACAATAAACTGAATGTAACAGATTTAAAACAATGAACCATATTTTTGGACTCATAAAAGACACACAGAGGAGCTCCAGAAACTTAAATTGTCCAACTATTTATGCTAAAAGTAAACTATTAGTCCACCCTGTTGAAGCATTTAGTGATATTTTTCACAAATGTCATCTTTAATGCTATACCAATATAATCTTTCTTTTTCATCTTTATTGTATTTTCTGTTTATGTAGTTGCTGTATGGTTGCTGTTTATGTTTGTCAGTCTACCATAAATTAGTCCAACAGCAGCTCGGTTGCTGACTTAGCTGATTAGTGAGACTGTATTTCAGTCTAAAATTTTTGACATTGCAGTGTATCCTTTAATCATATTTAATATCTGGATTTATTGTTTACTGCAAGCTGCTATCTTAAATAAGAGTAACCCAATAATTGAATTGTGTACAGGTTGGGATGTAGTGTTATACTTTCCTGCCTACATTTGCTCCAGCAAAATGTCATCCTTCCTACATCTAAGTGCAGAACTCAAAAGGACCCTAGCTGTTTACAAGATAATGTGATATGTAACAGAATAATGTTTGTTTTTTACTATTTCTTCTAAAAGAGAAACTTTTAGTGCAACAATTTTGTGGATTATTATGTTACTTATCAAAAATGTGCAATGTTTTGAGTTTGATCTTGACTTGATGTAATCCTAATGATTTTTATGTTCTTTCTTTGCAGAAACAGAAGGGCCCACTGGGCCCACCTGGACTTCCTGGAGATGATGGACCAGTTGTAGGAAATAAATGAATTAAAAGAAGAAAAAAAACAATTTTGCCCAATTACATGATTATATTGTCCAAATTAACAAACACAGTTAATAAACTTGAAAACCAAATTGTATTTTTCAGGGGCCACCTGGAATTACTGGAAAGCAAGGACCAAAAGGAGTTCCAGGGAAAATTGTAAGTATCCATCGTTTAACTCCTTATGGGAGACCGTTGCTGTAATTCATAAGGAAGACCAGGGGTCTGCAATCTTCAGCTGCAGAGACACATGTGGCTTTTCACCTCATCTACAGTGGCTCTACAGAATTCTGATCATAATTATTTAGAAATGAGCTATGATTTTACATGAAAAAGCAACAGAAATTTCTACTTTTGGCAGTTGTTCTATACAAGCATTAAACATTCACCACAAAATGACACCTTAGGAGATATTTTCTCTGGTTCTGTCTCTTGTTATATTAGGTTGCAAAAATGTGCTTTAATTTTTGTTTACAATTAGCTATCTTTCCTAAATATGGCTTCAAAACAGTATATTTTTATATTGTTGGAGAAGTTGATGAAAATAGAAATAACAGTGATTGTGGTTCTTAAATCTCACCAAAGAATAACAACGTTACACTTACTCGGTTTGTATCTTTAAAACTTGGTAAGTTGTGTCAACTTGCGCAGCTAAATTTTGTGGGTGTGGATAAATCTTATCTAATACCAAAAATGGCTCATTGAACTGCAATGGTTGCCAACCTCTGACCTAGATCAATTTAATGACAATAGAAGCGAGTAATAGGCTTTTTTTTTTTATTATAAGCTTTATCTCTTAAGATGATAACTGATCATATGACAGAGAGGAGAGAATTTAACATTTCAAGGACAAGTGACCAAAAGCAAAACACAAAGTCAATGTCTGCATATTAAGAATTGTGTTAACTTTGTTATTATAGTCTGTTTTGGTGGTGAAAAATAAATATAACTATGTATGGTTCTACCAATCGCTTAAGTAGTTCGAAAACGATGAATTAGGTTGTTATTTAGGAGAGTTACTGATCTCTTAAAGGGGCTATATGAAATTTAAACTCGCGACTGACACCTGTGGCCAAAAAACGGAACTGCTCTTCTTTTCTGCTCGCTCTCGCAGCGCGCGCTCGTACGCCGGTCGCTCTCAATCTTCGATCTTTTTCGGGCACTTGTCAGGGGTTTAACTTTTTTAGTTTTATGTGGAGTTACTGTTGGTGTCAAAGTTGTCCTTGGTCTCTTCTGTGTATTCGCACAATCCGCAGATTTTGGGATAAGGGTTACATTTGGTTCACTATTAACATACAGAGTGGTGTTGCAGACATTATTCATATAGATGAATGAGGAACATTCTGTTATTACAGGGGAGACCTGGACCACAAGGATTGCCAGGTCCACAGGGTCAAATTGGAGAAGATGGCACCCCAGGAGAAGATGGAGAATCAGGCCCTACAGGCTTACCTGGAGAACAGGTAGAATAGAATAGAATAGAATAGAATAGAATAGAATAGAAACATCCATTATCATCTCATGAAAGGGAAATTCAGGTGTAACAGCAGCAAAATGACAGGTGATCGAAGCATGTAGATTCACACAAGAAAATATGAAAAACTGAATTAAAAATAATAACATAGTGTACAGTAAGGACAAATTTGCAAAGTGAAAAATACTGTGCAGTTATTACAAATAAAAAATAGCATACTCGGATTTGAGTAATGTGCAACTGATCAGTATCATTTGAAATTATTTACAAAATATGCCTGTTTAATTATGCATTTAAAAAACAACAGACTATTCACAAGAAGTGAAAAATAAAACTTTGCAAACAACATAGATGTGCAATAACCTCAGAAATGTTATTTAAAATGATATAATTGTGCAAATAACATCAAGGATGCAAACATTACTTAGTTTTTTTTTAGAGCTGTGGTGATTATTGAGTCTAACAGCTGCTGAGAGGAAGATCTATGATAACGTTTCTTCATGCACCTATGAGGCAATAGTCTGTCGCAGAAGGAGCTCTCCAGTTCTCTCTGATGCTCACAAACATAATGTTGCATTTCTCTAAAAGTGTTTTCCTTTTTCCATTAAATAAGTAGAAAAATACTTTGACACATTGCAGAGACTTTTGTGAAATAATATAGTAACCAGTTAGTTGTCACATGCACAGGAACATAAAAAAAGATTCCTCACTGTCTGACATAAAATCAAAACTTTTCCTGATTCAGATTGGTTAGGATGTGCAAAAATTATTTGCATTTGCAAAATGACAGAATGATTAGATATATCAAATTTAGGAAAGCCCAGATTGTGATGTGATGATTTTCTAATCTACTGATTTATAACATTTGAATTAAATGGAGGCATACCTGTGGATGTGTTATAAGTCAACACCTCAAAAAGACCTGCTTCCTTCTGTAACATCAGGGAAAAAATCAAAAGAAATCAGCCAAGATAGAAAAGTGGACCTCAACAAGACTTTCCTCTTTGAAAAACTCAAAAAAGTTTTAAATTGTGTGCCTACAAAGCCTGTGTTAGATCCATAATGACTTTAATTGTTCTGTGTGTTTTTTCATACAGGGTCCTAAAGGCTACAGAGGAGAGAAGGGAAGCAAAGGAGGGCTGGGTGAGTGGGTAAGATTACAGATAACTTCATGTCCCACAAAGATTAAACATCTTTCTGAAACAAAGCGGTGACACTGGTTCTCTCTACCGAACTCATACTTTTTAAGGTTAAATGTTTGGTTGCTGCACATCAACAAAATATCAGCTCTTCCTTAAAAATGTTTTACCCTCTCATTTGTTTTACTTTTTATTTTTGCACTATTTCTTCTTCCATCAGGGTTATCAGGGAGAAGCTGGAGCTCAGGGGCTAAGAGGAGGAAAAGGAGCAAAGGTCAAATTGAATATCTACACCTTAAAATCTCACAAACGCGGATGCGTCGTTTTATTTGTATGTCTTGTTGAAAACAGGGAAATAAAGGAGCCCGAGGGTTTGATGGGATTCCCGGGTATATTGTAAGTGTAGATTTTGTGCTTGAAAAACACAGACTCCCTCTTTCCTTGCTTTTGGTATTTCATAATAAGATCTGTGACTATACTCCGACTGTAAATACAATATGCTTTGCTCAATGTGCAGGGCCTCCCTGGAGCCAGGGGACCCCGTGGTTTCCCAGGACTGTCAGGACCTCTGGTTAGTGTCACACAGCTAACTGGATCAGACTTAATGACACATTACTGGCAAAAACTACTCCCCAAAAAAGCCCCAGTTTGAAGATCACACAAATTCACCTAAAGTAAATGATTTAGAGTTTAGGAAACCTTCACAGGACATGACGCCTTATCAAAATAATCACTGTTGCTTTTTAGGGAGAAATTGGATCTACGGGCTTTAGTGGTCCTCCTGGTCCACCTGTAAGTCAGCACAGCATCAGTTCACTACATCAAGCGCCAATCATCTGGCTATTGCAAACTCAGTCGGATTCATCAAATCTGTGTTTTATCTCATCAGGGGAAAATGGGCCCCAGGGGGGTAGTAGGACTTACTGGAGTTAAGGGACCTCCAGTAAGTAAACAAACAAAAAAAACAAGTTTTAAAGCAGTTGATGTTAATATGAAAAAAGACAGTAATCAAAGAAGCGTTTTTGTTTTCAGGGTCATCAAGGACAAATGGGCTCCAGAGGGGCAGCTGGACCACAGGTGGACATTAACATGTATACTCCCTTAGAAAAGTGGCAGAAATATGTTATGGTTTTAAGATATTTCAACCATTAAAGGACTGTGGTTTTGTTCAGGGAGAGTGTGGTCCAGATGGAGCAGTGGGGTTTCCTGGTGTCCAAGGCCCTCAGGTACACCATGTCAAAACATTTGATTCAGGTCTATCTAGGTGGAAAAAACATTTGTTAGGATGATTGAGTGCAAGATATAATGATGAATCACAATGATAAAAATTGACAACGAGATCATTGACCTTCCACAGGTATTGACATCTCTGATAAAAATGTGAAAAGCTGTTAAATTTTTATTGCAGTAGCATAATCTCACACTGAAATCATAATCATAATTTCAGTTAATTTATTCAGGAGGGGAAAAACTCACGTTAAGGAATCAATACAAAATGACCACATTGGGGCACTCCCAACAATCCTTACAACATAAATATAACCAAAACCTTTTTAAATACATATATTTATTTATTATAATTAGGTTGATCTGACTGTTGAGGAGCTTTTAATTCTCAGATCATGACTTCTTGCATTTATGTAAAGCTGGACGGTTACCCAAATCTGACTATCCACCTCCTCAGTGAGCAGGATGGTGGGGTAAACTAACACAAACTTCACAAACTGTGGCATCTATGTTCATGCCACTAGTTGTATGGGAGAAATGTCAAAAAAAACAAAAAACACACAGGCATGTTGAGTTTGTTAAGCTCTACTGGGACTTTAACTGCAACTGGTGACTTGGTCAGATGACACAAAAAATCAGCTTTTTAGGCAACACACTCCAGGTGGGTTTGATATAAAGCGAAAAGTGAAAATGGTGAAAAACATCATGCCCACTGTTAGGTACAGTGAAGGATCTGTGATGCTTTGGGTCTGGTTTTCTTCTAAAGACCCAGGGGACCTTGCTAGTGTGCACAATATCATGACGTCTTTGAAATTCCAGAAGAAATAAATGAAGGGTTTGTTTCAAAGCAGGAGCAGATTTTTTTGTCCTAACTAGATCCCTGCACTCATTTGTAAGGTTACATTTCTCAAATTTCTGTTGCGTGTGATGATTTTACTGCAGTAAAAGAGGAATATATCTTAAGGTTTTTACACATATTTATCAGTAATACTTGTAAATGAAAACAAGGTTGTAAGTTGAGTAATGATGATAAGGTAACCTCTGTTTGTTCCCTCGAAGGGAAACCCTGGACTATTTGGACCTTCAGGACCTAAAGGTGATCATGTGAGTATGTTTAAATGAAAGAGTGAAAACAAACTTAAATGTGTCGTTTATTTACACGTTATATGACTTTTCTTTACATTTAACCAGGGAGATCAAGGAGATGAGGGTGAAATTGGTGAACCTGGACCTCCTGGACTAAATGTAGGACAGCTGAGACAATGTTTAGAAGTGAAAATATGCTAAGATTATTCATTTGCCAGAATGTTGTCAATTTTTTTCTTTTTAGGGGGCCATTGGAAAATCAGGAAAGCCCGGACCTTCAGGTGATCCTGTAAGATTACATAAAGCCATTTCATTCTTTACTTTAGCTAATATGGATCCACAATGCATTTTTAATTCCTTCCTGCAAAACTGCAACAATTCATGATTGTGTCTCAAAAGCTGAAAGTGAAGTTTTTTGTTTGTTTCTGTTAAAATCAGGGAGCCAAAGCCAGAAAAGGGGAGAAAGGAAGCACTGGGTTTAAGGGGGACCTTGTAAGTTTAATCATTTCGGCTGGTCAGATCCTTTTACATTGTCAGCTAGATCAGTGACTCTGTTCTCGGTCTTGTGTTTGTGTTCAGGGACCTCCGGGGCCTCCAGGAAAACAGGGATTTAAAGGGCGTAAGGGTCCAACAGGGCTACATGGACTAGAAGGACCTAGAGGACCGATAGGACCTCCTGGACCCACTGTGAGTGAAATAAATTTGATGAATCAAGGCATAATCATCTCTAATACAAAAGTTTGATTTTTCACTGTTAAAGGGGCCTGGTGGCATTATGGGGGAGCAAGGGAGGCAGGGAAATGAAGGCTCCAAGGTGAATTTATTTAAATCCCTGGAACTTCACACAAAGTGGAAAAATAGCTTCATAACATGTTTGTTCATTTTTCTGTGTGTATGTTCACTAATGAAGGGAAATCAAGGACTGGGTGGAATTCAGGGAAGTCCTGGGACAAGAGGTGACAAGGTAAAAACAAGATGGATGCTGAAATATCATGATTTGCACATAAACTGTTTGCCCCTCCATATATTTAATAGTGAAATTATACAGTAAGTGAAAGATTATTTGCATTTTGTCCTGATTCAAACACACAAATCAACACATTTTGTAGGGATTTTATGTGATGTAGAAGAAAAAGGACACATGATTGTACAAAAAAGATATGAAAAGATGTGAAAAGTGTGACAGTCATAAGTATTCACTCCCCATGAATCAATATTTTGACACATAAATATTCCATTGTAGCTTTGGCTGCAACTTTAGTGTCCTTGTCCTACAGAAAGGGGAACCTCCACCACAACAACAAGTCTGTTGCAACCCCTAACAGGTTTTTCCCAGGATTACCCTGTAATTTTCTGCATCCATCTTCCCATCAGTTCCGACCAGCTTCTCCGTCCCTGCTAAGGAAAAGCTTCTTCACAGTATGATACTGCCACCACCATGTTTCCCTGTGGGGATGGATGGTGTGTTCAGAATGAAATGCAGTATCTGTCCCCTACTTTGCTTTCAGCTAGTAGCCAATGGGTCTTCTTATGGCTTCTCTTCATCAAAGATGTTCTTCTTGCCACTCTTCCGTTAGGCACAGATTTAAGGACTGGTTGTTGTTCTGACAGTTTCTCATACCTGAGCTGTGGATCTCTGCAGCTCCTTCAGAGATACAACAGGACTGTTAGCTGCTTCTCAGTGTAATGCTCTCCTTAACCAGCCTGTCCATTTAGATGGACAATCGTGTCTCGGTATGTTTGTAGTTGTGTCATACGCTTTCCATTTTCAGATGATTGACTGAACAGAGCTTTGTGTGGAGTTCAGAGTTTGACATGAGCTAACAATTGTAAAAAACTTCTCCAACTTTCTTCTTGACCTGTCTGCTGTGTTCCTTGGTTTTCATGATACTGTTTGTTCACTAATGTTATCCATCAAACCTCTGAGACCTTAAAAGAATAGCTGTAGTTACTGACTTTAAAGTACACACAGCTGGGCTCTATTTAAATAAGGTGACTTTAAAGAAAACTGGGAAGCTCTTTAAAATCTTTTGAGAATCGTGTTTTTCTTCAACACAATTAGCCACTTCTTTATGTCAGTCTAAGAAATAAAATTCATTTGTCATGTTTTGTGGGGAGGACCCAGGCGGAGAGAGGCGTTTAAAGTGCAGAGCACTCATATTTAATGGTAAATAATATTAAACATTACAAAAATCCAAACCTCGGAGAAGGACAGGAACAGGACGAGCAGCAGGGAGGGAAGACATGAAAATGACGAGGACCTGACAAAAGGCTGGATAAGACACAGGGGCTTAAAATGGACTAGAACAACAATGGGAAGGCAATCAGGGAGACAAGAAAGAGCTGAGAACAGGGAAGGACAAAGACAGAGAACAGCTGACGATAAGTGGACAAACACAGGAAGGAGTGACGCAAAGGAGGAATATAAAACATAAGGACTAGACAGAGATGAGTACTAAAGACGAATAAGGACTAACTATGAACCTAAGTAATTAAAAGACAAGAAACCTAACATAAGAGCAGCTGAGGGTAAAAGAGAGAGAGAAAACATGGAGGAAGAAAAAACTCAAATTACACACAACAAAACACTAAGAAATAAGCTAAACTGTTAGTGTAAACTGAATAAGGAAATGAAATAACTAAAACTCAAAACCCAAACACCGAAGGAAACTAACATCATTCAAAATACTTCAAACTTTGTGGTTGTGACATTACAAAATGTCAAAAATTTAAAGCGTATGATTAGTTTTCCAAAGCAATTTATAAAAGAGAAACCATTTTTTAAACTGTCAGTTATCTAAAATGTATAATTATAAATCATAAAGTACTAAATTGTGGGTAATTGTATGACCTGACTCAGTATCCCAGTGCTCCAAATACCCTACTGCAGAAAAATGCAATTTAATTCAAGCCCAGAGCTTTTTGCTGTAACTAGCCATTCACCACAAAGTGAGATTACAGTGTGTGAATAATATATCAGTGCAACTTATGGCTATTGCTGTATTTTAGGGTCGAGGTGGTCGAGAGGGCTTTTCTGGACTGCCTGGTTCCAGTGTGAGTACGAGGAAGAAAAAGATTTGTTCCATTTATGTGTTGATAACTGATCATTACTACTGCTGTTGTTGTGTTTTCTGCCTGCAGGGAGAGATGGGGAAACCGGGAGAGAAAGGACCTGAAGGAGAACCTGGTATTAAGGTTCCTGTGTGATTATATTTCCTTTGCTGTTCTCACACCTGACAGCAAAATTCAGCCAAAAGATAAAGTCCTGCTCTAGACTTGTATAACTTCCATGAATAAACTGCTTTTATTGACCCTGTTTTAAATATTCAATCTAAAAGCATAAAAAGAAAAGAAAATTGATCATTTTTCACTGCGTTAGTAAAAGAAATGTTAATGCAAAAAGAAATATTGTGGCCATAGAATTTCAGAAGCTTCACAGTTCTCAATTTTTAAGTATGTTTTCTTTTGTTTATTAAAATGTTAAGGAAGAACTTATAGATTAAAGACTAAAGTTTGTATTATATATAATCAGAAGATATGATATCTTGCCTCTACGAAGACTTTTTGCTGCCAACTTTGGTTGGCATTACAGAAAATATCAGATTAATCTAGCATGTTCTGACAATTACCTATCAGCATTCTTGCAAGTATTGGTGAATGTAAAATTGTAAAAATTAAATATCTTAAAACATCTTGGGTTGCAGAATCAGATTTTATATTATTATTATTATTATTATTATTATTATTATTATTATTATTATTATTATTATTATTATTATTATTATTATTATTATTATTATTATTATTATTATTATTGTTGTTGTTTTATATTTATTATTATTGTTTATTTTGGTGTGTGTAGTGTGAATTAATTATCATTTTACATCCACAGACACTCAGCAGCTAGGGTGCATTAAGTACGGTATATAGAATTTCACACATATACAGGATTCTTTTAGAAAACATATCCAAAAGTCTTTCCGTAATACATGTGACAAAGTTTATTGGCTTTTAAGGTTGATCACAGAATTTAGAGAGAAAAGATGCTTTCAAAACATATAACAGATTCTTTTTTTGCAGAAAAAATAATAATTAAAAAGTCTGTTTTATGTCATGTTTGTGCAGGGAAGGGATGGTGTTCCAGGGGTTTTAGGGCCAAAAGGGATGAAGGTGATTTAGTTTTAAATTGTGTTCAAAACTTGCATTTGAAACTTATTTGCTCCTAGGTTCATCAGCTGTAGAAAATATATCCTGATAAAATGTTTGGAACCAACAAATATAACCTGAAGATCCAATCTTTTTCCACGGCCACTAAGTGCAGACGAGAAATAGTCTAGTCCAGTAATTAAATTGCATATTATTGGTGTCCTCTTCTATTTTAGGGTTCGCAAGGCCATTTAGGCAGCAGAGGGCAGGATGGTGAACTCGGAGCACAGGTAAGCCATTGACTGAAAGCTTCACCATGTGGCAAATAAGTCTGAACAATGCTGCTTTACTGGGCGTTTATGTTACTATACAGGAAACTATCAAAAGGTGTAAAACAGTTATTAGTAAAGTAAATGTGTGGAGAAAACAAGTTAAATTTGATTATTTACCTTATTAATGCATATTTGATGATGGTTAATTAAGACCCCCTTAACTTGAGTTAAACGCACCCCAACATTTAAAATCAGTCAGAATGTTGAAGGTGTCTGTAGGTCTCTTTTGTTTTGTTTTTCGGGGTGCATCAAGAATGCAGTGCACTCCCCACTCCAAGAGATGAGTTCCCTAATTGTTTCAACAGTGCACAAAACTGTCCTTGTTTTGATTGTAGAGGTTCATGTTTGACTTCATGTCTGGGTCCAGCAAGGTGGAGCCTGGAGGCAGCAGCTGATCTATAGCGTGTTGCCTGCACACACCTGTTGGTTTGGTCATCAAATCATTTTAAGTAATAGTAGCTTTGATGGCCACATGACAAGGATGATATCTCATCATGCCCTCACTGAACTAGCTGGTAATATATTGTAGACACTCTTGGCACTTTGACTGCTGTGCATGGGGTCCTGTCACAGACTGCAACAAAAAGGACCTCACTATGCACCAAAAACTAATCCACGCTCTCAAAACTAAAAAGCCAAAAATGTGGGCCTCTTGCAGATAAGGATTGTATGAGGTGCAATTTGGGTGGAAAGGGGCTTCCAGCTGGGAGGAAGCATACACACCTCCAAATTGTGCACGTGGCAGATTGCAGGTAGACAGATGAAAGTTGTGAATTTTCCAGGATGGAATTGTGAAAGACAGTAGGATGCTTACCTTAACACAGACATTTGGTGTTTCAATTTTTCCATATCTACCAATCCAAATTGAAAAGTCTTTGATATTCTGTGTACTGTAGAGTGATCTTAACCTAAATTTTGGGAAGGAAACGTTTCATTCCTGAAGAAGGTCTCTGAAAGCTTGAATAAATCACTTTCGCAGATTGAAGTATGTGAATATATTTTCTTTTTCTGGACTTTTACCTTAAATCCAGCACCTCAAACCGGATGAGCGGTGTTTGTCTTGCTGCTGGGAAGGAAACTTTTAAAAAGCATTTGAAGCCTTTATAGAGATATATTTTTCAAAAGCCTAATAGAAACAATTGGAAACTTTTGCCCTCTTAGAAATTGTGATAGGATAACATTATTTGCTTTATTTAAAGAAATGGTGCTTAAGGGTTCATTGTTAAAAGTTCAAATTTTTCTGAGAGAATAAGACACCCCTTGTTGTTCATAGCATGGAGATTTTTTCTATTTTTTGCCCCAACTACGTTGATTAATGCTCAGTAGCACAAACCACTTTTAGAGGAACAAATGCATTCAAGGCTTTTACAAATGCATTCATGGAATCAATACAAAATGACCACATTGGGGCACTCCCAACGATCCTTACACCCATAAATATAACCAAAACCTTTTTAAATACATTTATTTATTTATTATAATTAGGTTGATCCGACTGTTGAGGAGCTTTTAATTCTCAGATCATGACTTCTTGCATTTATGAAATCTATTTATTTATTAATCTACGTTGATTAATGCTCAGTAGCACAAACCACTTTTAGAGTGGTTTGTGCTACTGAGCACTTTTAAACTCTGAACTGCTTTAAATCGAGACTAAAAACCCATCTGTTTAGAATTGCCTTTGAGTAAATGCTTGATGTCATATGTATGAAATGTGTTCATGCTCTCTTGCTTTTTTTATTTTTCTCTTGCTTTATTGTGTATCATGTGTAATGTGTGTTTCTTTTATGTGTTTTTTTAAAATCACCAAATCATGTAAAGCACCCTGAATTACCCTGCTGTTGAAAGTGTGCTATACAAATAAAATTGCCTTGCCTTGCCTTGCCTTGCCTTGCCTTGCCTTGCCTAGAGGAACAAATGCATTTTAAAGTTTTTAAGTGTGGCAAATTCATCAAAAAGAATGATATTATGAGAAAGAGGACAAGCTAAAAAAAATTATCTTTTGTATATTTAAGTTGACTAAAGTTTGCAGGAAATATTTCACATGTCTTAGAAATTATTCTCTGATTGGGATGTTATAGATGGAGAGTTTGGCCGATGTGTAATAAACTGCTAAACTGCTTTTTTATATTTTAGGGACCAATTGGTGAAAACGGAAAAACTGGGGAAGCTGGACTTCAAGGACCAAAAGTAAGCTCACTCTCAAGTCACATTACCTTAGCTTGTTCATGTGTCTTGAAAGGTTTGATAACTTTGTGGGCTCTCAATAAACCGGTTGTCCTCAGCTGGAACATTTTTAGCAACAAATTAAATCAAAAGATTTGAGAACAGCAACAAATGTTTACTCTTCAAAACATAAATTGATTCTCTATTATAAATGTTTTATACATTTATATACACTGTACAATAGAGCGGTGGTTAATATTTTTGCATCCCAGCTAGAGGGTCTTTAGCTTAAATGTTAATCTTTTTCTGTGGTGTCTGCATTTCGTCCCACTATATTTATAGGTTTTCTCAAGGTGTTAAAACATGTTTAGTGACCTGGCAACTTCAAACCGGATTTTAGGAGTTGCTGATTTAGCCTTATTTGGCCCTGTGGTGGAATGGTGGTCAGTTCTTGTTTCAGTTTCAGTTCAGTTTATTTAAAAACTAGGACACTATATATTAATGACTATTAGCATGGAAATGCATGACATTAAAGTGAAGTGGCTAATTTCCATCTCTGGTCCCACAGGTGTTAACAAAAACACACAAAAAATCATAAGAAGAAAAAGAACAAGTAAACATAATAGCACTACGTAAAAAGTGTACAAAAGACCATCAAATCTTAATATTACATGTTTATGATATTTTTGGCTTTCCAAAGGCCAGTCCCCTCTATTTCACCTAATCCCTGCTGGCATAGACTCCAGGTTCCCCAGAACCCCAAAGGGGGTTTGAACTGGGACAGAAAATGAATGAAAGGATTTGAAACTGTTTTACAGGTGAAACTTGAAAAAGTAGAATATCTTGCAAAAGTTCATTTATTTCAGTAATTCGACTTAAAAGGTGAAACTACTCATTACAGCTTATGAAAACCTCAAATTCAGTATGTCAGAAAATTAGAATATTGTGAAAAGGTTCAATATTTTGGGATCTAAGTGTCACAATCTAATCAGCTAATTAATCCAAAACACCTACAAAGGGTTCCTGAGCCTTTAAATGGTCTCTCAGTCGGGTTTAGTAGGAATCACAATCATGGGGAAGACTGCTGACCTTACAGTTGTGCAGAAAACCATCATTGACATCCTCCATAAGGAGGGAAAGCCTCAAAAGGTAATTGCAAAAGAAGTTGGATGTTGCCAAAGTGCTGTGTCAAAGCACATTAATAGAAAGTTATTTGGAAGGGAAAAGTGTGGAAGAAAAAGGTGCACAAGCAGCAGAGATGACCGCATCCTGGAGAGGATTGTCTGGAAAAAGCCATTCAAAAGTGTTGGGGCCTTCACAAGGAGTGGACTGAGGCTGGAGTTAGTGCATCAAGAGCCACCACACATACAGTAGAAGGATCATGGACATGGGCTCCAAATGTCCTATTAGTGTTTGACGACTTGATGTTTACCACAGGGCTCTCCTGGGAAATTAGGGTCTCCTGGGATCCAAGGATCAGTAGGGAATAGCGTGAGTATTTGGCAGGAAACAAATTTACCTGCAATTATTATCATCATGATAAATTACAGATCAAAATATAGGTTTCATTAAATATCTTTGTTTTCATAACCAGGGAGAATCTGGCAGCACAGGACTGAAGGGGACACCAGGAAGACCAGGAGACAGAGTAGGCCTTAACACTATCCCCAAAAGGAATCTACAGATGTGGAAGAGCAGAGAATATAATTAAAAACATATCTGAGCTCTACTGAACCTATGAAAGTTAACTGAATAACTAATTATGATTGTCTTGATATTTTTGTGCAAATAATCATGTTGAAATATTTTTTATAAATATACATGTGGTTTCTTCAGGGGGTTGAAGGTATACAAGGCCCCAGGGGACAAGCAGGTAATAAGGGATTAAAGGTAAGGATTTTAAGATCATATTTTGGTTATTCAGTTACTCAGTATAGCCACACATACGATACATTTTACATATCAAATGATTTTATTTTTAAAGGGCGAAAGAGGAGAGGAAGGGCCAAGAGGAAAGCAAGGGTCTCCAGTGAGTGATTTAGCAGATTTGCTGCTATTTAACTTAGAAGTATTTTCAAAGAACAAATATAAAAAAATCTGTTTGAGATTCTGAGTGGATTTTCCTGACATTTATTGCCTCAGGGAGAGAATGGCGCTCCTGGACCAAAAGGATACACAGGACCTCCTGTAAGATATGGGAGTTTTAGTAATCCTATTATTCTCTCATATTTCTTTTAAGCACATATGTTAGAAAAACTTTTCCAATGATGTTTATTCGTGCAAATGTGGATGAAAAACAAATAACTGATGAACTAGCTCAAAGAAGCCAAAATGCCATGCATGAAATCAATTATGCTTACTTAAATGACATTTAGAAAAAAATAATTTGATTATCAGAAAAGAAGCATCATGCAAACAACTATATATATAAAATGAAGACTGAGACAGTACCCAGAATTCTCAAGCTCCCAAACATCTGATGGAGCACATCATACCTCGGAATTCACCTTGACAACAGACTGGACTGGAGGCGCAACAGTGAAACCGTCTACAAGAAGGGACAGAGCCGACTGTACTTCTTGAGGAAGCTTAGGTCCTTCAGGGTTTGCAGCAAGATGCTGGAGATCTTCTACAAGTGGAGACATAGATCTGATAGAGAAACTGTGAGGGACCTAAAGATTAGGGTGATGGTGAGGAGGTTTTCCAACCTCAAAGACTTCTTCAATACTGACATTAGTTTTACATTTGCTAATTATCTTTTGAAATTGCTTGTTTTATATCCTATAAGAAACGAAATTAATGAATGAATTGGAATAATTCTAATCTAATTCTATGTATGTGTTTGGCTGTAATTAGGCTGCAAACAGTGCTTTGCTTTCATTTTCTTCCATTTTTAATGCAACAAAATGGATTTTATCTTAATTAATGCAATTACTTAAATCAAGTAGTTAGATTATACTATTCTGTTTGGTATTGAGTTAAACCTTAGACACAACCGTGAATATTTGTCAGTGTAAAGCTAATCAAAAAGACGTATAAAATATAGGATAATAACATGTACTGATATGTCTCACTGTAGAGCCACCTTCCTTGTTAAACATTTTATATTTATAAGCTCAGATTATTTATTACTAAATACACCTGAGTAATTACGACCGTTTCATTGCTGCAGGTATTAGTGCTCACTAACTTTATGCATGCAGAGGCCCTCTCTATCCTTGCAGACACATCTACTAGATCCTCCATGGCAGTAGAATCACAACTAATAAGCATTTTCTCTGTTTGTTTTATGAAGTCCTATGGTTTGATCTTTATGTTAAAACAATGAAGACATGAAAGATCACTGAAATAGTAATACACCTCAAACTATTCTACAAAGAAGGCATGGAAAAGTTTCTCTCAGAACCACTGTTAAGGTGTGCAGTTTAATGACTCAACCAACATTCAGTTAAATTCTAATCAATAGACCTTTGCTACCAAAATAATGTAGCTCACTAATTTTTACCAATATTGAGATTAGAATGATATAATATTAATTAAAATGTAAATAACTGCAATGGATTTTATTGTGTCCCTCTAATATGTCTTTTATAAAAAAGAAAAGTGCACATTTTTGCTTTAACTTAGTTATCTTACTCATCAAACATTCATGAAAGTGCTCAGAAAAGTTGAACTGAATAAATGAACCGAATGTTAATTTTTAGGTTCACTAGCCATGACCAGTTTTCAGCATTAGAGAATTATTGATCTCATTCAAGAAGGATAACAGGCTAATCTCCTTTGAAGAAATTATAGGATGAGAATATAAATTAAAGTTAAGCCTTCTCTTCCCTGTGAATTTATGGTCCAGTCTGCCTTGTTCCCTTTGTGTGTCTATTTTCCATCTCCTTGCCCTTCTTGGAGTTTCTCTGTTTTGTATTAGATTTTTTTTATTATTATTGTTGCTGTTTTCAGATTTTTGGCCTTTTGTGCTCCTTTTCTTGTTGTTTTCTCCTTTTCTGTCTCGCTAACCTGTCATTAAAGTTCTCTTTTGACCTCAATGTAAACAAATCTTCCAAACCCATCATATTTAACATAATTATTTACAAAAATCAATCTGTCTGTTAAATTTCTGATTTCATGATTTGGTTTTTCCTCACAGGGTATACAGGGCAACATTGGATATTGGGGTGAGATTGGGCGACACGGTCTTCCAGGTGACAAAGGACTACAAGGTCCATTTGGTCCAGAAGGAGTTACTGGTTATCCTGTGAGTTTAATTTAATGTAAACTTTATTATCTAGACTGCTGGACTTTATATATTTGGTTTATTTTGTTTCTTTTGCTTTCTGCCTGCCACCAGTTTGTCTGGATGACCTAACAGACCACAATGTTGATGGATATATTACTAGAACCAAATGACCAAACAATTACTTCATCTTTTCTTTTAACACTGTTTAAAGACATACCTCTGGTGTAATTCAATTTGCAAATATGCAAGAAGATGAAAAATATAGGTTATTTATTAATGTGGAAACAGAACCAGTGTCTGGAGGGGTAGACTTCATTCTTTAATCTCTCTGTGCTTTGCAAAGATCTCACCAGATGATTGAATGCCTCGGTTTCAGGCAGGTTTCAGAAAACCGGTGTTTGGCTGTCCTGGGCGGATATTTTAGCTGTGGAAAAAAGTCAAGTATCTTAACAATAATTAAGCTGATCGCTTGTGATATCTGCTGACAACATCTGATGTAGACAGAACACATGGGCGCTTCTTTCATGTCAGCCTGCTGGAAGTCTACAATTTATTTTGGTTAGTCATCAGATCAGCTCGGTGTCTTGGGGCTGTAGTGTGAGAGTGGTTGAATAAAAACTGAAGTTTCATTGCTTTGCCAAATCTTAGTTAGGCATAGGGTTACAATGAGCAAAATACTTGCAAAGAAATGTAATAATTTTACTCTCCCCACACAGGGTAAAGATGGGGCTTTGGGACTAATAGGATCGACTGGTCTTAAAGGCGACAAGGTCAAGAATATAAAGAAATTCTTCTCTATCTACACTTCTATCATTGTGTAGCTTCAGTTCCAGTCTTTGTTTTGTTTATACTGTACATAAGGCTAGCCGAGGAATGTAAAGTTATTTCAGAAACAAACAGTGACTCAATAATATTTTGCTCATTGAGTCTTTAGGGATCCAGAGGAGCTGTAGGACAGGAGGGAGTTGCTGGTCTCGATGGTGAGGAGGTATATTAATAAAAAATATTTACAGCTCTGTTCAATTCAGTTTTCAACTCTGTTTATTTAACACATGTCATGTCACGGAACTTTAGAAGAAAAGTCATTTCAATTCAGTCATACATACATTCAAATTAATCCTTCAGTTCATTATTCCTATCAGTTTAAAAGTTTTCTAAAGGAAACCCAGCAGATTGCATCGAGTTACTGACTTGCAGCATTCACTCCTCCTGAACAAACATGTAGCGACAGTAGACAGTTGCCTCCGTTGTGTCGTTGACTTCACAGCAATCCCTCATACTGAGCAAACATATGTTGATTCCATGACTGTTTGTCCTGTTAAATACGCCACTGTAAAGATGTCTATTGAAATCTGAGCATCTACAATGCACCTTCACTCCTTTTCAGCACAGTTGTTCCAAACCTTAAAATAAATCCTGATTTTATTGCAGCACAATAATCCCACGCTGAAAAATGTAGAAAAAGCCAACCATTAATTTTAGTCTATATATTCAGTAGGCAATTGCTTGAAGCAAAATCATCACCTCTGCATGATTTGACAAACCCAACAAATCCTATAAATTAATATAAATTAAACCATTTTCATATTTTATACATTACTTATTTTAAATTGATCAGAATCTATTGGAAATTAAAATTAGTAATCCATTACCTCCTGTTTTCTTGGTGCATAATATGAAGTAACACACAAACCCATGTCCCCTGGCCACTTATTCAAAATGGGAAAGAAGAGAGAGCATGCCATTTTGAATTAAGACAGTTGTGTGTGATATACAATACTGTGCAAAAGTTTTCAGCAGGTGTGAAAAAATGCTGCAAACAAAGAATGCTTTCAGAAATATAAATGATTGTTTATTTTCATCAATTTACAAAATGCAAAGTGAGCAAACAAAAGAAAAATCTAAATCAAATCAATTTGTGGTTTTACTACCTTTTGCCTTCAAACCAGCATCAATTCTTATAGGTACACTTGCAAAAAGTCAGATAATTTGTAGGATTATAGTCAAGTGTATGATCAACCAATTATACCAAACAGGAGCTAATGATCATCAATGTCAGACGAAGTGATCTTCATGGAAGAGTTGCATCCAAAAAGCCAAACCTCCAACGTGGAAACTAGGCCAAGTGACTAAGTATGCACGAAAACATAGGAACTGGGGTGCAGGAAAATGGCAGCAGGTGTTCTGGACTGATGAGTCAAACTTTGGAATATTTGGCTGTAGCAGAAGGCAGTTTGTCGAAGGACTGGAGAGCGGTACAATACTGAGTGTGCAGGCAACAGTGAAGCATGTGGAGGTCCTTGAACGTTTGGGGCTACATTTCTGAAAGTGGAGTTGGAGATTTGGTCAGGATTAATGGTGTTCTCAATGTTAAGAAATACAGGCAGATACTAATCCATCATGAAATACCATCAGGAAGGTATATGATTGGCCCCAGATTTATTCTGCAGCAGGACAATGACTCCAGACATACAGCCAAAGTCATTAAGAACTATCTTCAGCGTAAAGAAGTAGACCTGGAAAAGATGCTATGGCCCCTACAGAGCCCTGATCTCAACATCATGGAGTGTGTCTGGGATTACATGAAGAGACAGAAGGATGTGAGGAAGCCTACATCCACAGAAGATCTGTGGTTAGTTCTCCAAGACGTTTGGAAGTACCTACCAGCCGAGTTCCTTCAAAAACTGTGTGCAGGTGCAGCTAGAAGAATTGATGCTGTTTTGAAGGCAAAGGGGGGGGTCACACCAAATATTGATTACATTTAGAATTCTCTTTTGTTCATTTACTACATTTTGTTGATCGATGAAAATAAATAATTAACACTTCCTTTTTGAAAGCATTTTTTGTTTACAGCATTTTTTCAAACCTGCCTAAAACCTTTGCACAGTACTGTATATGTACAGAGGACCGTCCTTGCCAAAATTGACAATAAATAAATAAATAAATGTGGAAATAAATAAATAAATGGGTAAATACAATTTATCGTTATCCATATGCAAGTTTGCACTCCCACACACACATATTGACGGAGACATTTTCCTTTCATACTTCTCTTGGTGTGTCAGTGTTGCAAAGCAATTTTCCACCAGGACAGCAGGGGGTGCAGACCTTTTCTGGCTTGTCTGGCTACCATTGCAGTGACTTCTCTGCTCGACGACAGTTTATTTACTTCATCTTGTAAACCACATCCACTCAAGGAGCAATGAATACAGAGAGCGAGTTTTGATTGAGTTGGAAAGCCTTTTACTTGCAGCTCACAAAATACCCTAAAAATGCATGTAAACAAACAAACACAGCAGTCTGTTTGGTTGTTCTCTTCACCTATTGTTGTTCAAAATTGCCAAAAGACCATAATAGATAGACATCAACTATAGAGCAACGTTCTGGTGATCTTAGGCTGATTTTGGGCTGACCAATCACAGACATGCATTCTCTGTGGCATTCGACAGATAGCTAAAAAATGTGGGCTCTACTCCATCTGTGCTTGCGTGCCAGTCGGAGAGCCCTTGGGTCGACGGATAATGGCGCTCTGTGTCTCCGCACCTCAACAGACGGAGAAGTATAAACAAGGCTTAAGATTTACTTTTTCAGAAACAAAGACTCCATGTGTATTTGGTGTCAGAGGATGAATATGTGGGAAAACACCTCATCCCTAGCATTAGATATGTTGGAGGATCTGTCATGCTGTGGGCATGTCTCTCTTTCAAAGCCCTGAGAACCTTGTTAGAGTGCATTATATTGTAAACAGCTTAAAAAAACTATGCAGAATTGAAATAGCTCTGCCAGAAAACTGTGAATGGGTCATTATTTTGGTCCTTCAACAATTCTTTTTTTGTCTAAATAAATGGACACAATTTAAATGTTCGGTTTTCCCAAGATGCTCACTGCTAGATTATCCTACAGCAAATAAAAATTATTATTATTTCAACAGTTCTTTTCATGTCTTTATTTAGTGTGGTAATAAATGTTGAGGGTATTGTAAGAGAGTAACTTACTACTTTTGTGATTAGGGCAAAATTGGACTTATGGGACCCAAGGGACCAGGCAGTCAAAAAGGCCTTCATGTGAGTAAACCTGAATGCAACTTACATGTCGCTATCATTAATAATTTTTTGGCGGATATTACATCTTGGAAATGTGAAAATTCATCACAACTAAAGCTCTTTTCGTTACTCGATTTGTTGTTTAGGGTGACAAAGGAAAAACTGGACCTGCAGGGCCAAATGGACTAAAGGGTGAAGAAGGCGAAAAAGGAAACCAAGGACCACAAGGACCAATGGGGCCACTGGGGAAGCAGGTTTAAATATATATTCCTGTTGTTTCTGACATCCCCAACACAGGACACAAAAGTTTTCAGGCCACATATTTCCTCATGTCAGAAATATCAATTCAGTTACCTGAGCAGGGCTCTTTATAATTACATGAGGTTTAAATTGCATTGTTCCTTCAGCTTTGTCATCATCATGTGTTATCCAATCCAGGGATACGAGGGTCCTCCAGGAGACAGAGGACAGCAAGGACTCCCAGGCCCAAAGGTTGGACAGCTGATATGGGATTAACCTCATAAATTATGCTGCATGTCAATCAAATCAGTACTTAAATATCTGACATGAAAATATTGGTATATTTCACAGGGAGAGACAGGCCTCAGAGGTTTATCAGGCATGCCTGGGCAGTTTGGACCTGGAGGCAACACTGGAGCAGCAGGAGCAAAAGGGCAAAAGGGGACCCATGGACAGACTGTCAGTGTGATGATTTATGTTGTCAGAAATACTGAGAGGAGCAGTGCAAATCCTACTGTTACAATTAGCATGATCTTGTGACATACTATCACAATGTGAAACATAAATGCATGTTTGATTGTGACACAGCAGAGAATAACAGCAGTCTCTTTCTATTCCAGGGCCCTCCTGGTAGGATCGGTCCCACTGGGAAAATTGGACTGTCGTTGTCAGTATGTAACATTAATTTACTTCTCATGACTGTTTTATTGCCAACATAAAATAATTACTATTTTTTTTACTCTGAATAAAATATTTGACACATACGTAGTAACACTGATAATTTATTTTTACTAGTGCAGAATGAATTGTTGTGACAGTTATGACAAAACCTTTGCACCAAAAAGGGAAACTAATTAATAGAATTATATATTATTATCCAGAGGTGTGAATTCGAGTCATTAATTTTGGATTTAATGTCAAACTGAGAAAAAAGGGTTGGGTGATTACTTTTTTCTTAAACTGTAACTGTCTGGTTCCAACCGTATGTGCTGACTTCAGGCCTCATCAGTAAACTTCTTCACTTTAATTCTGTGTTTATATTTATAAAATAACCCCTTTATATTACCTTAAAAGAGAAAAACAATTGTAACATGGTTTGCTTTCAGGGCTTATCAGGCATGAAAGGAGATGAGGGTAAAGCAGGAAAGCATGGACAAAAGGTGAAATGTACCTTTTTTCTGACATAGGACTTGTTCATCCACAAGCTTAATTTCCAACTTGTGTGAATGAGTCTTCTGTTTTCTGATTAAACGTGTCTCTGCCCTTTGCTTTAATTCAGGGAAGTCATGGGGAGAAAGGCATAACTGGTCCTCCAGGCAATAAAGGACACATGGTGAATTTTCACTCATTTTCCCCTGTGGCAACTATTAAGCTGGTCAGGCTTATTTAATGGTCTGCATGGAGGCAAACCCATACAAAGTTTGTGTAATTGTCTGTCTTTGCAAGGGTGCAAGAGGCCAAAAAGGTGCAAAGGGTCAAACTGGGAAACATGGCATAGTGGTAATTCTTTTTTCAAACTGTGAACATGAAACCCATCCCAAATGACATTGTACTCATTGTTTGTGCAATAACCCACTTTTAGGGCACTGTAGGACAATTAGGATTTGTTGGGTCTCTAGGAGCTAAAGGTCGACCTGGACCTGCTGGTCTTCCTGGTTTTCCTGGAGGCAAAGGACCTGAGGGACCAAAGGCAAGAAAAGTTTCAATTATGAGACTGTTTAAATGTAAAAGAGATAGCTGCTAAAATAGATGGCTGATAAATATTTATATTTATATTTCACCTGTCCAGTACAACAGCTGTGTTTTTTCCATCCTGTTTGAAGATTGATATTCAAGGATGTGTCTGTGTTTTTATAAAGGGGGAAAAGGGCCAGTCTGGAAGGAAGGGGACCAAAGGAGCTCCTGGGGAAATTGTGAGTTTCATTTTACCAGGAAAAAAATGTTTCATAGGGTTGAGCTGTTGTGGAAGCCAAAAGCCACGTAATACAAAACAAATCTGTGATCTCAAAATTAACGTCAGTCTTTTATCTTAAAAAGGATCTTATGATTCATGTGAGCACTTTTATACTGCATCCTACTAGTTGTAAACAATAGCTGATGTAAATTTATCAGGACACAGAACTCAGGGAAATTGTGAGATTCTAAAATGTCAACTATTTTGTTCTTCAGATTCCCCCAATTTTACTTTATCCTTGCTAAACTTATTAATCTTAGATTAAAATGACAGAATGTAAAAGCTGTAACATCTGGCATTCCTTTGGGAAGACGGCAGAATGTCACTGAAAAACAATCATTCATCAGCACCCCATCAATCAGGCCTTCATGACAGAAAATCCAGAACAAAATTTTCTGTCACAGAAACTCTAATGATTTTGTTAAGATGTGCATGGATTATATAACCCAATTAAACAAATTACATAGGCTGTATTGATGTGTGGATGAAATGAGACACTGAAAAATTACCCTTTTAAAATGTTTCTCCACAGTAAAACATGGTGGTGGCAGCATGATTCTGAGAGAATTCTTGTAACATCTTAGAAGCCGCTAAAGATAGGTAGACAAATGGATGCAGTAAGCGGAAAGCAATCATGAATCATTATGCTCTTGGCGGAGCTAAAGCCTGTTCTCACCTGGAAGTTCAAAGCATATTTGCTGATTAGTCTGACTCAACTCTGCAGCTATAAAAAGCAACCCATTCTCTATTGCTCTATCATTTCATCCAACTGCATGTGTTTGGTGTCTGACAAGGTCGAGCCATCATTTTTGCATTATTTACATTTAATGAAACTTGTTTTATAGGGATCTGAGGGTCAAAAAGGGAGCCTAGGACCTCCTGGAACACCTGGAAAACCAGCAAGTATCTCTAACGGATAAGACACAAACTTGGATAATCAAAAACATCGGCAGAAAATTCAGTACAAGTGTTGCATAATTTGGCATGCAAATAATCAAAAAACTTGTTTTTATTTTTCTTTCATGTCAGGGCTTGAATGGCTTGGATGGTTTGTTGGGGGTTGATGGTAATGAAGGGTATCCGGTAAAAAAGTTTTTTGCTTTTTGTTTTCCAAACTTCTATTTAAGGTGATGATCAAGGTTTTTTAACACTATTCTTCTCTTTTGCTCCTTCAAAAGGGGGATATTGGTTTCAGAGGAGCTCCTGGAGCTTCAGGCAGCCTTGGCGAGACTGTAAGGCATTGAAAATGTTGAATCTAGTACTAAAAATTGGAGAATAAAATGTCCTCCCAGCTAGAAATTGTTTTATCTTTATTATAGGGAAAAGCTGGATCTCCGGGGATTAGAGGACAGCCTGGAGCTGTAGGGGTTAAGGTGTGTTATCCATGCATTTGTAGGATTTTTTTAGTTAAGTCATGAGTTGATAATGCAAGCACAATATGTATAAGTCCAGACTGTCTCTATCTCTTTTTATATTTCTCAGGGTAAAACTGGTCCAAATGGAGCAAAAGGACCTCTTGGACCAGTTGGGCCTAAGGTATATTTGTTCATTTTAAAGCAGAGCAAATACATATTTGTGAGCTTCTTTAACTCTAGTGGTAATTAATTATTCAGGGTTTACCTGGGCTGACAGGAGAAAAGGGTGAAACAGGCAGTGTTGGCACTAAGGTAAAAGATTTGCAGTATAGTACTAATGTACCGTAATCCTCACCTCACAACAAATAATATTTCCTATGTACTTATCCATGCTCTGCACTGCAAAACATAAACCATTCACTCTCAGATGGATGAAGAAAATACTGCTTTTACAAAATAGTATATTGTGCACGAATAGATTCTGTGAACCCTGAAAAAATTGTGTAAAAGTTTGATATTAATATTTACAGGGTATTTTGGGTGACATTGGAATGCCAGGACCATTTGGTCCACTCGGGCTAAAGGTAATTTAAATAAAATCTAGAACAGTTTAGACGCGTCGTTGTACAATTTTTTTTATTCAGATTTAATTAGTTTCTTACTTTGATCTCAGGGAAATCCTGGTTTGCAGGGACTAAAAGGTCAAACCGGTCAAAAAGGAAAACAAGTAAGTATTTTTTTGGGGGGGGGTTCCCTATCGTTTTAATAAGTAGTTACCTTTTTAAAATCGATATATCTACTTCCACAGGGGCACCTGGGTCCTTATGGTCCACCAGGGCAGAGAGGCTCTCCTGGATTTACTGTATGTTCTTGTAATATTACTCTCTTTTTAACTACGAAGTGAAATTTTGACTTTAAAAATAAAAATAATGTATTGTTTGTTTTAGAAAATCTAATTTTGATAACACTTTGTAACCATCCTTATTGCAGGGCCATCTTGGAAAAAAGGTGATTTTTTTAAAACCATTATTAAATTTTTATTAAACTTGTAAATCTTTCTTTTACACTTTCTTTAAAACTCTTATTTAAGTTAAAGATATCTGTATTTGCAGAATTAAACAGTTTGTTTTGTCTTTATAGTTGGGTGAATGCACTTCTTTTACATGGCCCTAATATATGTAATTATATTCTTACCATTAGAATATGGTAGAAAAGGTTTCATTGCCATTAACTTCTTAACTGTGTGATATTTAAAGGGGGCCAAGGGGCTCCAAGGAAATAAAGGACCAAAAGGAGTTAAAGGCAAGGCTGGACCTCCTGTAAGAGTCATTGTGATGATACACACAAACACATATGCAGTGCCTTCATACACTTTGAACATTTAAAATTTGTTTCATGTTACAACCAGAAATGCAGCCCCTCCCCCAAATTCAGTTGAACCATCACAATGAACACACCATTCCATTCTGTCACCATTCAAACAAGAATGCATGCATGCTACACTTTGCAGATATTTGTTTAAATATTTTGAAAACACACAACCCCATATCAAATCCCATTAAAATGTGTCAAGTTTTTTGGTTATAATCCCATGGAATTAGAAAAACGTTGAAGGTGTATGAATAATTTTGTAAGACACTGAAAACTGGACTTTATCTGGAAACATGTAATGCTGCTGAAATACTTTGTATTTTCATCCTAGGGACAACCAGGATCACCAAGCAGACTCAGACCTAAACAAATACAATCTGAGCCAAGACCAGATCTAACAACTGAGCCAAGGCACAAATCCAGACCCAGTTCAAGGGACAGGCTGAAAAATTCCCAGCAGTCTCCTACTCTACTGAAAAAAGTTGGTACAAGCTTTTGTGTCATATAGATGCGGTTTAGAATGCTCTTTGTATTTGAACCTATCAATCACTGGAGTCTCATGTGTAAGAAGGTTACTGACTCCTCCACAGCCGAGCCGGATAATGTCAAGGAGGTGGTCTGAAGATGACGAAGTTGAGGATTCCTCCAGCTGGCCGTTGGGAACAAAAGATGATCCTGGCACCACCTGTTATGAATTAAAACTTATCCATCCACATCTGGAAGATGGTGAGCACCCATTGGACTTTAGAATGATCAAATACAACAAAATGAATTTGTTATAGGGCTGCACGATAAGCTAAAACATAGTAGTGGTGAATGTTGTGATAACTACATGACTTTTGATGAATAAACAGATCATTAAAAAAGGTAATGTCTTTCAGCAGTGAGCTCATACTAAGTATAGTAATAGGTAATGAGTAGTTGATCCAGCTACTGGAGAAAAAATTAATTCAATGTTTTCATCACATTAACATGGTCTTAAGTGGCTTTGGACTAATGCCTTTTTTGGCATTGAGATAAATTAGTTTTTAGAACTTGACCACCTTATCTCCTTTTTACCTTTTAAAGCTTTACATCAAGGGTGTCGTTAATCGAATATATTCCGTATTTCACCAGTTTTTTTAAACAGTGACAGAAAAATCAAAAGGCTGTCCGTCATTTTGACAGATTAGTGTTCACATCTTTGACCACTTGGTGCAAATGCACAGATATTTTCAACTTTACGCACGGAGTACAGGTAAATAAATCAAAGAAAAGAGTCCCATGAGAGCATCTGAGCATCATCTCAAGCCCAGACACCGTATTCAATGCATCTCGCTAACCCGGAGCTGACTGCACGTTGAAAGGTTGCTGAGGCTTTAGAGCCCAACTGTGGCCGGTGCGGCTGGTTAGACCCGCTCTAAAGAGCCCAATGTGTGCCAAACACCGGCCCATGCTGCTGGCTTTCCTCCCGCTGAAGCAATAGTTTTACGGGTCAGTGCAATTATTTAATTTCATTTTTTATATGTAGTTCTCTGTTCAACTTATTTTGACTGAATATTATTGAAAATTGATTTTTTTTAATGAATACTATTGAATATGTATTAAAATACTATCATGTTTAAAAACTGCCTGGCAAAAATAGATCATGACTGGATTTTCTTGACCCTGTCGGTCAAAATCACGGACAAAAAACACGTCTAGCCCGACCTCTGCTTTACATATTGCAATAAACAACTAGTTTCACTAAAATATAACAAGCAAAGAGCCTAAATGGTACCTAATTACCAGCTTACATCTTAGCAATATGCATGGTGCATACAGTGTCACTGTGATTACGATACATCTGCAAAATATATGTTGTGCAGCCTTAGCCCAAGTTATTTATCTTTCAGGTTATTTTTACATGGATCCCAATCAAGGCTGTGCGTGTGATGCTGTGAAAGTGTTCTGTAACTTCACAGCAGGAGGAGCAACTTGTATAGGTCCTCAGCATTCACAGGTACAATAAGTATTAAAATATAATAAATATTAACTAAATAAAGGTGTGTGAAATGATTTTACATTTCTCTGCTGCAGTTCAACTTTAAAAGCATTAAATCTATTATGTTTTCAACAATAAGTATCAGAGAAGTTTTGTGAAAGCCAAAGAACACATTAGAGAGATGTGTTAAGACATCATTTGAACAAGAATATACGATCTGAAAAAAAAAACTGACCTGACCTTTGTGAACGTATAAAGGTATAACAAATGTTAAGCGTGTACAGATTGTACATGTCTTTATAGGAAGAAAAAACTGTATCCACCTTGCACATTAAGGCTAAATGAGAGGAAGAGGCACACATCAAATTTAAACAAAATGATTGGCTGAATATATATTAGACCTGCTGTCAGATCTCAAGGCCAAAATTTGCATTGAAGAGAACAATAAGAGTCTTTATGTCTTGCAAGTATCCTGAATAGGACTACTGCTGGAGAAAATGCTATGGGCACTTCTGTTCCATATCTTCCAGTGGAAACAGAAATTACTCCAATAATTAGTTTGTATTTATCTATTGATTCAAGTGTTATTTACCTTTTATTTCTTTTAACAAAAGATAAATCTCCACAACAAATACTGTTGGCAGGTGGCATGAAAACAGTAACAAGACATTCGCTGGGGCGTTAAGCCCAGCTACTTACAGCAAAATAGGAATTGTGCATGAAAGTCATGACTTTTTCTTTAAGTCACCTAAACAATAAATTTGAGTATGTCAAGACATAAAGATATGTCCCATTTTTGGTTTGTTTAAATAGGATTTTACCTTTTCATTTTGTTTCCCACTACAAACAGGTTGAATGTTAAATGTCATTATGGGCCAGTAGGGACAAATTGAACATAGAAAAATTATGTTGGCTTTTTGTAAAGGACAGAATGGGATGTTTTGACAAGAAGTAATTTTATTTTTTACCTCTTTTTCTCTTTTTACCCCAGAGGGTGCTTTTGTTTTTTAAACCTGTCATGTTTACTTATTTCATAGCGAAAACAGTCCAGAAAAAATTATATATTTAAATATTTACCTTGCATTCATTTAAATATATGCGTTCTCTTTCATTCCTTAGATCAAAATGAGTTGGAAACCAGATATGAGGAAACCGAGAACGCCTGTGCAGTGGTCGACTCAACAATATAATGGGCACAGAGTAAGTCTCACAAAGATGTTCTTAAATAATCTGTGGACAAATGAAAATTTTTTCTTCTGTCTCTTTCCCCCACATTTCTTTGTTCTTTATTTTTGGACAGTTTGAGTATACTTCTCTGGATGTTGTACAACTGAGGTTTCTGCGGTTCCACAGTCACACTTCTTTCCAGCACATCACTCTCAGATGTACAGGAAACCAGTCCAATCCCACTACAACAGCAGGTTTAGCCAATTGGATTGTACACTTGCAGGGGGATTCTGGCAAAGTAATCGATCAACACTTCATTGCAGTTTCCAGGGAAACCTGTGAGGTGAGAGAAAGAAAAATCTGTCAACATTTATACTCCATCTGTCAAGTAATTCATGCTAAATGCATCTAAAAAGACACTAGATTTACACAAATTAAAGCATGGCGAGGCAAAAAAAAATGATCAATGATAAGCAAGCACTATACACCATACTGGCACACTATTTAAGTCTTGTTGTTTCTGTTTAAAAGAATTACATTAAAACATCTAAAATACTTTCACATATGAGAAAATGACAGATAAGGATGTTGTTACTAAAAGATGAGTTTCCTGGATTATCAAGAACTTTAACACAAAAGCTGCAGTAGCAGTAAAGACGAGCCAGGACCATCTCCTTTTAAGGTGTGAGCTGCAGAATGGTCACCACCACTGCAGAGCTGGCATTGGTGGAAGATAGTCGTGAGTGGACATGCATTCACGGCAAGCAGAAGACTGATGGAAAACAGCCTTGTGCAGATTGCTTCTAACGGTACTAAGTGGGATACTTTACTATTCTGGCTGATACACTTCCGTGAATTAAGATTGGAATCAAAATACGCCCCAAGACCAACTTTATTTTGTAATCAACACTTTGGGTGAACCCATCTTAGAAATGCAGTCAACTCTCAAAAAGTAAATGGATGTGCAGAAGGTAACTATTTGTTTTTCATAAGTTTTTTTTTTTATTATTGTTCACGATGTCTATACTGACTTTTTGGTTTAATTTAATATATTGTATTTGAATAAATGCTTTTGAGGCAAACTGAATACTTTTTTTTTCTTCTGTCACCATTGTCACCAGCATGGAAAGAATAATCTGGAAATGTTGCAAAAACCTTTGCTCATATTTGTTTTAGGAACAATTTAAAAATATTTATTTTCTGTCTGGTGTTTTTCTAGGTGCACATGGTGGTGAAGGTCCGAGGTAGCACAGAGATGTATCGAGGGGATATGGAGTTACTTCCTGTCAAGGGTCTGGAAATACAGCTGAACAGTAAACCCAGCAGTGCCTCTGAGATCTCTGTAGTTTTGGGACCCCTCTGCTACTTGTGAGCAGAATATTGTGTGCAGGATACTACTTATTCCTCAGAGTTCAATTAAATTCTGCAAGTTACTGTATACAGTCCATACTGTATATGTCAGGTGGGTAATTTAGTTAGATATGACTTAGTTTAAGCTGTTTTTGTATATTTTGTAAGTATTTACATGGATGTAAAATTACTATTCCTCCAAATGCATAATTGTTTGACTTTTGATATGGTTTAAAGTTATTTCATATCTTTCTTTCTCCATATACATGACTTTTTTTTTTAAATGTGGCTCTATATTTTATGTACTGAAAGTGCTCACAATATACATAGATGCTGAACTTTGACAAATTAATGTTATTTTCTGTTGTTTACTTCATTGTTTGAGGTTATACTCATAGATAAATGCACTACCAATTGAAAAAGTATATACAAGCAATGGTATAGCACCTTTTACCTGTTCCTGTTGTATAAACAACATTGGCAATAAAAATAGTCTATCACATACTGTATACATCTCTTTTTATTTCTCCAGCCATGCACTGATACACTTGACAATGGAGAATATTCAGAAAGCTTTGTATTTTGTTACATATCTCTACAGTAAGTTTCACAAAGTCGTAAGCTAAATGGTTATACACACTACCTTGCCAAAAGTACAGGGTCACCCATCCCAATAATTCAATTCAGGGAACAGAATCACTTGCATAGCCACAGGTTTAGGAAATGCAGCACATTGGAGTGCAGAATCTATCTACAGTACAAACACTTGTGAAAGAAT
This sequence comes from Valencia hispanica, assembly GCA_963556495.2. Classification (NCBI taxonomy): domain Eukaryota; kingdom Metazoa; phylum Chordata; class Actinopteri; order Cyprinodontiformes; family Valenciidae; genus Valencia; species Valencia hispanica. The sequence continues at coordinate 27,092,328 of OY747705.1, read as the reverse complement.
GAATTAAAGGAAGGTACAGTAATAGAACATCACCTATGCAATAAGACCTCTTATGGAATTTCCTTGCTACTGAATATTCCAGTCAATTATTAGTGGCAATATAACAATGTAGAAGCAAATGGAAACAACAGCAACTTAGCCACAAAGTGGTAGGCCACAATAAAGTCCCAGAGTGGGGTCAGTGGATGCTGCGGTGCATAGCTAGTGACCTCCAAACTTCCTGTGGTCTTTAGATTATCTCAAGAACGGTGAGTAGAGAGCTTCAGGGACTGGAGATACAAGATTCACTCCAGTCTTTTTTAAATGAGCTGGTTTGTTGGATATACAGTATTTGAGTTATTTTGAGGGGAACTTCCTTTACCTTGACGGTGACCAGATACTTATTATTCTAAGTCCAGATGAATGACCAACTGACATTCATAAAGTTGTTCCAACAAAATATACAACGAGGTGGAGCAGCTTTCAGTTTCTATGCTCTTTTAATCTGGAACAAACCTCTAGACCACTGCAAAGCTGCTGAAACACTGAGTTCTTTTAAATCACAACTAAAAATGTATCTGTTTAGAGCTGCCTTTGAATAATGTTTTAGTGTATCATATGTATTGTGTGTATGCTTCTTGCTTTATTGCTGTTTTTACTTCATATGCTTTGTCTGTGTTTTACTGCTATTTTTATTTTACCCCCTAATCATGTAAAGCACCTTGAATTACCTTGTTGTTGAAAGTGTGCTATACAAATAAAATTGCCTTGCCTTGCCTTTTAGGGCAATGAATCACATACATATACTAGAACATTTCTGAAGAAATTTTGAAGAGGTCTGCCTCTTAATGCTTGTGAATCAGACCTAAATCAGACGATATGTTGCTGGGTTAGGTCTAGTGGAAATCAGGTTTAAGCATCAAAGCTCAAAGTCTTATAATCCTTCTGTGTTTGTACTTTTTTTCTTTGTATTTGGTTTTGGTCTATTTTTTGTGGTTATTTTTTCAGTTTTTTATTCCTTGTGTATTCTTCCCTGTTTGAGTTCTGGACTATGTTTTCTTTCTGTATTTCTTCCCTGTGTTTATATTTTCACCTCTCCTCTGCTTGCCAGCCCACTCCGTCCCAGCTGTTTTTTATTCCCTGGTTGCTCCCTGCGCTCCCTGTGTTCACTTACCTCCTGATTACTTTATTTGGTTCTCTCTGTCATTTCCCACTCCTTCTGTATTTAAGCAGTCTTTTTACTATCATACTGTTCTGGATCCTCCGATACCCCTCGAGAAGTTTTTGTAAATTTTTTATCTTCTATTAAAATTATCATTATGAGACTTCCGCTCTCTTGTCTGCATTTTGGTCCGATCCCGACACTCACCATGACATAAAGAGTGGTGATGGCGAGATGAAGCCTCATGATGCCCTTTCCATCCAATTGGTTGACTCATGATTCGCGTGGTGACACATTTGCTCTACTGCACCATCAAGTGGACAATACAAGTAAAACAGGCACAGGGATTATAATGATGTGACGTCTGAACCTTTAAACTGAATAAATAAATTAAGGATGTTTGTGATGGCAATAAATTCCAAAAAATGGTCTGAATATTGTCTTAATCTATCCTTATGATACAATGTCTGGTGGTACAAGAGATAAAGTGGAAACTAACAAGATGTGAATGGTCACTGGGGACAAAATGTATTTATTTGTACTTAAAAATGAAAGCTTTTCCACTGGGCTACAGGCAGTTCCTCTGTTTTGAGGTGATTTCGTCTGCCATAGAAAAATACCCTTTCATAGACCGCAGATGAAATGGAGGGGTTGGAGCGGTAAGCATCAGCGAGTTTATAACAGATATTTTTTGGGGGGGGTTATCATTTTTCTGTCATTTCACTCCAGTCTTCCAGTCAGCGATTAGAAGAAAGAAATAAGGACACAGGATCTGCTTTGTTGTTTTTTGACTTTATTGTTACCGATCATTCATTCCTATGTGGGAATTTTATCAGGGCAACTTATCAAAATGTTGCCAGACACGGGAAAATCTCCTCTTTTGTTCCATCACAAAAATAGATTCCAAACACACATGCAATTTAACCCTGGGGCAACAAAATATGAGGGTGAAACAGCAATGTCTTAGCTGCCTCTTATGTTTGAATTCACGAGCAAACCAGCAATCTGGTTCATGAATCAGTCACGTGAACACCTTGTCAGCGAGGCCTCTAATGTCACTACATACGTAATCAACACAAGCCTCGATACACGCTTCACAAAAAATCTTCCTGGATTACTCGAAACAGGCTTCGAAGCCTCGACACAAAGGACACATCACTAAATAAAGAGTACTTGTATCTGTTCCATTGTGATTAAGATTTCCTAAAAAGGTGTTCTTGTGTCCATGCAGACTCCTAATGAAAGTCTTTACTTCTGTTGCCACTCTTGTGCAGGTCAAAGGTAATTTGCATATGAGTATGTCTGTATGACTATGAACATGTATGTCTGAGGATTTGTTGGTATCTATGATCATCAACGTGTATGTATGACCACTTAAGTGTATGAATGAACATGACTCATCTGTGTATGAATTAATGCTATATTTATTTTGAACAATATGTTTAGGTCTGATATGGAAAGTTCAACATATTTGTCTACAAGGACTGATGTAGTTCCATTAGTCATAGGCCAATAGAATCAACTTCCTATGGCTATATCCAAACGTACATCTTTTATCAGCTTTGAAGGGGTTGTGGAGCGCTGTTGACAATTGGAAGCTGTTCTTTGATCCTCTATATAGCGTATGAAACTTTGCTGGAGCTGTAGAATGGCCAAGGAGTCCTGAGAAAGGGCCAAACAAATACAACCACATAATAAAGCCCCAACAGTGGAAAGAGGGCTTTTCTCTGCCCACTTAGCCACGACATTAATTCTAAATGAGCTGCTTGCTGATTTTTGGAACACCAAAATGCTCAAAATTAAATAAATGAACCCATGAAATAGCCAATGTGCGTTCAGGTCACACAAACTGACCCTGATTGGCAGATTAATTCATTTAGTTGAAAAGTGACTTTTTGAAGTAAAAAAGCTACTTGGAAAAACACCATTATGAAATAAAAGCTGACTTTGTGAAAATGACGTTTTGGAATAAAAAATAATTAGATTAAATAAAAATGGCGAAGAAAATATCTCTACTATTAGGGGAAAATTACTATTAAATAATGTTTTATATTAATAATTACATGTTTAAAGGAAAATGAAAAATATTTTATACTAATGAGCAAATAATTTTATATGCATTCGATTTTTTTCACAATGTCATTGTCACATTATAAACCTGTCTATTATTTATTATTAATAATGTTCCATTGTTTCACAAGGTTTTATTTATTTAATTAATTTTGAGCATTTTGGTGTTCCACAGCAAAATAATTATCTCCATTCATTGCAAAGGCAGGCCCCCAACATTGTTTTTTATGTACAGGATATCAATGCCACCACTGAGAATGCCTTTTTTATTGCTGTCTTCATATTTGGTCCCCTTGCCTTTTGGAGCAGCTGAATAAAACCAGCCGGAATCGCATCAAAAAACAACGGAATTCGCTCGACCTTGCTGGTGACGTCATACGGAGGAGAGACTTTCGTCCAATCGGCATCGAGAGTCCAGCTCATCATCTGATCAATGTTTGAATCATGGAGTAGGGAGCTCACGCTGTCGCTTTTAGACTACGGCGCCTTCATCTCTGCTTAGTCGCTTGGGAAATCTTTTGACAGAGAGGACAAGGCTGCGGACGCGAGTAAGTCATGAAGGAAGTCGACATCACTACGTTTCGAGTGTCAGTTCGCCTGTGGTTGACCATGGAGGGCTAATTTGACTAGCTCTGTCATTCAGACAGCAGCGATTATGTTTCAGCAGCACTGAGCAAGGTGGTGATTTAACCCGTGAAGGAAGCTGTTAGTTATTGGTGGAGTCGCTGCATGATACATTGGTATCTTCCATAGGCTGACGGAAGATAATTAGTTAGCTATCCGTCTGTTTGCTGCGGTGAGGGGGCTCATGTGAGAGTGATTTGATCGTGAACTGGGTTTGCTTTGTCCGTCATTTAAAAGCTTTCACATTCCTTTCACTGACACGCGAAGGGTGATTACATATGCTAACCGGGCTTCTTTATGGTGTCTAGTCGCTCTACTTCACATGTCTGCCTCAGATAAATTCTACCTTTTTGCTTTTGTAGGATGGAAAGCGGGAGAGAAAGTTTGCTCAGGTCCCGCAGCCGAGGTGTCAACAATCTGCCTACCTTCCCAGACTTGGATGGAGGATCTAGTCCTGGCAGACATCCGCATGGAAACGGCGATGACCATATCACCAGCAATGGTGAGCAAATATCACGCACACACACACACACACACACACACACACACACATCGTATTACGCATGATGTGTAACTCTAGAAGATTAACATCCTTTATTTTAGGCTCAGTATAGTCCCATTGATGTTTTTACTAGAATGTGATGATGTGTTCCTCTTAAGCAAATACTTTGAGGTTACATACAGTAGGAAGCTGCTTAATGATGACTCCTATACTGTGATGTTGAAACAATTTCAGCAGTAGGCTACATAGAAACACAAAAAAAGCTGAAGCATTTAAAAGTTTTCTCTGTTAAGAGTCAGAACATTACCTGTGTGAAATAGAGTGATTTATATAGGAAGCTGTTCTTATAGTGTGTGCATGTCATTGTCTTTTTTTTTTCATTAAGTGCTTTCTTTTTTATATTTACACTATCCTGCATCAGTGATGTGAAAGGAGCCGAATAAAAAAATCAGATTACCTATAACTGCCTTTTTTCTAAGATGGATAAATATATATTTTTGATTTTCACATGACATACATGGGAGGAGTGTTACTCCCACACTTGGTCACAGTTGACCTCAATAAAAAAATAAACTATTCCGTCACCAGACCTCTGTGAATGGTAATGACCTAGAGTAACCTTAACCAGAAGAAGTTGTGACGTTTTGGGATTTACAGCTTTTGTTGTAATTCATTTCACATGCTGTTTCCCACACTTTAATTCTTTGTTGTTCCACTGACCATCTTTTAGCTTAGCTGTCTTTGATGTTAACCGATTTTTAAAATTGCCTATCAGAAGCTTTGTTGATAATTGACATGCCTTATTTAGGTCGGCCCACAGCACAAAGCTGTATTGATATTTCAAATGTGTTTACAAAACAGTTCATGTTGTTTAGTTTTTTTAACAGCATTATTATGTGTTATTTCAATTTTAGGGAAAATTGAAGTGGAGCATGTGATCAGCAAAAAGCTGCAACTAAAAAGCAAAGCGGAGGTTAGTAATTTTCTGAGCTGCACGATATATTCATAATCACCACATTAATATCAGTGGGTGCAACTTTGCTATTGAAAAAGACTTCTTGGATGCAGTATTTGATTAGGCTATTGTATTTTAGCTACAGTACATTCACTGTATTCATTTGAATAGATTTTGACTGTCCTTTGATGCCCTCAAAGAGCAGTTATGTAGAACTTGTTGACTTTCATCCCAAAGCTTACTGAGAGAAGTCGGGATGTTCTGATGATGGTAAAAGAGAAGATTCAGGAAAATGTGGGTTAATTTTGTTTTCTTAACATTATGGAGCTCTCTTTGGTACCATTGGGTAAAGCCAGACTGCTCCATTTGTTGTTGCATTATGTCAGAAAGATCCAATATGGGCATCTGTCTAATGGTGATTGGGGAGCAAGTCCCTGATCTTTCCTCCTTTCAGACTCCGACTGTGAAAGGAGGAAAGGGAGATGCTTGTGGAAGCACTCATTGGCTGACGAGGACAATATTAAGATATTAGTTGTTGCAGCAGTTGCATTTTCTTTTCCTACCTGGAAAAAAGTCTGCCACGGCTTTAGAATTACCCTAACTGGTCTTTGGTTGTGAGAGAGCTTAATTGATGATCTGTGTTTGTGTCACATTGAATGACCACAGATTTATTCTCAAATCCAAAGATTTTGTTAGAATTATTTCACAACAGCAGATTTGTTCACACCCCCGGGAGATTTAGGTTAAAAGTACTGTTTTTAAAACTTCTAATTTTGTTTCTTCTGAGCGGAAGTAGTAATCGGTGGACCAGCCAGAGAATCTGATTACAAGATAAAGATTTGGGTGATGGCAACGAGTCCTTCCAACCTCAAAGACTTGTAGCTCATCACCAAATATAGAAGCAATCAAAATACCTGTTGAAATGTACAGAAAAGTTTACTAATACAGGTATAGAAGGGGGTTTGAAAGCTTTAAAGACAGTACAACTTTTTACAATGACTATTGAAAAGGATATAATTTTTTACCAAAAGTTGTTTTTGTTTTTATTTGATACTTTTTATTTTATATATTGAGATATGCCTGTCTTGTTTTTGATCAGAAACAAAGTTCTTTGTTGAATTACATTTTTTAATTTAAATCTGTCAGGGGAGATGTGAATGTTTTTGGGGCTTAACTGTACATGTGAAAATGAATAAAGCATTATAACAGATGTTATGTTTGTGGGGGGGTTTTTATTCATCCCCCCATCATTCAAAGCCTTCAATATTTGGCTGAATTACATTTATTTTGGAAACTGTTCATAGATTCTGTCACTACAGAGCATCTGTGAACCCTATTTGAGCAAAGTGAAATAAATGTCTGGATAATTCTGATTATCTGTGAACTTGATCAAGTCATATCATGACTAAAAGACAAAAATAAAGAACTGAAAGAGATCACTTATATAAAAACGGACATTTAGTTAAATGATTTGTATTTACTGCCTATGAAAACTAACATTTTTAGAAATTAACTTGTGACCCCTTGAGTAATGTCAAACCATTTCAGAGACATTTACTGGAAGGATGATTACAAAAGATGCGTTCAGCTTGGCTAAAGGTTAAAAAAGTCCACGACACACTGAGCTGTTGCAAAACACTCTGAGCCATGCTGATTTAGCATGCCGGATGTACTTTCTGAAATTCGCAGTGACATTTTCAGATGAACTGTTAATGATACTATTGAAGAAAAGTTACTCTTTTCAGCAAGTTTACCTACCTAAAATAAAATTGTGTGCTTTTTGTTTGGCCAGGGCCTGAAGAATGACCTGATGCGTCAGTTTGAAAGCCAAGTCCATGATTTTATGGACAGTCTTATTGAAGAATCAGCCAGCCTCGAGTCTGCTCCACTACCTGCTGCCTTTTCGCCTCCGCTGTCAGACAAAGAGAGGAGCAAACTCGGGTACTGCTTTTGTCGTCAACCCTGAACTCATATAAATATGTAGACTTGTGGCCACATTCCTTTTGCCTACTTTGGTCTTGTCATGACAATGCTCACCTGACTAGTAAATACCAGGTTTGCCTTTCCTTTCTCGTTTCCCCTTCTGTAGGCACTTTCAGCCTCCCCATGGCCACGGGAAGCACTTTGTTAGTCGGAGATCCCTGCTAGAGTAAGTTCATACTTCACCATGCAGCGGCACTGTACAGCCTTTAGATTTATGATGTGCGTTTTTCCACAGCGAGCTGTTTGAGGTGAACCACATCAGGACCATCTACCACATGTTTATTGCCCTGCTCATTCTATTTATTCTCAGCACGCTTGTGGTAGATTTCCTTGATGAAGGCAGGTAATACTGAATACTGTAAACTTTACTGCTGTATTTGTGTTGAAAAATACATTCTTCTTTTTTATCAACCAGACAACATAATAAGTCCTTTGCATGTTCTCTTAATCTTCTGTCTCAGACTGGTCTTGGACTTTGACCTGCTGGTCTATGCGTTCGGACAGTTCCCTTTAGTGGTATGCACGTGGCTTTGTATGTTCCTGTCCGTATTGCTGGTTCCCTACACCTTATTCCACCTGTGGTCACAAAGCCAGTCGGGCTCTCATGGCCAACAGAGGATGTACACTTGGTTGTTTGGCTCTGTGTACCTGCTCTACCAAGGCCTGTGTTTGGGATTCCTGCCAACATATGTGGTGGTGACCAACAGTTTGCCACCTGCTTCCTGCTTCATTGTCATCATAGAACAGGTAAGTGATCTATCAGAGGTTGTGTTTTATTTTGAATAACATGTATAGCTTTGTATTTGGTTTCATATTTCAATGTGAATTTTTTTGGTCTTGAAATATTTCTCTTGTTTCAGGTTCGTCTAATGATGAAAGCCCACTCCTTTGTCAGAGAGAATGTGCCAAGAGTCCTAGCTTGGACAAAAGATAAGACAAGTATGTCACTATTTCCTTTAAACTCGATTATTCTTGTGTATTTATGTATTAATCCTACTTTACAGAAAAGATCTATTCATACCAAGTTAAACTACACAGAGATGGCCCCTTAACAACTAATTAGATGGGTTCAGAAGGCAGTTGTTTTTACTGGATTTTATTTAATGGTTTTAAGTAAAGTGGACACATAGCTTCTTTGTGTTGCTCTGTCACATAGAACCCTAATAAAATTCATTGAACTGTCTGATAGTCAATGAGGTGTGGAACTTTTTAAGGGATATGAATTTTATCCCTTTGTCTTGCCGAATGCTGTCGTTTATAGGTCATGGTCCTGTGGTTCCTCAAGTTTCCCAGTATCTCTACTTCCTGTTTGCACCCACTCTAGTCTACAGAGACAAATACCCCAGGTAAACTGCCTCTCTTAGTTATTTGTCTAGTTTCAGTTGTGATTTCCTTTTTTAGGGCCTAAACAAATTAATCTTTCCCTTCCACCAGAAACCCAGTGACCAGATGGGGTTATGTGGCCTCAAAGTTACTGCAGGTACTGAGTCCTGCAGCTGTCCCATAACATTTTAAGTAAAAGAAAATTTTTGAACATTTCCACCTTCTCCCAATGTTCCACAGGTTCTTGGCTGTCTCTTTTATACCTACTACGTGTTTGTGCGGCTATGCATCCCACAATTTCGTAGCATCGGTCTACAGCTGTTCAATCTTCGTGCCATGGTCCTTTGTGTCTTCAACTCTATACTGCCAGGTAAATAAACCCTGACCTGTATCCAATTTAAACTTCTTAAGAAACTCTTTTGGGTTCAAAATGATAGTTTTTGTTGCTGTTTTGCAGGAGTTTTGGTTCTCCTGCTGGGGTTTTTTGCCTTTCTCCACTGCTGGCTCAATGCTTTTGCTGAGATGCTTCGCTTTGCAGACCGGATGTTTTACAAGGTACTACTGTCACTCTATCTATGGCAGATTTTACACAAGTACTGAAGTTATACATAATATGTGCATTAATTTAAGAAATACACATTGTAGGACTGGTGGAACTCAACATCTTATGCTAATTACTACCGTACCTGGAACGTAGTGGTCCATGACTGGCTGTATTACTATGTGTACAAGGACTTTCTGTTGGTGAGTGGGATTTAGGTTGAAATGGAGAAAATTTTAGAATGATGGCAAATATTTTTTTTAAATCTCTTGAACAGATATAATGTAGTCCTGACATTTTCTTCCTGCTTTTGTCCTTCTAGATATCTCAGAAGCGCTTCCGACCAGCCGCCATGTTTTTTGTGTTTACAGTGTCTGCAGTGGTCCATGAGTACATTCTTGCAGTTAGCTTCGGATTCTTCTATCCGGTGCTCTTCTGTCTCTTCATGTGCTTTGGAAGTAAGACAGCAATAATGTGTACGGTGCATTTATCTTATTGCTTCGAAACAATATTGGAAAACAAGAATCTTCATTCCTGTCCTTTTTACAGTGATGTTCAACTTTATCTTCCATGATCGAAGGAAAGGCCCCATTTGGAACATATTAATGTGGACGTCCCTGTTTTTGGGTCAGGGTGTCATAATGTGTCTGTACTCTCAAGAGTGGTATGCCAGACGGTACTGTCCACTCATAGAGGTAATGCCATGGCTCGGTTACACGTTGCACATGACATCCACAAATTTCAATGTATTTTATTGTAGTTTCATGTGACAGATGAACAACAAAGTATAGCAAAACTGTAGGGGGGGTTACATGATTTTCAAAGCTCTCCATCAATTTAGATTGAAACGGAGTGTCTGTGAACAGCAGTTCTCAAGTCTTGCCACAGATTCTCAATTTGATTTCGGTCTGGACTTTGACTGGGATAGCTTTGATTACAGGAAGAAGCTTTGATCTAAACCAGGGCTGCCCAAGTCCAGTCCCCGAGAGCTACTTTCTCCCACTTTTAGATAACTTTTCCAACACTCCTGAATCAAGGGGGGTTGTCATTCAGCTATATAGAAGTCTGGTATTGAGCCATTCATTTGATTCAGGTATGCTAGAGCAAGGCTGCAGCTAAAAGTTGCAACCTAGTAGCTCTCGAGGACTAGAGTTAGGTACCTAAGATCTAAACCCTTCCTCTGTATCACTGAATGCATTTTTACACTTGTCCTGCAGGAAAGTGGGCCTTCATCCCAGTCTGTAGTCTTGTGCAGCTTTGTGCAGGTTTTCTTCCAGCATTGCCCTGCATTTCCAATATCTCTGACTAGCTTCCCTGTTAAAGAATGGTATCACCACAGGATAATGCTGCCACCACCATTTTTCACTCTGACATGGTATATTAAGGAGGATGCACAGTGTTAGTTTTCATCCTCTTATATAATTTTGCAAGTAAGCAAAACGGTTCACATTCAGTCTCTGAAGAGGGCAGCTTCCTCCACACGTTTGTGTCCCCTTGATAGCTTGTGGGAAACGGGAGTTCTTATGGCTTTCTTTTAACGAAGGATTTCTTATTTTTGCTCCTCAGTCAAAGCCATATTTGTGGAGTCCAAGACAAATGCATGTCTTCTCAGATTCTCCTACCTGAGCTGTAGCTCTTTGCAGCTCTTCCTGAGTTACCATGGACATGTTGACTGCTTCTAAGCAGATAGGCATGTTGTGATATGGTTCCAGCCATACTCTGTTTTTAGATGAATTGTGCAATGATCCCTCAGATGTTTAGGATATTGTTTTATAACCCAACCCTCTTTTAAACATTTCCACATCTTCATTCCTGATCTGTCTGCAGTGTTCCCTGGTCTTTATGATGCTGTTTTTCTTTCTCTTAACAAAGGTCTTCATGGAACAGTTGGAATTATACATTGATCAAAATTACACACAGTGGTTCTATTTATAAATTAGATTAGTTATTGGTTACATTTCATTTAAGAGTGTATGAGCAAAAGCGCTGAATACAAATACACACCACACTTTTCTTAATACCATGTATCAATTTCCTTTAAATTAATAACTGTGACCTATTTGCTCCAAAACTCCCAATAAAAACAATGTTTGTGGTTGTTACCTGGCTAGATTTGAAGCAGTTCAAGAAGTATGAACAGTTTGGGAGGCACTGTAGTTGTCTTGCTGAAACGTGAACACAGTACATCTATTTAAAATTGTGTTTCTGTTCCAGTCTTCCTTCCTGGATTTGCTGAAGCCTCGTTCCTGGAGCTGTCAGAGAGGCCTGATGGCTGAGTCCGATAAGATAAAGTGGGACTATTGAGAAGAACCCTATCACAAATCAAGACAAACTCCACCAGCTCTTTTCTCACCGTCATTCTTTATTTATTGAATTTAAGATTTACAGTGGTTGAATGTATGGAAGTGTATCTGCTGAGATGCCAGAATCACAATATCAGGGGTGCCTTATTTTTTAAGTTATCAGCCGCCATTTCTCAACAAAAGTTCATATATATATATATATATATAAAAATTGGAAGTACCAACTTGAATTTTTTTTCCTCATGCGTCCCTGTTGCTTTGGGCCCACTGTGAAGCCACTCCTTGTGCAAATAATGAGCTGACAGCTTATAACAAACATTACACAATGCACACATCCACATGTGATGTAATGGTTAATATTTAACAAGGTGGGATGTTGTTACTTGATTGCTGAAAAGAAAATTGTGAACTATACTATAAGGAATGACATTTTGTGTTCGATATATGTAATTGAGAAACAGTGGTATTTGTATTATCAGGGGTGGCAGGATACTATAAATCTCTATTTAATTATTGAGATATTAAGCAGACTGATGAAGCATACCTGAACCTTTCTGTTCATCTACTAAGCTACAACTTTAGATACCTTGGTCACTTTAATGATTAAAAAAATATTTTGTGAAACTCCAAGTAAATACTAAGTTTACAAAGTATTTAAGATATGACGGTTGCTGTAACTACTTATATTTTTGCTGAATGTACCAATGATTAATTTAGGTACTTGAAAGTTAGAGATTATACAGTGGCTTGCAAAAGTATTCGGCCCCCTTGAACTTTTCCACATTTTGTCACATTACAGCCACAAACATGAATCAGTTTTATTGGAATTCCACGTGAAAGACCAAAACAAAGTGGTGTACACGTGAGAAGTGGAACGAAAATCATACATTATTCCAAACATTTTTTACAAATAAATAACTGGAAAGTGGGGTGTGCGTAATTATTCAGCCCCCTGAGTCAATACTTTTTAGAACCACCGTCTGCTGCAATTACAGCTGCCAGTCTTTTAGGGTACGTCTCTACCAGCTTTGTACATCTAGAGACTGACATTCTTTCCCATTCTTCTTTACAAAACAGCTCCAGCTCAGTCAGATTAGATGGACAGCGTTTGTGAACAGCAGTTTTCAGATCTTGCCACAGATTCTCGATTGGTTTTAGATCTGGACTTTGACTGGGCCATTCTAACACATGGATATGTTTTGTTTTAAACCATTCCATTGTTGCCCTGGCTTTATGTTTAGGGTCGTTGTCCTGCTGGAAGGTGAACCTCCGCCCCAGTCTCAAGTCTTTTGCAGACTCCAAGAGGTTTTCTTCCAAGATTGCCCTGTATTTGGCTCCATCCATCTTACTATCAACTCTGACTGGCTTCCCTGTCCCTGCTGAAGAGAAGCACCCCCAGAGCATGATGCTGCCACCACCATATTTGACAGTGGGGATGGTGTGTTCAGAGTGATGTGCAGTGTTAATTTTCCGCCACACATGGCGTTTTGCATTTTGGCCAAAAAGTTCCATTTTGGTCTCATCTGACCAGAGCACCTTCTTCCACATGTTTGCTGTGTCCCCCACATGGCTTGTGGCAAACTGCAAACGGGACTTCTTATGGTTTTCTTTTAACAATGGCTTTCTTCTTACCCCTCTTCCATAAAGGCCAACTTTGTGCAGTGCATGACTAATAGTTGTCCTATGGACAGATTCTGAATGATCACTTGAACAGCGCTCCGTGGGATGTTCATGGCTTGGGAAATCTTTTTGTAGCCTAAGCCTGCTTTAAATTTCTCAATAACTTTATCCCTGACCTGTCTGGTGTGTTCTTTGGACTTCATGGTGTTGTTGCTCCCAACATTCTCTTAGACAACCTCTGAGGCCGTCACAGGGCAGCTGTATTTGTACTGACATTAGATTACACACAGGTGCACTCTATTTAGTCATTAGCACTCATCAGACAATGTCTATGGGCAACTGACTGCACTCAGACCATAAGGGGCTGAATAATTAGGCACACCCCAGTTTTCAGTTATTTATTTGTAAGAAATGTTTGGAATCGTATGATTTTCGTTCCACTTCTCACGTGTACACCACTTTGTATTGGTCTTTCATGTGGAATTCCAATAAAATTGATTCATGTTTGTGGCTGTAATGTGACAAAATGTGGAAAAGTTCAAGGGGGCCGAATACTTTTGCAAGCCACTGTATATGATTGTTAAAAACGTTGAATATTTTGATATGCTTTGGTTATGAATTTTTAAACCTATATACAGTGATTTATGAGTTAATTGTTAAACAGTTACAGAATCATTCTATCATGTTTGCAGCTGGCTGCTTAAATGTTCCAAAAATAATGCAATATTGCAACTTGAAAAGCACCAACAGATGTAGTTTCATTTTTGGATTGCCTGTAAATATTTATCAGAATCATACAAAAATTATTTGTAGTCATTACAAAAATCGTCATTTACTATGTTGACACAATGTTTTTAGGGTAGTTGATATACTGCTTGTCTGCAGGGATTGTGGGTTTAGAAGCTTGAGAAGCGAGTTGCACAACTCAAAGTCGAAACCAGCAATGCAAAATTCAAAAGTTTCACCACAAGGTGGCACTCTATTAAAGGTTTTGAACTAATCCTCTACTGCTCATTTAATCAAGAACAGATTCTTTGGGATTATTTGGATTCCTTAAATTATGTGATAAAACAATCAGCAAATACTTTTATACAATGTAAAGATTCAAATATTACAAGCTTCTGCTCTAATTTGATTGGCGTTTGTAATGCCACTGTTTTTATTTTTAAAGGGATAGTAAGCAGTAAAGGTATTCTTTGTAAGTATTTTTGAAACCAGAGATGTCACGTTTCCTTTTAATTTGATTATTATTAATAGATCATTATATTTTGAATCTGAACTGAATGTAGATGCGTCTGATACATTCTCACCACAACAAAATGTAAAACCTGTAAAGACTTCCCATGAGTTTGTTTCTGTAAAAATGTATATAAAATGTTTGCTGGCAAAAAAACCGATTCTATGCAGCAGTTTAAATTTATCTCTCATTTATTTAGATTTTGTATCTTCTGCATTTTAAAAGGTTAGATTTTTATTTTACTAATTTGCGTTCCAGTAGCTGAGTTGTTAGTAAAGCCACCTAACTTTATAAATCATTCAAGAAAAAAAAGGAAATATCCTTATCTCAATGGATGAGCCAGTGCTGTCTTAACCTAAAAGTAATTGCTATAAATTAAATCATTTCTCATCTTGTTAATAGCAGGTGAAGGATGATGCATCTCTTAAGCTTAAACAATTAAAAGTTTAACTATTTAAACGATAATGTTTATCATATTATTTGAATTTTTCTTTGAAGAATTATTTTAATTTGATTGTCTGGATGCTGCCGTCTCAGTCTTACTGCTTGTGAAAATCAATTAAGCAGTTCTTGTCAACTGTGAGACACAGGTAGGCCTCACACTTTGTGCTCTGCACTCTGACAATACCCGTGCAGCCTTGGGATTTGCACCGGCCCTTTATCGCCATGACAGCAGGCCAATGATCAGTGCTGTCAAAACGCACAGCTTCTGGTGGAACTGGTGCAGTAGGATCTCTACTCCTCTTCCCAGCCAGATCTCCCTCAACATGTTGGGAGGGTCTTCCCCTCTTTTTCTTTCTCTCCATGCAAAGGCAGCTTGCAACCTCACTTTTGAACTGGAACAGGCTGAGGACCTGTCTCTGTGGGATGCTGAAGTCCCTGCAGTACGAAAGCCAGGGGATGAAGAGGGTGAAATCTATCATGTGGAACACAATCCTGTGATACCACTTCTCAGACCTCAGCTTTGTGCGGTAAAGAGCAATCAGTGAGTCTTCATCATTTTCACTGTCTCCATCATCCTCACACTCTCCTTGCTGGGTTGCAAGCTGCTCGTTTTCTTCATCACTAAAGCCTAATTCATCCTCACTACCATCTACAGGCAAGACTAGTTTGGCTGTCTTCCGCAAGGAACCATAAACTATATTGGTGTTCATTCTGTAAATAGAAGAAAAAAGTATCAAATAATATGTAGTGTGAAAAGGACTCAGAAAGTGCATTATCAAAGTAGACTCTAGAGGATCAGTTCATACCATCAACATGCCAGGCTAACAGTTCAATGCTAGTCATAATGGTACGGTGTTGCCGTATGGCAACATCCACATTGTAACAGTTTAACATTAATAAATGATCAAATACAGTGCAATAAACCACATAACAGTGAACTTAGCTCACTGATTGTTCAGTATGTATTTTTTACCCATCGAAAAAATATCATAAAAATAGCTTTTTTGGTGATTTTTGAAGAGTCAAATGGCAAGGCTCCTCCCTTTGAAGAGGTCTGCAGAAAAAGGCAGCAAAATACCCTGCAGAAAGTCATGGGACAAATTTTAACACTACTATTGGTTCTCTTAGGACCCCACCTCTCATTCAATGCACCGCATTTTAAAAGAGGATATATTGTGTGTGTGTGGAAGGGATTCAATGGGTTTGTTGCCATATGGCAAAATCGTACCATGGGGGGTTAAGGGTTGCTCATTTCAAAAGGTACAAACAAGCCTCACCAGAAACCGTATTCAAATTTACTGAATATGACTGTGTACATATAATACACACATATGACACAAGGAACTGGCAAGAAATGATACAACATAAAAGAGAGTACATTTTCATATGTTCATCTGTTTTTATAAACACTCTGAAAATGACATGTCGAATATTGTTATTCTTTGGTTATTTATTCTTTGACAGTTTTGTGATGAGGCTGGAAGGCTACTTGCCATCACCCTAATCTTTACTTCTCTCCACAGATTATCATTGTCAAGTTGGGACAATGACTGAGCCACTCTCCTGTGAAAAGCATCACCATCACAAACAGCACTTATGCTCGGAGCTCGGAGCTGAATTTGACATTATGCCTAAGTATACAGCGTTCCAGTTAACGTAGTTGGATAAATCGGAATTCCAATATGGTGATGCCCAGGTAGCCTCTGTTGGTAGTACATCTTCCAAACATAATTTTAAGATGTACTTTCCATATGCAAACACCACTTTTAAGTTGTTTAGAGTTGCAAGCTTTACATTTAACACTGGTTTTAGACGCACCCTTGTGTGTCTTGTAAAATAAACATGTTTCCACCACAGCTACTATTGTTGATTTGAGAAGCGGCCATGTGGAAAGTCAAAGTCCGAGCAAAAGAAAATCTCAGACTTTCCGAGTGGGAAGTCCAACTTCCGGGGGTGTTCCAATTGATTTTTCCCACTCGGAAGTCAGAATTTCCGAGTTTATACTACAAATAGAACGCACCATTACATACATCACATGGATTCTGGGAGAGGAGGCCAAGTTCAGTTGGCTGAGCTTAAAAGCAACCTTTGATGTCTGGTTATGTGCTGAGATGTATTTGTCATCAAAACAAGATTGTATTTATGGAAACACAATAATCAAAGAGTAAAGATTATTATTTGCACTTTTACTAAGTAAACTCAATTAATCCATTATCTGTAGCTGTTCATCCTATGCAGGGTTGCAGGGCGAGAGGTGGGGTACACACCAGGACCACTCTGGACAGGTCACCGGTTCATCGCAGGGCAACACAGAGGCACACAGGACAAACAACCATGGCATCTAATTCACCTTACAGTCATGTTTTTGAACTGTGGGAGGAAGCTGGAGTACCTGGAGAGAACCCATGCATGCACAGGGAGAACATGCAAACTCCATGCAGAAAGATCCCAGGTTGGGATTTGAAACTGGGCCTTCTTGCTGCAAGACAACAGTGCTACCAACTGTGGCACTGTGTAGCCCTCTAAACTCAATTAATTTAAATGTAAATGCTCTGATTTTCTCCCTGATGGTTTGGGGGGGGGGGGGGGGGGGGGGGGGCGATTAAGAAGTGGCTTAGTTTGTTTCTGCCTTGGGCCGGCTCTGCCAAAAATGCAGAGATGACTTTGAATCCAAATCATAACATGATAATAAACATCTAAGCGTGTATCTGATTTTGGCAGAGAACACGGGAAGCTTTACTAGCGTTTTTTCAAAGTTTTCTCCATTTATCCTCCTTTTACCTTTGATCACGCAGCCCACATGTCCCCCCTCCTGACTGCTGGGACTGGGCCGGTGCTCGAGCTGACAGGGGGCCGACGCGAGCCCCCCCGCCTTGTGCAACACATCCTCTATTCTGCGGTAAAGATGGCGGCGTCAGAGGGGGCGCGCAGCGGCTCGACAACGGTAAAAGAGCTTTGATTCGATCCACTTTGACTGGGTGAACTCGTCGGGTAGCTTTCCTTACTCCTCATAATTCACCAGGACCACCCGGATAGAGAAAATCGCTGTCACACGCCGGGGTTGTGGTTTTATTGTTAGAGGCTGCAGGCTGGGTGGGTTTCACTGGTAGCCGCTATCGTTAGCCGAGCCAGCTAACACGGGCTAGTTCACGTTCGAGGAGAACCCCGGGGAGAGGATTCGGGCTAGGCCGCAGCAGCTTGTGGGAATGTGAACCGTAGGGGCACGGTGGGGGGAGGTTTGCTTGCTTGGTCCCAAACGTCCTCACGCAAAAGAACCGGGATGGGACAGCAGGTTGGCCGCGTCGGTGAGGTTACATCGACCGGACTCCAGCCGCCACAGCCCCACGCGTCTCAGCCACACCAAGGGAAGGGGAGCCGGGGGAGCGTCGCCGGGAGGAGACCCCGGGAACCCGGCTGCAGCACCATGACACCACCGGGCAGGACAGCCGTGGCCAACGCGCCCGACCCTGGGATAAATATATTCACGCAGCATTCAGGTAACGAGAGAGCCATATTTGTAAAGGTGTGGGTGGTTTTTTTTTTAAATTAATTTATGTTACCCACATATTTGTTTGCTGCTGTTAAACCACTGCTAGCATTTCCATATCATTTGTCAACGACGCCTCGGCGGAACTAGCTGTAGGCTCCAACCTTAGCTTTAAATACCTCCTCTGTTTACTTCTGCTTTTATTTATCTGTCTGTAATCGTGAACCTTTTGCAGTTTATTTCAATATGTCCTTAGCAGGCATGTATGGCTGAATCGCTTGTGAATACAGCGGTAATAGTCCAGTGCTTTTCTGCTGTAGGATGTTCGCCCCGACAGTTCTTTAGATATCTGGTTGAGAAACACTGATTATTGCCTCCGGAGGTTGACATGCAATTCCACTCCTTTTAACACAATAGGATCCACATGCCGCAATATCCAGTGGATTTCAATGGCTCGCTTGATGGCGCATACAGTCGATGCAAAGTTTAATCCAATGTACTCTATAAGTAGATTAATAAAGCTACATTTCGTCGTAATCAAAGCTTCTCAAATGTTGTTTTAATGTATATTTGACACAAACTATCACATTCTTAAATCAACAGATTTGGACAAAGATAGTTTCAATCAAATGACTCAGAACTACAGTTTTTCTGTCATAGTTTTGCCTCAAGGCAGTTTCTGTACATTGCCACTGAAATCTGCAGATAGATCAAGTCTTTCCTGGTTGATACTGACTTACAATTTTCTTTGAGGTTTGACCTGCTGAATCTTTTATTTTTTTGACTTTTTTTTCTTAGTGACTACAACACATTAAAGAGAAATATTTGCCCCTGGTCTTTGGTAGAGGGAGTGGTTTTGAATCCAGAAGAACAGGAATTAGAAGATTGATCCTGTTTACTCATCAAGACATGTCTGTTTCGCTTATCGTTAAAATGGTGCACTGGACTCCATGCTGTTGGTATTTGCATTTATGTGGCAAAAATTGTGGGAGTGTTCAGTTTTTACGCATATAATTCATTGTGAATAAAATCCATTTTTTATGTGACCTGCCATAGAGCTGATTAAGTGGGAAATTGGTCTGATTGTGACCTCTGGCTGATAAAGGATTTTCTCTTTCAACCCTAGAAAAGTGGTAAAAACAGCTTGCTCTTGTCCTTCTCGTTGTCCTACCTTGTCATTTAGTGTCTGTTTTAGCCTTTTAAATGGAGGTGACGAAATACCTCCTGAATTATTTGTGTTTATCATTATTTGCCATATACACAATCCTTCCCTTAACATCTTCCCACATTTTAAGGGTGCAACCTTGCTCTGGGTTTGGATTTTTAGTGGTACGTTTCTTGATTAAAAAAAACAAACAATTTGGCATAATTTTTCTAGTTTCCACTGATGACCCAGCCAGTTGGGACACACAGAAAGTGCAACCTTTGGGAA
Source organism: Valencia hispanica (assembly GCA_963556495.2). Lineage (NCBI taxonomy): Eukaryota > Metazoa > Chordata > Actinopteri > Cyprinodontiformes > Valenciidae > Valencia > Valencia hispanica. The sequence goes on along the minus strand of OY747705.1, from coordinate 27,072,666 downwards.
TGGAAAGCATTTTCAGTTCCTGGCTCTCGCTTCTCTCTCAGAAGTAACAGTCCTCTCAGACTGCCAGACAAGCTTCTGACCGAGCATGGCTCGCTGTCTGCAAGGTTCTGTTTTCTCCAATGTTGGGGCCAGAGTATCCTTTTTATAGCTACCAGGATGGTGTCACACAGCTTCTCTGCAGAGAGACTGGAACTCCTCAAAGCACACAATAATAGAACAAAGGCTCTTTAAGTGGAGACGCTTGCTATTGTGCACTCGGTCCTCCAATACGTATCAAACTAATGCTGTATTCTAGTAGTCTGTTGGTGTAGTTGTGATTAAGCATTATTCCATCCGTCTTTGCAAGTGAAAGCTGTTTTTGTTAACAAGAGCTGTTCCAAATGAGTAGGGATGTAAGAAAATATCGATACACCGCAATATTTTATTTCCAATATTGTATCGATATTCAAAAGCTAAACATCGATTTTTAGGATTTCAATGGAACCATTAATGATGACAGTCATTTCTGTAGTAAAATTAAAAGTATGAATGGTAGCTTGTTGCTGTTTTCGCCTTTTTCGTTCCAGTGGATCAACTAGTAATAAAACTGGATGTGTTAAAGTATGAAACAGGTTGGAGTGTTTAGAAGGATGTGACAGTTTTTCCTTTTTTTAAAGTTTTGTGGTCACAGTGGCCTTTATTTCAAAATGGACAGTACATAGAAGGGGGAGAGAAGTGGGGGAAGACGTGCGGTAAAGGTCCACTGGGGCGGGACTCGTACCCGGGATGACCGCGTCGAGGACTGAGGGCTCCGTACAGGGTACGCCCGCATTAACCTCTACGCGACGTGAAAGTTTTTCTACAGTTAAATTCAGTTTTTAAAATTAAATATTAAATATTAAAAATATATTGTTTACTAATAGTATCGCAATATACTGTATCGTTTCCCTTGTATCACGATACATATCGTATTGCCAGATTTTTACCAATACACATCCCTACAAATTAGACTACAGCAAATAAATATATTCTTTTTCTTGTGAGTTTAACTGTTGGTCAGTTTGTTTTGTTAGTCACAAACTCTGGTTTTATGCAACCTAATTTTCCAAAATAAACAGTATGTATATTTGATGAGGGCAAGATAATATGGTTTAGTGTTTTTACCCAGCAATAGGTTAAAATGAACAGGCCTGCCAGACTAAATTTCCTAGACAGTACAGAGGTATTGCCAGGTCTAAAAAAATGAGTTAATGTAGTGCAGAAGTATAATCCTTTGCAAAAAAATTTATTAAATTTGGTGAATTATATATAAGGCAAGGTAATTTTATTTGTATAGCACACTTTCAACAACAAGGTGATTCAAGGTGCTTTACATGATTAGAGGTAAAATAAAAACAGCATTAAAACACAGACAAAGCATATAAAGTAAACAGCAATAAAAGAAGAAGTACACATAGATACTTCAAGGCATTGCAAAGTATATAGTGTAGAAACAGCAAGAAGCATAAACAAAACATATATGAAAACATTACTCAAATGCAGCTCTAAACAGATACGTTTTTAGATCTGATTTAAAAGAACTCAGTGTTATATAAATCTTAGAAAACATGATAAAATGACTATAGAATTATTTTATGATTCGATTTTACTGTGTCCAGCTGCATAATTCGGTCCAGGTTTTACCAGTTTATATATTATGGTTTTCCAACTCTAAGGTGGTCCTATTATTGTACAAACTGTTTATCTTATCTATCACTGTTATCGTTCTTGTTTTGTTTTTCTACCAAGTACCCAAAATCCATCCACACAAGTTAATTAAAATGGGTTAAGACTTCTTTATGTTACAATCCTTAGGTGTTTGTACTTTTTTCTTTGCATTTTGTTTATTCCTTGTGATTTTTTTTTTCATTTTAATTTATTTCTTGTGTATTCTTTTTTCCCTGTTTGTGTTTAGACTTACATTTTAGGTTGTTTCTTTCTGTCTTTCTTCCCCGTGTCTCTCCTCTGTTTATATATTCACCTCCTCTGCTTGCCAGCCTGCTCTCGTCTCAGCTGTTTTTACATTTCCTAATTGCTCCCTGCTCTCCCTTCCCCAGGTGTGTTCACTTACCTTCCGGTTACTTTCTCTGGTTCTCGCTGTCATTTCTCACTCTCTCCTCAGTATTTAGCATTCTTCTTTCAGTCATACCTTGCTGTTTTTTTTGTTTTTTTTGCTCCTCGTGTTTTTACTTAAGCTCCTTTTTTGGCTCATTAAGCCTTTTATTTTTTCTCACTTCAAACTTCTGCATTTGGGTCCTCTTTTACCTTAACATGACACTTCAGTGCTTTCATAATTGAATTATGTTGTCCCAGGCAACAGAAAATACTTCCTTTTTTTACTGCAAAATAAAGAGTCTTTCTGATACATCAATACGCTGCTTCTGACTCTGCAGCCTTTAACCTATTTTTCACTTTGATCTTTGTCAGGTGCATGCTCATTATACAGCTAGACTAACTCCAACAAGGTAAAAATATAAAGTTATCGTAAGCCTAAAATTACGAAAATAGAATAGCCAATAAATACTGCATTCCAAGCAGCCATTTACCAAATATGTCACTGCACATTGATATATTTTCAATGTATTGGTCATCCCTAATTGTACTTCATTGGTGTTTTTAAATTTATTATAATTTGTTTTGTATAATTGTTTTTTTTATTCTTAAATTAGGACTATGAAATATAGTTTATTTTTTTATTAGACATGCTTTAATCTGTGTTTTTATGTGAACTAACAGCTCCTACTATAAAGCTGAATTTGCTGCTCAAATTCTAACATGAGTAGCCTTTATTTCCCTGCTCGAAAGAATTACCTTGTTACCAGCTTGGATGTGCTTCAGTTTTCCCTCAGCTTATCTTTAGCTCAGCATCCCTGTCTTCTCATCGTATTTACCTGTTAAAACAGACAGCTCAGCTCAAAACCACTGAGCTGAACAAGGACAGACAAAGAGCAGACCACCTCTGTGCTGATTCAAAGGGAGCCAGTCAGACAGCACCCTCTTGGCAAATTGGTTCGATCGTTATCGGCGGCTGCGACAGATTGATGGTTTCACTCCTTTCGCATCGTAAGGATTTCAGAGATCTCAATTCCTGCAGCGGGTTCACCTGATATTCTCACTGCGGTGTTGGGAGACCTCTGTTATTGATGAGCAGTAAAACCTTTCCTAAAATGTCTTTAGCATCTCTTTCATGCTTGTTCTCTCAGTTACTGCTTTTCCTTATTTATCACTCTTAAAATAGATCAATCAAACTTCAATCAATCCATTGGTTGGATAGTTGCAACGGCATGGCATTTTAATGGCATTAAAAACAGTATAAAATACCTCTGGAGGAAGGATATTGAAAAATAAATAAATAAAGCCAAGATAGCGATTATGAATTAAACAGGTCATTGAAATTGGGGCAGATGAGTGGATTTGCATTTTTTTTATTTTTTTAGGCTCTTAATACTGATGAGGCGTGTGGATCCAGCTCTACCTAAGGTACTACGCTGATAAGTCTGCCCAGAGGAAAAGAGAGAGGTTCCTGGTTCTGGGTTTTAACAACCTAAGCTGATTTGCATCGTGGGTGAAATTAGATTAGAGGCAAATCCACTTTTCTGTTGACTCTATGGCCTGAAGCCCCACCTATTAGGATGCGTATAACCAGCAGTGTAGTATAAGGATAGGGAATATTCAAACACTTCACTGACTACTGGGGAGATTTTAATGGGCTTTATTGGGTGATATCTTTTTGTACTGATGAGGCGTGGATAAAAGGACAGCTCTTCATCATTAAGTTGTCATTAAGCACTAGGGGCAGCTATGTCGGATTAGAAATTAGGTGAGTCCAGCTAATGAAATCTGATAAGTTTCTCAGTGCGTGATGAAACATGTCTTATCTCTCTCTATACAAGGGATGCGCTGTTATTAGTCTGTTGGTATAAAAAACCATTTCATAAAAATGTCAGTGTCAAGTATTAAAAAATGTATTGCATGATTTGCCTGGATTTATTCAAGAAGAAATGACAGATATAAATATTGCTGGAGTTGCAATAAAATATGTTATGTGTGTTGGTTGCTTTTGATGTTGACTCATAAACCAAAGAAATAATACAGAACAAACAGTCTTGAAATGTAGTAGTGTTTTTAAGGTACTTATTGCGGCCAACACTATACATTGTTCAGCTCTTTATAGAGGTACATTGGGTGTCTAACAAACTATAACAAGGGATAATTATTTGAGCCTTCATTCTGCCAGCTGTCCTGCAGTGTGCAGGAACATGTAAGGGAGGAAAAACTCTGTTTCATGCAGACAGAGAAAACTGCCCACACAGCATGTTTTCATATGATAACACTTTAAACCTGGAGCTGTCTGATTTTTAGTGGTTTTTAAACCGTAGGTATCGTTGACCGACCAAACTCTAATATATGCCATTGTACGTTCTTTCATGTTTTTATTAGGGCTGGGACTCGATTAAAAAAAAGAATCTAATTAATTAGAGGCTTTGTAATTAATTAATCGAAATTATTCGCATTTTTATTGCATATAAATATTTGACCTGAGAACAGTGAGAAGTATGTTTTTCATATGGATTTTTAGTATACATTGAATAATGACTGAATACATAAGCTTAAGCAACACAATATTGTTTATTTTTGTTCAACCAAGTCCAACAGACCAGTGCAATTTTGCCATTAAGTGTAGCAATAGTATATTTAGAAATATGGTAGCCTACATTTCAGAAATTCAGGTACCCTTTAGGTAGGTAGACCTTCTGTAAACTGTTTTTTTAAGTAAAACACGATACTTTCAAGTACATTCAGAACATTGGAAACCCTGACTATTACTGTAGAAAACATCTCTCTGTTGCTTCAGAGCCCATAACAGACTTTGTTGATTTACCAACGGCTGGTTTAAAAAAATAAAATAAATTTCAGTCCAACTCTCAATAACCTTGGCCAAAACAATAGAGTTCAACATAAAGTGCCAGTTGCACCAACATAATACATAGTTCAACATAAAGTGTACCATTTAACAAAATTTCCCATCCACGGGGCCAACCAAAGCGGTCTCATCAGCTTCTTTGTCTGTTTACTGTGGTTTGTTGTTAACTGTCTGAGCGTTAGTTGTTGCTCCAGTAAAATCAGTCTGCCGAAACTCATCCGGTGAGAAACGTTCCACGGTGCAAAAATAAGTGCGATTAAAATGCGTAAAAAAAGTTTAAAGCGTTATTTTTGTGTAATTAATTAATCTTAATTAATGCGTTAAAGTCCCGGCCCTTGTTTTTATTAAAGAATATAATGATGTAGGTACCTACTTTCTCATTCCATGCTTGTCAGTTTTCTTGAACCAACTACATTAATTTGCCTCCAGGCCCATCAGCCTATCAGCTCTAGATGTACAGTTTGTTAAACCCGGCTGCCATACTGGGTATCAATTCTCAATTTAAGAAGAAAAAAAGTTAACTTATCTGATTTTGCAGCTACCTAATCTAACTAAAAAACAGACGCACAATGTAAGTTTTAATCTTTGCCTCTGTTTTAAACACTGTGGGGTTTCAATGAATGCATGCTCTAGTATCTCAGCCCCCATTTACAGCCTTAAGCCTTTGCATCTGCTATCAGTCGACTCTAATCGGTAGTTCCCAGAGCTGCAGATCTAGTGTTTGTTTAGTGTTGGCTTCAGCTCTATTGCTTTTTATCATTAAAGAGTTGGGATTAATCAAAACACTTAGTGATTGGCTGTGCAGATGGTACAGCAATGCTTCCATCTGTCAGTCTGAGAACCCCCCGAGGGTTTTAAGGTGGAGAGTCTAGCCAAATTATTTGTAGTGGCCTCCAGTTTTCACTCTTACAGTGTGGTAGTGTTTCAGGACAGGAGTTGGATCCAGGGAAAGAGAGAAGCGCTCTCGGTGCCAAGCCTGTTAAGTACTGGTTTGCTTCCAGGATGAGTACTCTACTGCTGGCATTATCGCTGCTGCTTATCTTGTGGGTTGCAGACTGAAGACTTGGCTGGAAATGGACTCCTGCATTCACTTACTGTAGACCCTCGCACACATCCGCAAAGTTATACGGATGGTTTTATATTTTCTTAAACTCCTCTGTCTTTTTAAATTAACTTGTAAATTGGTGCAGCTTTTGTGGAGGATTATCCAACAAGTCCGGCTTCTAATAATCATCCAACAAGCTGATCAGTCAGTAACCCTTTAATACGCTCACTATGTGGTGTTACTGCGCTTACATGTTCAGTGAGATGCTTATGGTTATTCTAATATAGAAAAGGCTATACATTTTCATTTTTTACATGATCTTTGATTTTATAGATGAAGTACTGAAAACATGAAAAGAATTAAAGCTGCAAGCTGCCTCGAATGGCCCTCGCAGCTTAGCGCTGCTCCAGCCTGTGCTACGATCACGGCACAGTGTCAAATCTGCATGACAATGTTCAAAAGCCACAAAATGGCTGACTTCTTGTGGGGTATGTACCCTGGCTTCAACAAACTTTTTATGGGTCTATAGAAACTATAAATGTACTGATATTCACAATCCTAGTTGAAAGCATTGCTTAAGGAGGATTGTTTTAATCCTTCTAGGGGGCGCTGTGCAGGAAATAAGGCCACGCCCGGCAAATATTTGCACACATTTCTGTAAGGGGTTGGACTAAAATCCATGATGTTGAATTTGGTCCAGATCAGACGATGCATGCGGAAATCAGAGCCAATCGTATTTCCATGGCTTGGTATGGCGATTCCCCATGTCGCCACAGCCACACCCTCTTTCCAAACCTCTCTGTTCTGGAAACCAAGTTACACTAACTTCTTTTCAGTTACTGTTCACAGCTACATGTTGATTAGGTAAAATAGACAAATACAGACCTTTCTAAGTAAAACATTGCACTTCCTGTTCTTAGGGGGTGGGGCTTAAGAGACATGAGCAAATGAGCCTATGAATGTGTTGAGTGGTGATATGTGATGAGAACCAGGAAGTTTGGTACAGATGTGACGTGTGTTGAAGTTAATAAACCTTCTACTAATATGACGAGAAGACTTATTTTGAGACTAAGCCACGCCCACCTGTCCTCGCTCGTTTTAACGTCTTAAGTAAAAAGCTCTAGGAGTTCATTCAAATACGACATATACAAATGGCACAAAATGTGTGTTTGATTAAAAATGGCCGACCTCCTGTGGGGTCTGGACCGTAGCTCCAAGAGACTTTTTTGTAGGTCCTGAGACACTACATTAGTATGCCTAGGTACATAATCCTCGGATAAAATATGGTTGGGAGCTGGTTGTTTTAGTGATTCTAGTTAGACCACAGCCACCAAAAGTTTGCATTAATATCTATTAAGGGTTTGACCAGTAACCCTCCTGTGTAATATGGTGCAGATGAAACTAGTTTTGTGGAAATTAGAGCCAAAATTGGCATGGTGACTATTTGAATATTTTTGGCGTTTAGTCAAACTTTGAGGCCTGCCCCCACCCCTTCATCATATACGAAAAGTCAATTTTGTTGACAACTTTTGATCCCTAATGCCTGAAGGCATGGGTGTCGCAACCGTGGGAGATGTGGGTGTTTTAACAAACACACTTTTCTTAGTGAGCGGATGAAACGCCCTCACTTTTCCAGCAGTTCTTCTCAATAACTGTTTGCCGTTATATTAGTTTCCCTAACCCAAGCGCGCAGTTAGACTAATGAAAGCGCATATTTCTTTGTGAAAAAGAAAATAGAACCAGTATTTTGTGGTGTGATGCCATACCTGCATTTAAAATGCACACAAAATCGCTTAATACATGTTCTCGCATGCGCTCAACTCTTCCATCGAATGCTCAGCACGCGAGCATTCAGGTCTGATGTGGTGCTGGCAGGCGCTCCACTCTGACTCTCCTGCTTCTCACTCTGCGCTCACCAAACGCAGCGCAGAGGTGCTGAAATTATAATTTGATGCCGTAAAAGCAGACACTTGGAGGTTCCCTGCCGATGTTTGCGCTCTCTTAAAGATGAGCTTTGTGCATATATGGTACATTACGATAATAGAATAGTTAGTTAGCCCTTGCAACCAGAAACTCTGAAATGAAGAGAAAAGGAGAAGCGTAACCATCAAAAATTTACGTTTTCAATTCAATTCAGTTTATTTATATAGCACCAATTCACAACAGATGTCATCTCAAGGCACTTTACAAGAAGTCATTTCAATACATTTATACAAACATTCCAATCAGTTAAAAAGTTTCCTATTTAAGGAATCCCAGCAGATTGCGTCAGTCATTGGCGTGAGGTTGGGCCCCGTTGATGCAGACTTTCCAACCACAGCAATCATTCAGTAATCCCTCATACTGAGCAAGCATGTAGCGACGGTGGAGAGGAAAAACTCCCCTTTAACAGGAAGAAACCTCCAACAGAACCAGGCTCAGTAGGAGCGGCCATCTGCCACGACCGTCTGGGGGTTTGAGAAGACAGAGCAGAAACACAGAAGGAACAGAAGATCTGATATAAGAGAACTTTCTATGTTACAGAAAGTAAAAAGTTGATAACAGGACACAGTGGATGTTCAGTTACTGGGAGGATCATCCCAGTCGATGCCCCCCGTCCAACAGGGCATTGCAGCCAAGCAGGATACCAGACCAGGTATATCTTCTATGGAGAGAAAAACACTGAGAGAAAACAAAGTTAACAGTCGAAATAACAGAATGTACTGTAATACAACTGGAGAGTCGTAGGAGAAAAGGAAGTAGCAGAGTGAAGAAAATTGGTAAGTCTGTCCTCCAGCAGTCTAAGCCTATAGCAGCATAACTACAGAGATAGCTCAGGATGACCTTAGCCACTCTAACTATAAGCTTTATCAAAAAGGAAAGTTTTAAGCCTGGCCTTAAAAGTAAACAGAGTGTCTGCCTCACGGACTAAAGCTGGGAGCTGGTTCCACAGGAGAGGAGCCTGATAACTAAAAGATCTGCCCCCCATTCTACTTTTAGAAATCCTAGGAACTACAAGTAAACCTGCAGTCTGAGAGCAAAGTGCTCTGTTGGGAACATATGGAACAATTAGATCTCTGATGTATGATGGAGCTTGATTATGAAGGGCTTTGTATGTAAGAAGAAGGATCTTAAATTCTATTCTGGATTTAACAGGGAGCCAATGAAGGGAAGCTAAAACAGGAGAAATGTGATCTCTCTTTTTAATATTCATCAGAACTCTTGCTGCCGCATTTTGGATCAACTGAAGGCTTTTAATGGCATTTTGTGGACTTCCTGATAGTAAAGAATTACAGTAGTCCAGCCTTGAGGTAACAAATGCATGGACTAGTTTCTCAGCATCACTCCTGGAAAGGATGTTTCTAATTTTAGCAATATTCCAGAGGTGAAAGAAAGAAATCCTAGAAACCTGTTTAATATGGGATTTAAATGTCAAGTCTTGGTCAAAAATAACGCCGAGGTTCTTTACGTTATTACTGGGGGCCAATTTAATGCCATCCAGATGAAGTGATTGACTAATCAGTTTCTGTTTAAGAACTTCTGGTCCAAAGACAACAACTTCTGTTTTGTCAGAATTTAAAAGCAAAAAGTTTAGATTCATCCATGTTTTTATGTCTTCCAGACATGCCTGTAATCTACCTAACTGACTGGGTTCATCAGGATTTATGGATAAATATAGTTGTGTATCATCTGCATAGCTGTGGAAATTTATCCCATGCTGTCTAATGATTCTACCAATTGGGAGCATATATATGGTGAAGAGAATTGGTCCAAGCACAGAACCCTGTGGAACTCCACAAGTAACCCTTGAGAGTGAAGAAGATTTATCTTTTAGATGAACAAACTGGAATCTATCAGACAAATATGATTTAAACCAGCCTAGTGCTGTTCCTTTGATCCCTACAACATGTTCAAGCCTTTCTAAGAGAATATTATGATCGACTGTGTCAAAAGCAGCACTGAGATCTAACAAAACCAGAACAGACACAAGTCCATTATCTGAGGACATGACAATATCATTAATAACCTTCACCAGTGCTGTTTCAGTGCTATGATGAGCTCTAAAACCTGACTGAAACTCTTTAAAAAGCTCGTTACTGTTTAGATGCTCACAGACTTGATTAGCAACAATTTTCTCAAGGATTTTGGATAAGAAAGGAAGGTTAGATATAGGTCTGTAATTCAATAAGTCATCTTGATCAAGGGAAGGTTTCTTGAGTAAAGGTTTAATTACAGCTATTTTAAATTCCTGTGGTACTAAGGATAGATTAATCATATCCAAAATGGGGCCAGGAACCAAATGGAACACTTCTTTAAATAATTTGGTTGGAATTGGGTCCAACATACAAGTTGAAGGTTTAGATGAGGCTAATATTTTTGATAATTCCGAAAGCTCGACTGAATCAAAACAGCCTAAGCACAACTGAGGTTCTACAGTTCTTTCCGATACTGCCTCATTTACTGAGGAAGAAGTAATCATGTTTGGGAGGATGTCAATGATTTTATTTTTAATATAATTAATTTTATTTATGAAGAATCCCATAAAATCATCACTGCTAAGAGCTGGGGGAATAGTTGGCTCAACAGAGCTATGACTCTGTGTAAGTTTGGCAACTGTACTAAAACGAAACCTAGCATTGTTTTTATTCGCCTCTATTAATGATGAAAAATATGCTGTTCTAGCTTGTCGAAGGGTCTTTTTATACAGCAGTAGACTGTTATTCCAGGTTAAATAGGATTCCTCTAGATGTGTAGAGCGCCATTTTCTCTCCAACTTCCTAGTATTCTGCTTTAAAGTACGCAACTCTGTGTTAAACCAAGGAGTCAGCCTCCTATGGCTAGCCACTTTCTTTTTTAAGGGGGCTACACTATCTAATGCCAAACGCAATGAGGACGTAACGCTGTGAACCAGATCATCAATTTCTGAAGGGTTAGAGATAGAATTGCTGCCATCCACTGTGTTACTCTGAGACACTGAGGAAAGTAAGAATGGAACAGATTCTTTAAAAATTGTTACAGCATTGTCTGATAAAGCTCTACTATAATGAAATTTTCTTTCAGATTTAAGATGGTCAGTTAAAGTAAATTCAAAAGTTATCAAGAAGTGGTCAGACAGGACCGGGTTATGTGGATGGACTGTTATTTCCTCACACTCAATACCGTATGTCAGTACAAGGTCCAAAGTGTGTTTGCCCGAGTGGGTCGATCCCTGTACTTTTTGAGTAAAGCCAATTGAGTCTAAAATAGCACTAAAGGCTGCATTTAGGCTATCACTTTCAGTATCCACATGAATATTAAAGTCCCCCACTATAATAACCCTATCAGTATTTAATACTAAATCAGATAAAAAATGTGAGATCTGATCCAAGAATTGAGAGTAAGGGCCTGGTGGACGATACAAAACCACAAACAAAAATTGTCTTAATGTTTTGCAACTTGGATGAGGAAAATTAAGGGTTAGATGTTCAAAAGAACTGTAGCTATCAATTGGTCTGGGACTAATTAGTAAATCAGAACGACATGACATGACATACCTATTACTTTCACATACATAGACTATATCCATAATAAATATTTCATAATTTTACAATCACATCATTGCATAACATGGAATGAGTTGATGTTTTTGCTGATTTTCCTTTTGTGGGGAACATTTGCAGATTCAGTGTGACAGCTACAATCAGTGGTAACATTTGCAATGCCTGCAAAAGAATCCGGCTGAACTGGCAGGTCTAAAGAGAAAATATGTTCTATCTTGATGTCTAAGATGTCTTTGTGACTTAATTTACATTTAAACACTTTGTTGTTAGTACTCATAGGAATGATGTTACTGTTGATAATTCCACAAAATATATTTTATCCTTCCTGTAAACCTGGACATGAAATCAGCGTTTTGATAATTGACTAAAAATGGACAGTAAATTATCATATGTTGGATAATGATTAGCATACAATTTACCTCCATAAAATCTACAGTAAAGTTATGAAATATCATTTTTCTGGTTATAGTATGGATGATCCTTTTAACAAAATCCAAAGAGAGTTTGTTGTCACAAAAGAATTGCGATAAATATATTTCTGAAATAAGCAGCATATCATGGATTGGCCTTATGATGTACATTGAATCTATCTCCAAATCAATTAAAAAATGAGCAACTTTTTGCTCTTAATGAAGACGTTTAAATATATAAAAAAGGCTAAATAAAACATGAGCTCAATTTCTAAATATGTCATTATTACAAAAAAGAAGATGACGTTGAAAGAAAAACAACACTTGAATCATTTAGTCTGTAAGAATATTCACTTAAGCAACATTGTGCATTCCTGGTCATATTTCTTGAGTTACTATGTCACAAGTGAAAAGCGTTTCACAGTAGATTTTAATGGGCGTTTTGAAAGCCACAATCCAGCAACTCGCATCCCCCACACCATTTCTGTTGGGACTTTTCTGAAACCTTTAAAATACGTATATTTCACACACACTTGGCGCCTCCGCCAAATATGGTGAGTTTTTGGGTATGTTTAGGCCTCCAAAAAGCCAATTTATTTGCGGGAAAAATAATAAGAAACAGACAAAGTACATTAGGCCTTCACAGCGCTTTCGCTGCTCGGGCCTAAATATCCTTGTCGTTAAAAGCCTCAAATCTTAAAGCTGTTTCAAAAGACAGTTGGTGAGCCTTTTGGTAATTCATAACTGGCCAACCTATGGTGGCAATGGAGCATGATCTGGTTTCTTTCACAAAAGATTATGCAATGGCGGGATATAGGGGGGTGTGGTGGTTGTGTCCGGGCTGTCGACGTGCTGGGTTGCGTATAAACCATGAGACGGAAGAGTCCGTGGTAAATGGACAAGATAACTTGGACTATTAACTTGTTTTTTATCCCGATTGAAGCCCCTGCTCCTCAATTCTTTTTGCGAGCCTTTCCAAAAGGTGGCTGTCTTTCACAGAACTGTCTTGCGTTCTGATCTTTAGGTCTTCAGTCCAGCGTTGTGGCAATATTACAGTAATATTGCTATTAAGCATTTAGTCACGAATGCCGCAATATTTGCGTCTCGCCACGGCACATTCAAAAGACAAGGGAATATTACCCGTATATGCTGCCACAGTGTGTCTTTTAACTAGAGGCAGTCTGGTGCACATTTGGGAGTTTAACAAAGATCTGTTGAAGGTTAGGGATATGTGCTTTAGTGCATAAATAGGTATGACCTTATGCTTTCCTTATTGCCTCTGCCAGGAGGTAATGTTTTCGTGCCTGTCTGTCTGTTAAGCAACATAACTCAAAAAGTTATGGACAAATTTGGATGAAATTTTCAGGAAATGTTATTCATGATATGCAAACATTGGGTAACAGCAATGCGACTCTTATGCTGCCTTTGATCAAATAATTAACGTACTTTGCTGGAAGTGTTCCAAGACGCATTCCAACTGTTTCTTCCCCAGCTCCTGTTTCTTGTGTAAAAAAATAAATAAATGCAACACTGATGTCCGTCCACAAATAACACAATCCCGACCGTGTTCTGCCATGTTTTGGAGTTGCTGTTAGCTTTTACCAACTGAGGTGCGCTCTCCTCTCTCGCCCCCACCTTCCTGCGGTCGGTCGCAAGCCAAGGTAGGGTCGCCAGTAGAGTCTTCTACGTAGACAACACGGCTTTCTCTGACTCGCTGGTTTTCAGCTCAGATTTTCGTTTGTGGCTGAAGGAGGCAGGGGGGGGTGGGACAACAGTATGACGTGCAGCATACATGTCCTACTCGGACTAAAGGATCGTATTTCAAAAAGGGCGAGTTTTAAATGGTTTCTCAGTGAATGAGACCTTTAAATGAAACCAATAGTGCAAATCACTAAATAGTGTTTGAAGACAAAGTAAAGTTCTTATCTCAAGAACCTCACTTTGTTAAAAAAAGGTTTTTATGTAGAAATGTTGATCCGCTTAAAAGTATGTTTTTTAGAATTACAGTATCTGCACTCAGTACTTTGTCAGGGCTCGTTTTGCATCAATGTGGTGTGCCGTGGATACGATTAGCCTGTTGTTCTACTGAGGTGTTCAAGAAACCCAGTTTGCTTTAATAGCAAAGTCTGCATGAGTCTGCTGTGTCTCATCTTCTTCTTGACAACACCTCATAGATTCTCTACTAGGTTTAGGCACTTGAATTGGGTTTGCTTACTAATCCTCTCACAGTCTGTGGTTGTTCCGTCACTTGTGTACCTTTTTTCTTCCACTAAACTTCCTGTCAATACTTTATGCTGTGTCAGGCCAGGATCCTAAGCAAATATAAAAAATACTTTTTTTTTGTTCTAAATTTCTAAGAGCTGAATTTTGGGGGGTTTGTTGGCTGGTTGAAGTCATCAAAACAAGCAAAAAGTGCTTGAATTGAAATAAATGTTCCTTTTAATGTTTTCTCAATTACTCAGGATGCACCAATACCCTACCATCCACCCAGTAAAATGCTCACATTAGTATGTCATCAACCATAATTGTTGGATGCATTGCGGATTCTTGAAATGTTGTCAAGAACATAATCAATTATTACTATTAGAGCGACAAGCGGATGCAGCGTCCTGAGTCACAATCTTCTAACTGGAATGAGATGTTAGAAAAATGTAAAATGAGGCTCTGTAAAAACGTTTTTACACAGATTTTCAACAGGGACACAACTAAGTTCTGTTTATAGATGCTGACGTGTTCTTATGATGTCACAAGTTAGTGGACAGCCTTTAAATTGTTTTCGTGTCGGTACGGTTCAGTTTGTTTGTATCGTCCCAATTCACAGCAGATGCTATTTCAAGATTCTTTCAAGACGAATGGATTGAATTTTTATCTAGAAAGTTACAAGCAAATTAGTCCAATAGTCACATAGACTGATTAAAATGTAGCTACATAGATTCCAGTTCAGTCATACTTGATTTTCTAAGGATTTCAAACGGATTGCATCGACTCACTGACTTTGTGATCTTTTCTTCTGCTGAACAAGCTTGTGGCAACAATGGAAAAGATCGACTTACCAGAAGGAAACCCTCAACAGATCCAGTTGTGAGCGGTCTGCCATGGGCGACTTGGTGGGTTTAGAAGAAAAGAAACAAAAACATCGAACCACAAGTCCAGTTGGACTTTTTATGGGCGATAAACAAAGAGTACACAGAGTTAATAGAAGCAACATCTCTGGCAAAGAAATATTTTTAAGATGACAAAGGCTAGACGTTTTGGATTATCAACTGTTGTGCTCTTTCAGGACAAACTGGGTTTTAGGCTATTCTCTCCCTACGTTGTGCGAATAAAGAAAAGCCCTTATTTCCACAGACATCCCCACATCTCCTCTCTGGACCAAGGTGTTTAAGACCAAGATAACGGCTGGATACTTCATGCAAAGAAAATGTCCTGCAAAGAGTTTCTGTTGTAAATAATAAATTAGTGAGTTGACGAGATATGCTCATTTATGTGTCTGCGTGACGGCCTGATGGGGAAATGTGGATGAGCAGGTCTGCTTGGGGATTTGAAAAGTGGACCCTAAGAAAAAAGTTGGATGTCTGCTGCCGGACGCGTCTCCAAGTAATTGAGAGATTATTCCATGGCGTACTTGATAGCTAAAATGTTCCATATCTCTAGCGCTGTTGATTCTGAACTAAACTTTGTGGGAGCTTTGAGGACTTCGTTCTTCTTTAATAAAAGCATTAAGCTACTCATTACATGTAGATGTACTGGCAGCCTGTGTGTGAATCATCCTACAGCCGAGTGGGTGATTTTTCTCTGGAAGTCATCATTTGCTAGTCGTCCTCTCTGCTGTCACATAAAAGAGCACTTAGCTTTGTTTCCAGCGCATGTAGAGGGGAAGCACTTAAAGCCCATTACTAAGCCATAACAAGCCCGGAGAGGGGCAGCTCGGTGAGAGCCGGCTCCCGTTCTCATCCACTCCTGGATGTTAGGTCCAGGCTGACATGTCTGCTCTCTGACTTTCTTTTTTGTATATTAGCTTGTAGACGGTCGACCTGACGAGCATCCAAAGGGCCTGTAGGTTCATGTGCAGCTTTCTGTTTTTTCCAGGCAGGTTTGCAACATCTTCGAGGGATATGTGAGCCCGCTGTAAGAAATACATTGTTCACAGGACATGTGCATACAGGTTTTGATGTGATGTGATGTGATGTTATGGCAAGATCTCTGTGAAGTATTTTAAATCCCTAAGATTAGTCAGTTTCAGAATATTAGTAAGTATAAGTTCTCATATTAAAAGCATGAAGTAAGGCTACTTTTGTGAAGTGGCTTAATAGAGGCTATTGTCTTTTGAGTAGTTCTCAATTAGCAACAACTGACTCTCTCGCTCTCTCTTTTATTTGCTTCCCAAAATGCAAATGGTGATCTCGTAGGGTTTGTGGTAAGGCAATTGAAACAAAATTTAAAAAGAATTGTGCTTGTTTATTTTGATTAATCCATTTAACATTTAGACATTTACAGAGGATTTTGTCTAGTTCTGAAACAAAATGCTTTATGGAAGAAAATGTATCGTGTTTGTTCTGGTGATGCACCAAATCACTTTGATCAGGATATTGGCTGATCAGTTCCTTTTTTCCCCTTTTTGTTTATTACTTGATCACTAAATGCATACAACTGAACCTTTTAGCTCTACAAATGGCATATTCGTTTATGCACTTTGTTTTGAGTTTAGCAAAAATAAAATTACTTTGCTTTTATATGTTAGAACAATCTTCTGATTCGAGGAAAATGCAGCACAAATTAACATTTTGTCCATTAGTTTGTTACAAAAAAACGGTCAAAATCAGAACCATCAATTCAGACCTCAAAATACTAGAAATTGAAATTGCCCAGTATAAACCTAACTTACGCATTTTATTGTTGGCACTGTTTTTATGTTTTACTGCATAGTTGAGCTAGAAAATAGCTAATTTTGAAATATAGCAGAACAAAAATAAAAATAAAACAAGCAATTTTGGGTGAAAAGAAAATAGAAAAAAAGAATTCTAAAACTGCTGTCACATTGTTTCTTGTTAGGTATTTTGGCATGTCCAAAAACATGTTTTACATTTCTCCAAACTTTTAAAGGGAAAGTGTACTTTGTGAAACAGGTTGTCCTTTAACTAGGGGTTGAAATTAACATTGGTTTTTACCAGCTACTGAAATGAAACTGAGAAGGAAATTACCACCAGCAGCTCAAAAGTTTTGCAAGCCACAGGATGTGTTTGAAAATTTCTTGTAATCTCTTGTCTTAACTATATTAAAATAAAGCCAAGTTCAACTGTTTTAATGTAAAATCTTAGTTCTACGGTAAATGAAAACTATCAATATATCATATTTATACTTTGGGGTCCTGTTCTAAACCGAATTCAGAAAAATGTCCAATATTTTTTCCCAAATTCAGGTTTTTATTGTTCTGATGGGTTATACAAATGCTCTTTCCCCTGAAAGGTTTCTGTAATCATTGCAACAGTTCAACAAAAACTTAATTCAGTTCAAATAATTTAATCCTTAGTTTTTTCAAAGCTCCTAAAATCTGTTAAGTTATTTAAGTTAAAAAAACCAGTGCCAGACATGCCTAATATGAAAATAAAGAAACAATGCAAGGATACCACTTAAATAACTTACAGTTCACACATTTAATCAGTATTGCAAATTATGTTTTTTCCTTCCTGCAGGAAATTGGAAAAGTTGCTGCTTAAGTTTTTATAATAGCAATTTGCATATACTCCAGAATGTAATGAACAGTGATCAGATGAATTGCATTGTCCTTCTTTGCCATGAAAATTCCACTGCATTTCATTGCTGTCCTTAAAGGACCTGCTGAGATCATTTCAGTAATCGTCTTGTTAACTCAGGTGAGAATGTTGATGAGCACAAGGCTGGAGATCATTATGTCAGGCTGATTGGGTTAGAATGACAGACTTGACATGTTTAAAGGAGGGTGATGCTTAAAATCATTGTTAACCATGGTGACCTGCAAAGAAACGCGTGCAGCCATCATTGCGTTGCATAAAAATGGCTTCACAGGCAAGGACATTGTGGCTATTAAAATTGCACCTAAATCAACAATCTATAGGATTATCAAGAACTTCAAGGAAAGAGGTTCAGTTCTTGTTAAGAAGGCTTCATGGCGTCCAAGAAAGTCCAGCAAGCGCCAGCATCATCTCCTAAAGAGGATTCAGCTGCGGGATCGGAGTGCCACCAGTGCAGAGCTTGCTCAGGAATGGCAGCAGGCAGGTGTGAGCGCATCTGCACGCACAGTGAGGCGAAGACTTTTGGAAGATGGCCTGGTGTCAAGAAGGGCAGCAAAGAAGCCACTTCTCTCCCAAAAAAACATCAGGGACAGATTGATCTTCTGCAGAAAGTATGGTGAATGGACTGCTGAGGACTGGGGCAAAGTCATATTCTCCGATGAAGCCTCTTTCCGATTGTTTGGGGCATTTGGAAAAAGGCTTGTCCGGAGAAGAAAAGGTGACCGCTACCATTAGTCCTGTGTCATGCCAACAGTAAAGCATCCTGAGACCATTCATGTGTGGGGTTGCTTCTCATCCAAGGGAGTGGGCTCACTTACAATTTTGCCCAAAAACACAGCCATGAATAAAGAATGGTACCAAAACACCCTCCAACAGCAACTTCTTCCAACAATCCATCAACAGTTTGGTGAAGAACAATGCATTTTCCAGAACGATGGAGCACCGTGCCATAAGGCAAAAGTGATAACTAAGTGGCTCGGGGACCAAAACGTCGAAATTCTGGGTCTATGGCCTGGTAACTCCCCAGATCTTAATCCCATTGAGAACTTGTGGTCAGTCCTCAAGAGGCGGGTGGACAAACAAAACCCACTAATTCTGACAAACTCCAAGAAGCGATTATGAAAGAATGGGTTGCTATCAGTCAGGATTTGGCCCAGAAGTTGATTGAGAGCATGCCCAGTCGAATTGCAGAGGTCATGAAAAAGAAGGGCCAACACTGCAAATACTGACTCTTTGCATAAATGTCATGTAATTGTCAATAAAAGCCTTTGAAACGTATAAAGTGCTTGTAATTATATTTCAGTACATCACAGAAACAACTGAAACAAAGATCTAAAAGTAGTTTTGTAGCAAACTTTGTGAAAACTAATATTTGTGTCATTCTCAAAACTTTTGGCCACGACTGTAGAAATCTGTCATAGCGTCATGATAGAAGTTGAGCTAAAACAACCAGAGCTTTTTCTTTTCTTTTCTTAAATACTATCTTGACTCGACTCATGCAGCTACAGCAGATTCCAAATCAGCCCCATTCACAGAATCAAGTTTTTCTGTCTTTGACCCACTGATATTCATTTTCTACATTTTCCGTGCATGAGACAGAGGATATGATCCGGCCCGTCCATATAGGCTTGTGCACCGTCTTGTGTACGTGGGTCTCATCCGCAACATTGTCTCAGGGTTTTTGTTCAGGCTTCCTGCAGGCTGCCGCCCGATTATCTCAGCACCACAATCACTATGTGGAGAGTTATTTCTGGATCTCTTTGCTGCAATGTTTTCTTCTCCTTCAGCTAAAAATACAGCCTTACCTCGGTGCTTCGTGGACTTCAGACACAATCAGTATTGTTTTTGATTAGGGTGTTTTAAGTGACGTTATTGTTGATGTTTAATGCTTTTCCCCATGCCTGCTGCTTGGTGGATTGACAGTTTTATTGGCACTTGCAGGCACAAACAAACAGCTGCAGGGACAGCCAGGGGAAACAGTGTCAGCGCTGATTTGTGCGAATGCGACGCAGGTATGCATCTCTGCATGTTATGTGTGCTTCGTGAGCAGGGTCACCTCTGTCGCAGCTGTCCTGTGGGTGCAGGCCTGAGATGCCTCTCTGCTTTGCTCGACACAAAGCCGTGGTTTCTCCGGAACACGCTCGCATACACACGGAGGCACCCGGGCGGACACGCGACAAACCCCACGCATACTAACTGCGCCCTCAATCAAACATTTAGGACATGCTGAATGTCATCTTGCTGCTAATCCATTCCAACATTATTCAAAATAAACTTAGATCTACAAATAATTTGAAGTTATTAAATGTTGCTAAATAATTTGTGGCAGATTATTCTAAAAAAAAAAAAAAACTTTTTCTTTCTGAGATGACTAGAATTTAGATTCTTCAGATTGAGACCTTTGACAGCTATGAATGGCACAATATCAGTATATCATTAAAACATTCCTGAGAAGAGTGTTGCGATATGTAGTTTGTAACGGGAGCAGCTCAGACAGTTGGTTTGGCCCGGCTGCAGCAGTTGCAGGCGTGTGCAACACACACACACACACACACACACACACACACACACACACACACACACACACACACACACACAGACTGAGAGAACAAAGCGTGGGTCAGCGGTACCTCTCCCCCCTGGAGGAACAGCACCAGCCATCTGCTGTCGACCACAGCTCCACTTCAGTCCTTATACACTCATACATGTGCACACGCTAATCACACTGAGCTCAGTTTTCCCATATGACACATTCCCAAGTCTACACCCCCCTCCCCAACCTCTGTGCACACATGCTCCCCTCAACCACACGTGGTTTAGCACCCTCCCTCTGCCACTAACTGCATTAGGCTTCAGATACCATAAGTCATGAATGGTTGTGCTCTCCACATGGACCTTTAGAAGTCTTACTGCTCTCAGGACGCATTAAAGCCGGAGAGGAGGCCGATAATCTCTGCTTGTACGGTTGGATGTTTAGACATCCTGGTTCAAGGTCGTCTGGAAATAATTTTTTGCCTGCGTTTTTATCCTTTGTGCTTCGCCGAGAGCAGGAGTAAATAAAGGTGTGGCTTCCGCCTGTAACTTCATCACAAGAATGTTCTTTTTAGGCTTCATTATGTGAGAATGCTTATGAAAAAAAATCATCTTTTTTTAAAAACTGGGACTAGTTGCTGATCAGAACAAAGCGGAGGATGTACTGGGAGTTGTGGCTGAGCCAGGTCACGGCCACAGCCGCGTTGCAGTGTATGCTTCTTCAGAACAGAGGTGGGCAAATGCTGTGTGCAGATGTGGTGACGCCAATGGGGTATTGACAAGAGGAGGGTTTATTTTAAACGTGTTGACAATCTGCCAAACCAGAGAGTCAGTATGACGTTCTCACTCTAAGGCAGTGGTGTCCAAAGTCGGTCCTTTTACTTCCCTTCCTGGTTCAAAACACCTGAATCAAATGATGGTTCGTTAGCAGAACGTTGACATGCTGAGGAGATAGTTGGACCATTTGAATCAGCTGTGTTGGAGCAGAGACACATCTAAAGCTGGCAGGACACCAGCTGGACACCCATGCCTTTTAGGTAACTTTGAGTAAAAATACCACAGTGTTCCTCTACTACCACTCTTTTATATCAGATATGGAAGTATCGATTATTCCTTGTTCTGCTAAAATTACATCACGTATCCTTTATTATGGGTAAAAAGAAAATATTTCCAACTACCTGAATTTGTCTTTGTTGTAAGCAAAGAGATAATGTAGCAGCTTTTCAGCCAGCTGGGTAACAGGGAGCAGCAACAGGCGGGGGAGGGACTGGCACTTTTTATGGTGTCATAAAAATGACTTTAAACCATATGAATGGTATATGGAGATTGGTTTAATTTAGCGCTGGATTATATAGAAAAAGGGCATTTAGATTTTTTTTAATTCATTTTTGTCCATCGATAATTATTAATTACTATCAAAAAATGTAGAAAATAAATTGTAAGTGCAGCCCTGGCCATTTTATATTATTGTTTAATAAATTAATTTAAATAAAGTACACACAGGAACTAAATTCAATGCTTAGCTCCAACCACAGCAGTGTTTCTCCAACTTTTTTTTAATCATTCCCCACTTTGGACAAAGGAGCATACACAAGCCCCCCATGCTTTTATCGCCCCAACAGAATGGTGACCACGCCTGATTTTTAAAGTGTTTCATTTATTTAAATAGCCGAGTTAGTCTACAAGTTTTTAAAGGTATAAATTAGTTGGAAAAAGGGGTTGCACACTGGTATAAAACCGGCTCTCAAATATATGCTGTCAGTAGTTGCTACATGTAGAACTTCAGCTCACAGTTGGAGAAAATAAAAGTTGTAGTTTTATCAAATTTACAAAGCTTTCAAAAATACAAAATAAAAAAATTAAATAAATAAAGAGCAAGATACTCATCCCTGTATTTCCTCCGTGGTTGACCGTGTGACTTCTTACTCTGAAACGTTCCCTGATCTTTTTAGATATTTGTCCATTTTGTAGATGGAATCTCTGATAATGGGGCTACATAAGCTTGTTTTGTTCTGCTGCGATTTATTCCAACGTCAAACTCCCAGCCCGATGTTCCAGGTCCCGGTTCTGTTTACAGTGATGATCACAATTGCTAATTTATTTGAGTGTGTTTAATTTTGTGAGAGGGGGGATCTGGTGGATTTAATTTACAGTGCAGTGAAACATTCACAACGACAGAATCTAGGGGGGAAAAACTATTTAAATCCCGTTGATGTCACGCCTCACCTGCAATACCTCTGCGCCCCATAGTTTGAGAAACACTGAACCACAGCAACGTTTCTGACTGTAGTCTTTCCTCTGTTATGTTTTGTTCATTATTGTTAGCTTCAGGGTTGATGTGCATCCCGTATCGGTTCAAAATGACTAATGGCTGTAGTATTAAGTTACCAAAAACGCTGTGATGAAAAAGGAAAGAAACTTACTTTCTTTCTTTTTTATTGAACTTTTCATCTAACCATTTTTTTTTCCTATCGCACCACAGGTCTATCGATTGATGTATATTGTTATTGAATTATATGTTTTGAAACCATAACGTTTATAAATCTTTGTATACCTTGGTCATCATTACTGGTCCTTATCTATGCATGGTAAAGTCTTTTCAGCTCTATGCTGTTACATAGACTCATAAGTTGTATTTCCTTCCTTTCCCTTTAGCTTCATAAATACACGTTTTTGTAGTAGTGGTGTAAAACTGAGTACACTTCATGTCTAAAGTGTCTGTTATCTGTTTTACTAGACACAGGTTGGCAAATTAGCACACACAAAAAATTAGAATCAGTTCAAACAGGTTCTTTAGCCTAAATCATGCCCCTCCATAATTTCTTAGTGGGAGAACTTGCTAAATTGTAGGGTGTTCAAATACTTATGTTCTTCACTGTATTTGGTTAAAAAAACACTTTCCTTTTTGAAAGCTGTAGATAAAGGCTTGACCTGTTCAAGGAATCATGTGGATGTTGTTTGAGCCATCTATTTTTGGTGAAATTAAATGTTATATAACAGCATTTCTTTTTGCCTCTGGTAGCTTAGTCTTTCAGTGATTTTTCACTCTCCTCAAATCCTGTCCTCCTCCAGTCATTCAGCAGCTGTTCAGACATGCACGAACTCTAGCAGCTGCTGTACATCTCAGCAAGTACCAGCTAATCACTGTGTTTGTTGGAGTGGGTGTGTATGTTTTAGCACCTATTTGGTTGCTCCTCCCTTTTCTTTCTTTCTTCTCCTATGTAGACACAGATGAAGAACAGTCCAACCTCGGATCTTACCTGGCTCGTGCCAGACGCAGCAGCCTTTTGGTGTGCAGTCAGTGATAACAAAGCTCTTTGTAGAGCAGATTTGGTAAAGTGATGCTTTTGAGGTGCCTGCGGGCCAACAGCAGCTTTGAAGATGAATGGGCAGCTCTGAGTGGCCTGCCTCTTCACACAG
Source organism: Valencia hispanica (assembly GCA_963556495.2). Lineage (NCBI taxonomy): Eukaryota > Metazoa > Chordata > Actinopteri > Cyprinodontiformes > Valenciidae > Valencia > Valencia hispanica. The sequence continues at coordinate 27,049,027 of OY747705.1, read as the reverse complement.
GGTTCAGGCAGGAGACTCGTGCTGGACAGAAAGGTAGACAATCAGAAGGGTTGTGCTTTCCCTTTAAGGGTCATCAGACTTAATACTACAGCTCTGGATTAGAGAAACTTGTCAGGTTTCTCTCCATTTTTTTGCTATCTCAGTGTATCTTTCATTTTGTGCCACTGATTTGATTGACCTGTGCCACTTGCTAATTCATAATTTCTCGTTTCTGCCAGAAGCTCTGACCGAGGCAGTGCGATGGAGCTCTAAGGAGAACCTGTTGGGAGCGACTGAGAGTGACCCCAACCTCTTCGTTGCACTTTATGACTTTGTCGCAAGTGGGGACAACACACTCAGCATCACCAAAGGTAAAATAATCTGTTATAGAAACTGAAAATGTTTTTTGTTTTTTTTATGCATCTAACTTCACTAACTGGATTTTATGTAATAGACTGAAACTCGATTCCTTCGCTCTACTGCATTCTTTCGATGCATCCTCCCATAGGATTGGTACCTAGCAACATCATTAGCCTGTAGTTCAGGTTTTTTTTTTTCATGACTTTGTTTGTTCAGCACCCCACCCTTATAAGAAACACGTACTGTATGAAGTTTGTTGCAACAGATCACAGTGAAGTGTCATCACGGCAATCATCCAGGTGGAGCTACTGTTTGCATTTTAGACATAATTGTGTCAGATAAAGCTTAAATTAATCCAGGGGAATGTTGTGAACTAGTCACACCCACTCATAGTATAAGCAGATGCCAAAACTAACAAAGCTTGATTTACTTGCTCCTCCAGTGAGGTTTTTTGTGTTTCATTATTTATTATTAAAAAAATGTGTATATGTATGTATATATATGTGTGTGTGTATATATATATATATATATATATATATATATATATATATATATATATATATATATATATATATATATATATATATATATATATATAGCTGTAGCTAGTTGTTTAAAGAAACCTGTCTTTGAACAGGTGCAGACCTTATGCAGAATTTAGAGAAATTGAGATGCACTCTGACTGTAATAAAATTAGCTGCAACAACTTCAACTGGTTGCAGCTCGTTTTATTGTTTTAAGTCTTAACACTACTTCCAAGTTTAGTTTATTAACTCAATTGGTAACGTTTCATCTAGACTGCTCAGAAAAAGTTCAAATGATTTACTGGGATGTGTATTTTTTTGACTAAACAGTAAAATCTAAAACTTTCTTTTAAATTGTACAAAGTGATTACTTATCAGCTTATTACTTTTCAAAAAGCTAGGCGACATAACTTATTTGCCTACAAGCACAAAGTAATAAACTAATCAGAAGGAATCATTTTTCCTTTTTTCTCAGCTCCGATTATTGTAGATCAAATACTTAAAAAAAACTTTTTTAATCTTAGAAATTGTTCATCATTAATTGGGATCAAAACCCAAAATGTCCACATTTTTTGTCTATTACTCAACTTAACCAACAGTATTTACTTTAATGCATTTATTAATGTAATTATCTGATAATTATTAGGGATGCATGGTTTAATGGAGAAAGAAGAACCTGCAGCACATTGTTTTTCGTTTCGCTGTATATTCGTCTAATAATAATTAGAATAGATCAAAATTAGAATCGAATGGTCAGACCTCTAAGTTAAACAGAAACTCTCTTTTCTTAGTTTTCTCTGTCGCTGAGCAGCAGGTAATCACTCAGCAAAGTCAGATTCAGACACAGTCTGGCTTATGACGCCGATGGATCTAAAGCTTTAAACGTGGCAGTCTGTTAATTCATCATTTTTAAGACTTCCTGTGCCAGCCGCCCGGGATGGAAATGATGTTTAGACCCTGACTCATGGAGTGAATCTGAGATTTCTTCCCACATGGCGGCACATGTGTACTCTCAGGCTTGGCTGCACGTGGAAACTTGCTGGCTTTGATGGCTGCATTAACAATGAATCCGTTCAACTGTAATAATAACAACAGGTGAATGAGCAGAGGAGGCGGACAGAGCAAACACATGTCTGGGGCTTATGATTGTCTCTTCTTCAAGCCAGGCAAAGCTGGGGCAGATCCTCCCATCATGCAGAGAGGGGAGTCAGTGTTTCCACTCCCACAAATGTGAGGGCTACAAACCGAATGGGGATAATCATCTGGTTAATGTAGTTCTCTAGAGTCCTGCTACATGATCATGTGTCCTCTTGATTTCACTATATGCACTTTTTCTACAATCTAGATAAGTATGCATGTCATTTGTTTTCCAGGTCTGGATAAGACCGTTAAAAAAGAAACCACAAGGAGTTTGATTTTCTATGCCATCATCTACCTGAGAATATCTGAATTCTAATCTATCCCTTCTTTTCTCTCTCCATCTGTCAATCGTTCATCAGTCCATACCTCTGTCAGTCATATCCATCCATCAGTCTGTTCGTTCATTGGTCAATCTTTCCTCTGTCCATCTGTCATCCCTCCATTCTTTCATCCATCTGCCAGTTTGCCAATCTATCCATCCTTCAGGCTGTCCAGCAATCTACTCAACCTTTCATGAATCCATTCATCCATTAACTGGTCCATGTGTCCATCATTGACGATCTGTTCTTCAAAATTTGAGTCTGGAGAAAAATTGGCTCATATATTGAGAAAGAAACCTTGCATGCAGACTCACCAATGTGTGAGACATGTTTACTTTATCGGAATATGCTGCTTAGTCTCCTAAATATTACCAACTGCTGATTTTTTTTTTTAAGGAAATACAAACCTTATCACAATCGAACACTACTAAAAGTCCATGAACACAAGATGTGACAAATTACAGACCTCTTAATTTGAATGGTATGGATCAGCAGAGTCAGAACAGTTTCCAAATGTCCTGTCTGTTTCAAAAGTGATAGTATGGATTGTAGGTTTGATTGGATTTTAAAGCATCTAATTTTATTTATCCTACAGGATTCGCTCGATGGCATTTATAAAACTTCTATCTCATTTGTTATGTTTTCATTTTAGCCTGCATCCAGCAGGCGTGTCCCAACCTCTACTCCTTTGAGTGTTTTGGCTAACCGATGCTTCCTTTCAGCACGTTGGCATCTCCACTCCCTCATATGTCCCGCACTGACGTCAGACAAAAAAACAACATACAAAGTCGCTACATGCCCTGCTTTGCCTAGCCCTGCATGACTGATGTGCTTTTCTGCCATCCCCATTGTTGCAGCAGTCCTTGATCTAGTTTTATAGACAGGTGTGTCATCTCCATGACACTTTGTGTGTTTGTTTGACTTTTTTCAAAGGGTTATGGCAATTTGGACCTTGTGTTCTAATCTGCCTCTAAGGAGCAAATAATTAAGGAAGAAAATCGGCGTCTAAATTGCTCCTGAGATTATTTCAAGTCCTGATTTGCTTTCTGGTATTTTTATCGAGGCTGTTCTTAAAATGTATCCTGTAATCAAAGCCACCTTCACTCATTTCGGTGCGTTATTTGTTCTCCTGCTTCCAGGCGAGAAGCTGCGTGTGCTGGGCTACAACCAGAATGGAGAGTGGAGTGAAGTGCGGTCGAAGAACGGACAGGGATGGGTGCCCTCCAACTACATCACGCCGGTCAACAGTCTGGAGAAGCACAGCTGGTACCACGGGCCCGTCTCCCGCAGTGCTGCAGAGTACCTGCTTTCCTCCCTCATCAATGGCAGTTTTCTGGTCAGAGAAAGCGAAAGCAGCCCCGGTCAGCTGTCCATCTCTCTGCGATATGAGGGGAGGGTATACCACTACCGGATCAACACGGCCACTGATGGAAAGGTAGAGGCGTGGACATTTGGATTGACTTTTTATCTGTTTTTAAATAGTCATCTCCAACGTGTGTTTATCTAAATTCTAATCTGTTTACATTCCTGTCTTTCTCCATTGCTTTCCATCCTTCTCCTCAGGTTTACGTGACATCCGAGAGCCGTTTCGCCACCCTGGCCGAGCTGGTCCACCACCACTCCACCGTACCTGATGGCCTGGTCACCACGCTGCACTACCCTGCGCCCAAATGCAACAAGCCCACCGTGTACGGCGTTTCTCCCATTCATGACAAATGGGAGATGGAGCGCACAGACATCACCATGAAGCACAAGCTGGGAGGAGGCCAGTACGGGGAGGTTTATGTTGGAGTGTGGAAGAAGTACAACCTCACTGTGGCTGTCAAAACACTCAAGGTTTGAACTGAGTATTCATTCACATGTGAAAACTATTTGCAGCCACTGAAGAGCAGAGATGGATAAGCCATTATAGCTATAGATCACCACCTGCAGGTAGCTTGAGGTGTTACACATTTCCTAAAATTTCCCTTTTTTGTTTCTGTGCAGGAAGACACTATGGAAGTTGAGGAGTTTCTGAAAGAGGCAGCTGTTATGAAAGAGGTTAAACATCCAAACCTTGTTCAGCTACTTGGTAATTATTAAACAGCTTCAACTTTTTTCATCCTGGTAGAAAACCCCAAATAACATTCCTTCTTAAAACCTAAGTGATCACATTTCCTTCCATTGTTGATAATGAAGGATTGTGATTTGGTACCTTTTTTTCCCCCCACAGGTGTGTGCACATTGGAGCCTCCTTTCTACATTGTGACAGAGTACATGCCACACGGCAACCTCCTGGATTACTTGAGAGATTGTGAAAAGTCTGAGGTGAATGCCGTGGCGCTGCTCTACATGGCCACACAGATCTCCTCCGCTATGGAATATCTGGAAAAGAAAAACTTCATACACAGGTATGCGTGTGGTTTGGTGTGTCTGCACATGTAGGGATGGATGACTTTCCTTGCCTGTTCTCAAATTCTCCTCCTGAATTCACTCCTCAGGGACCTTGCAGCAAGAAATTGCCTGGTGGGTGAAAATCACGTCGTTAAAGTTGCAGACTTTGGTCTGAGCCGGTTGATGACGGGCGACACTTACACGGCCCACGCTGGGGCCAAGTTCCCCATCAAGTGGACGGCACCGGAGAGCCTTGCATACAACACCTTCTCCATCAAGTCAGATGTCTGGGGTGAGTAAACACATACACATTTATCCATATTTAGAAAATGACAACATTTTTAATTCAATTCCGTTTGTTTTATTTATTTAGCACCTATTTACAGGTCCAGTTTAGCTGAAATTAGTCAATTTCAATCCATCCAATCTATAATGCAGTACAATAAAATTAAATTCCATGTTCTACACGTGTGTTTTTCTAAAGATCTCACTAACTTGTCTTTTTCTGCAGCATTTGGCGTGCTGCTGTGGGAAATCGCCACCTATGGCATGTCTCCATACCCGGGTATAGACTTGTCCCAAGTGTACGATCTCCTGGAGAAAGGTTACCGCATGGAGCAGCCAGAAGGATGCCCGCCCAAAGTTTATGAGCTCATGAGGGCATGTGAGTACCACCTGTCTTACCTAACGCCTATTTATTAATGCTTTTGAAACACTTTAAGGAGACTGATTGCACAAGTTTGAAAAAGTGGCACAGCAACAAGTGCATTCGTTCATGTTGTTATGCCATGCAAAAAAAAAATGTATAAGAAGAATCTCTGAACTCAAAACTGCTGGTAGAAATGTGTATGTAGAGAAAATACGAAGTTTAGCAAATAGAATTGTTATAGTGCAACAAAGTATATTTGACTGCTGCCTTTTCTGTATCTAATTACCTGCTACCTACAGGAAATTTATGCCACCTTGTTTATTTTTTTTGTTCTAAATCCATTTTTCTCTCTTTTCTGACAGGCTGGCAGTGGAGTCCTTTAGACCGACCCTCATTTGCAGAGATACACCAGGCCTTTGAGACAATGTTCCATGACTCAAGCATTTCAGAAGGTAATAACCGCTTTTTCTCAGTTGCTTATCATTTTTTTTAGCTTAAACCTGGTTAGCTGAAGCTTGATAGTCATAGTATTGATATGTGTAAATATAGGAATTTCATTCCATTCGCTTTTATACACTGTTATTAAGATAAATCTGCTCTTTAGTTCACTTTTTTTCCCCAGAGGAAAATGCATCATTAGCGAAAATTGGACATGAGCGTAAACTATTTTCTTTTCTACAGAGGTTGCAGAGGAGCTGTGTAAGACGGCCTCGTCCGGTCACTGTGGACCGGCGCACTCTCTGAGTCACGACATGCCACTGTTGCCTTCCAAATCCCGCACACTCCAGAAGCACACGGAGAACAAGGAAAACATTGAGGGTGGACTGGACGGGCACTCCGACCAAAGCACCCTCGGCCACTCAGGTACAACCAGACATGCCCACCTTCACTCCACACCACATTATGGTTCTGCAGGTACGCCCAAGGACAACGCCGCAGACTTGCAGAAGCAGCTGCAGCGCCGCCAAGCACGCCGGCTCAAAAGACAGGCTGGGATTTTCTTCACCAACTGATCGCTTCACCCAGAGTCTATCGGAGCTTCAGAAAGCCTTGATGACCAACACGTTCAGTGGAATGAAAAAAATGCTGTGTTGAAACATGCTATGTTTTAATGTTATCAGGCATGACCTCAGACTAACAAATCAAAAAAAAAACACGCCATGACATGTTAAAATGTAACATATTTGATAAAATGGACAAAGATCTGCAATAAAAGAATTGGATCAGTGCTGAACTGTGTTTTATCTTTGGGATAATGGATGAGAAAAATGCTTTATAGAAGCTTCTTGTTCTCTATTTATACCTTTAGCGCATCTTAAATCATAGCTCCTAATAAACCTGAGTAGAATTCAGTCTTACCAGCCTCTTAAAATATTTGCTAACCTCACTTTTTCAGTCTGATTTGCTGATATGTCTGCTGCACAGTAAATGACTTTAATCTAAATTGTTCTTTAGCTAAATGTAAAAATGTCTATCATAATATATCTCCTGTGTATATTAAGTAGTTTAACAGTTTTTTTAACCATGACTTATACAAGATGTATCTGTTCTCCTTTAATCTGACTTACCATTGTTTAATTCTTGTTCCAAGCTAATGCTTTGTGACTGTAACATATATTCCAAAGAGTATTTCTAATATTTATTGTACCTAATTAATTTTGTATTTATTGTATTTTAAATAACATTATAATGGTCTTTGCATGTTTTTTTTTCTTCTTCTGTAGGCTCATCTGTTTTTACTTTAGTTCCACTCTCCTTTTTTTGTGATAACGGTTTTTGCACAATCAAAGCCAAACACAAAAGATGGCCAAAAAACATGTGTACAAAAGAATACATTGCCCATCTACTGACCCATGGACCACCCACATAGCGGAAGGGTAAAGAATACACACAGTGATGATAGGGTTGCATATGCAGTTTTGACATGGTTTCATCTATTGATAAATGTCAAAAAGGTCTACTAAGCTGTATAGAAAGCTGACTCAGAGCCTTGGACCGAATATCTTATCTTGTCCAATTAAGGATGCTGCTTAACTTCTTTGATCCTCTTTGAAAATGAGGGGTCTTGAAATTGAAATAGTCCATCTTCTTGCCAGCAGGGTTAAAAAAGGAGGGCATGTTAGACTTGTATCTGTCAAAGGCCTCCTGTGGTACAGTGCCAACAGAGTAGTAAAGAGGCATGGATCCAAGGGCTCTATTAATGTTTAAAGTCTATACTAAATCCCATTTCCATGGGGTCCCCCCATATCTTGGGTTGTAATTGAGGTGGTGGTTAAATTAATGGGACGCTTCTTTAAATAGCACATGTAAATGGCATCCTCAGTGCTGATGCATTTTATATATAAACATTTGTGACCTAATATTCTTGTATGTTGTGTAAACAGTGATTAGTGCTCCAGCAGATACTAGAAAATACTTTTTTTATGCTTGTTGGGAAAAACCAAAAATATAATCCCAAACACCGAGGTGAAAAAATAAACTTTATCTAAAATACATCTAGAATTGCAAATATATTACAAAGTTTATAAAATGCATGTTCCCAATGATCTTCAACAAACTTGTATACTAAGAATAAATTTTATTGGGATTTGAGTTTAATATATACCACACATAAATTTTTCACTAGGTTATCACATTAAAATACGTAAATATAAACGGTCTGTTTTTCCTTTTTGATTCTTGTGACACAATTTTTTTTATAAGAGATATTTCACTTTTTTCATTTCATTTGCTTGTTTAAACATGCACTGGTAAATGTGCCATGTTCGCATAATTTAAATTTGAAAATAGCTTAGCCTTTTTTCTTTTTTTTACCCTGATTATTGATAACTTACAACATGATAGCTGATGGCAGGCTTAATGTCTCAGGTTACTTCAGACAAGACGTTTTATGGCAGAAAAATATGTAAACAAAAAAAAAACCTTTGTGAAAGAATTTGCAAGCAAATTATAATTTTGTAGGCCTAAATCGTGCTGTTTGAGCTGCTGCTTCTTTGCTGAAAGATTTGGGCTAAAGGCTAAGAATGAAGAGCAAGGAGTTTGGCTAAGAGATTTTCCCACTTAATTCATTTAGGCCGTTTCTTTCTTCACTTTTACACTTGCATTCAAATACACAAACCATCTATAATGCTGTTTATCAATATACCTCATTACATGGGCCACTTTATTATTATATCTTTGGGCAGGAACATGCATGCTACTTCACTATGAGGGTTACATTCAGTGGTGCAATTGTGGTGCATTACAACACAATTGTGGCATTCAGTCGTGTTTATAAAATTAGCAGCATTTATTCATGTTATGTAACCAACAGAGAAGACGTAGTTCCAACAGCAAAAGTAAGCTCAACAATCACTTACTGGGGTTTCCAAACATCTTTAATATCTGAATTTTTTCCCCACAATAATTAGAAGTACTTTAATTACTTATCCCTTTCAGTACCGTTTAGATGTACAGTTATAATAATGCTGCTGCATTACTTGATACTGGGATTTTATGAAATTGCCCATTTTCATAAACTTAGAGCTACATAAACTACCCTTTAAACATGACCAGCGCCACATCTTTGTGAGTGGCTCTCCCCCCAAAAAGTCTTATGTAATGTGAGATGATTCATAGTATTTGCATGAATGACATTGATGAACTGTAACATAATTAATTGGAGTTTACTTTAACCACACAGGTGAAAAAGTTTCTGTAAATATAATCTCCCCACGTTTTGCAATTTCCTTTTACATTATCCCTGACTCATTTCCTGGCTAAGGCATTTGTTCACCGCTCTGTGCTTGCATAAAGGTCAGTGGTATTGTATTGTTGGGACGGAATAACTCATCCATCAGATCTCAAATTGGAACATTTTGCACGGTTGTAATTTGAAGATGTGAGGTCGTGTGGTCCCTGGAGTGTTTATCATGTGTTATAAGAACAACCTGTAAATAATTGAATTAGTGTATATGTAAGCCGACATCGACTCATAATTTTCATTCATTCTCCTACAATGCTGTTCACTTGCTCATGAACCCCAGAAGAGGAGAGAATAGCTTGTTACAATAACAAGCAGCGATCTTATGAGTGACATTAATTTATTGATGAGGATATTAAGTGACTTAAGGATTCTTTGATCAAAGATGGATGTTCTCCTGCTCAGATTGTAACCCAATTGTTTCCCCTCCCTCCTTAGGTTGGGCTTCCACTTTGTTCGGAGGGGACGGCCGATCCAGCAGCTCCCCAGCTCTCCCCAGAAAGCAGCAGCAGCCACGAGATAAATCTCCCAGCAGCCTTTTGGAGGACGCACAGGATATTGGCACATTCACACGAGACCGCAAGACTGGCTTCTTTAGCTCCTTCATAAAAAAGAAGTCTTCCTCCTCCTCTTCATCTTCACCGTCTTCCCAGGTGCAACAGAACCTTCCTACACCCCCCAAAAGGAGCAGTTCCTTCAGGGAGATGGAGACGCAGCCTCACAAGAAATATGAACCCACGGCAGACTTCAGCGCACCTCCTCCCTTGCCCCAGTCTGACAGTGTAGGGGGCTTTTCTGCCTCTCCTTCTCACTCCCACGGGGAAGCCACCCAGTCCCAGTCTCGCTGCTGTGGGGCTGCTTTCGGACAGAAACCTTCTGCCGGGGGCCTCGGTTCTCAGCTGACGAGCGGCAGCAGCTGGAGCGGACTGGCTGGCTTCTTCACCCCCAGACTCATCAAAAAGACCCTGGGGATTCGTACTGGAAAAACAGCCTCCTCAGATGAGAGTGGCATAGTTGGAGGACCAAAACCTTTCCCTAGATCCAATTCTACCTCCTCGATGTCATCTGGGCTACCGGACCTGGAGCGCATGGCTCTGACTTTACCAAGGAACCGCAGTGCAAAGCCTCCTCTGGAAAGGACGGCCTCCACAACCTCTCAGCCAGAGAACGGGGCTGCACGTCCTTCAGAAAATCTATTGAGGAGGATGGATGAGGGAACTGCGCAGATCAGGGAAAGGCCAAAAGCCAAGCTACTACCCCGGGGTGCCGCTGTAGGGGTGAGGGCACCTGGAGTCGGGGGGGAGGTGGGGGAATCAGATAGCCTGTCTCGGGTCAGGGACTGCAGAGAGGAGGGTGGAGGGCTGGACAGGCAGCAGAGCTGGTCTTCTCCTTCCAAGAACTCCAGTTCAACTCATAACCACAAAGTCCCGGTCCTCATCTCCCCCACATTGAAGCACAGCCCAGCTGATGTGCACCTGGTCGGGCTGGACTCTCAGGGGAATCGCTTTAAGCTGCTGTCTGAGCACCAAGGCGAGCGGGACAGGCCGCGGCTGGTCAAACCCCGGTGTGCACCCCCTCCTCCTCCGACTCTGCGCAGTCTGCAGCAGTCCTACAGCTGTGACAGCGAGGACCCGGTCAGTGGAGTACCCGTGGAAGTTAACGGAGACGCAGTCAAAGGTCAAAGGTCGGGGCGAATGTCAGGAGGAGCAACGACAGGTAGACCATCAGTGCCACCACCAGAAGTGCCTCCTGTTTCTTCCTCCTCCTTTTCCTCTTCCTGCCCCGCGAGCACCAACACAACTCCCACCAAAATGGCCAACGGAGCCGCCACCACCACTGCCTCTTCCTCCTCCTCGCACACTGCACCATCTGCTGGCTCCAAAGTGGCACTGCGGCGAACCAGGCAGCAGGTGGAGAGGGTGCCCCTGGAGAGGGTTAGCCGTGAAGCCCTGCTGGAGTGCGCCGAGAGCCTGAGCAGCGTGCTCGGCGCCAGCTCCGACAGCCCCTCCAGCAGCCAGGTTCTGGACGCTGGCCACCAGCTGCTGGACTGCTGCTCAGGTTACGTGGACTGTATCCCTCAAATGAGGAACAAATTTGCCTTCCGAGAGGCAGTGGGCAAGCTGGAGCTGAGCCTGCAGGAACTGAGGGCTTCTTCTTCTGGAGGTGGGGGCCTGAGTAGTGTGGGATCCAACACTGTACTGGACAACCTGCACAACTGTATCAAAGAGATTAGTGATGTAGTACAGAGGTAGCCACTGTGAGCACGCAAACCATCACCTCTACTACCAGGCAAATCACTTGCAGTAGATTCCGATTTTCTTTTTTTTAAATGTTTCTGGTTCTGTTTCGTCAGCTATTAGGGGCACAGATCGAGCTAAATCTCTACAGTACCTCACAATATTCACTACAAAACATGTTTTTATTGTTTACAGAAACCTGTTTCATAAAATGCCCGTGAGGCCACTACGTTGTTGCTCTTAGCTGTACATATTTTGAGAAATGTTTCACTAAACTAAACGTGGTTCAAGTCACACTTTGCAATGTTTTGCTACAAGTTTTTATTTGTCCACAAAAAGCCTCTTTGTTACCTGAATGTCGAGTGTACGAACTGTGTGTCGTCAGCCAAGAGGGTGGGGAGGAACTCCCTCTGCTTATCTGTTGCATACTGAGTAAAGACGGGGATGGTTGAGGGCAGTCTTAAACTCATTGTTTCACAAGTATGTGGACCATCAGCTGGATGTATTGTTTCACAGTGAGAAATTGTGACCATAAGCCATTTTATTAAAGCCATTGGGAATGTAAGGATGTAGAACCGGCATCAGGATTCAATAACATCCCAGGCTTGCGGTGTCAAATTTAATGTTTGGGTTTTTTTCTGTTCGTTTGTTTTTTTATATCAGTTTCAGCTCAATTTACATTTCAGTCAGTACCTAGGATTTTTGGGAGGCTATTCTGATTGACATTCCCCGCATGTCCTAATAAAGATTCAGAAAGACTGAAGAGTCACTTACTTAATGCCCAAATCTAATCAGGTCAAAAATAGACAAAAAATAAGGGATGTCCCGATGCACACATACAGAGCCATAACTGTACTTAAACCCAGTCTGATTATTCTATTCCCAGTGGTATCTGTATCCACTAAAATAACATAAATTTCATCAGTAGTAATTTATTTACTCATTACCGACAGTCCGGCTGCTGCACTCTGATCCGTTTTGTGTCCCAGAGGCTGCTCCAGCACAGTGAACTTTGCTAAGAAAGATAATGAAATATTTTGACAAAGGGTCAGTTGAATCACTCATAGCTTTATCCCGTTTTTATAAAGATATATCTGGCTTGATACTTTATACTTAAGTCTTTAAAAAACATGCTAATTTTAGTTCGGAACCGTTTGCTAAAATTGCAACCTAATGTTTCCTCGGTTTTGATATCACTTATTGATAATTGGGCTTTTAACATATTCCAGTGTTGCTAATGGAAGAAGTATCAACTCGATGCTTTGCCTTAAACATCATAAATAATAATAAATCAAAAACATAATGTCCACAGCAAACTGTGCTTACGGAAATAGGCATAGCTCACTATTTTCCTGTAGCTCAACAACAGCTGTCGACAGTTCAATCAGTCAGACTATATAAAGCGCTTTTGATACAAAGATTGTAACTCAAAGTGCTTTACACATTAAAGTTGAGTTCCATTAGTGACTCCTGATACAGATCGTTAAAAAAGCCTTGAAGCAGAGATGACGTCTGAGGTTGGATTGGGACATCCCTATGAAACAAATGTTTTATTTCATTATCAAAACATTATGACTGAATGTAACTGAGGTTCAAATGGGAAGAAATCCTGAACGTCCCCACAACATTTCAATAAAAAACTAGATTTATATATATATATTCAAATCACATAACAGTTGCGAGATTAGCGGGAAAGCACAGGATGGCAGCAGGTTGACTTGGACGTGTATTTTTAAGTGTCCTTCACAGGATGGACTGCTGGATTCCCTGTAGCCTTGTAGGGCCCCAGTGCCTCTGATTACTTCATGTAAGAACACAGTGACTGCAGAGACCTACTTTACACCGGTCACACAGGACTGAACTCTCACCCGACTAAATTGCAGTACGTCTTCAGCACATGAACGGCACGTGGATTTATTTGACTCGGACAGAGAGATGCTTTTAGAATGTATGAATTTTAACTAAATTATTTTTGTTCAAAGCACAGGCATATTTTGAGAGGAAAATTATGGAGATTTTTCATTTATTTCTTATCTACAGATTTAATAAGTGTATGTGTGTCGACGGCTTAAAGAGAAATATTGTGAGAGATCTCTTTGAATGTATTAACTCTCTTTCCTGAACCTGGTTATATGTTTAACTTTTTGTCTTTATTTTCCTACAGTGCCATGTTTCTTTTACACTCTTAGGCCCGTACCCTAATTATGACCAGTCCGAAGACAGCTGCTCTGTTTTTAATGAACACTCAAAGCTGTGTACAGCACACACACCTTTAACAGTTTTCTAACATGATTTGGTTTTGTCGCTTTGGCTTTCACCTTGCCGTACACTGGAAAAGCCCTCACCATTTGCGGAACAAATGGCATATAAATACAACTAAATCTATTGGCACCGAGCTCCATAACTCTTTAAATACTTTTCAATTAACCTTCGTTGTATGCTATGTTTCAATTGAAGCTACCTGTATCTTTGGGGGGAAAAAGGATACTTTATGATGCATTTTAATTTCTATTCACTGTGAGTTTTAAATAACTTTTTCATTTTTGGTGCCTTTTTTAAGAAAAAAATGTGTTAAGGACACAATGATTGCAGCAAATCACAGTGAATGTCCGCTCTTCCATTATGAATTAGAATTAGATAATCACTACATTTAATTTAGTTGGTAAATGGTTACATGCAAACTGGAAACCAAAAGGTGCTTTTCTTAGTAACACTTTCAATGGCGCTGCAAAAACAAATGACACACGCAACCATGCTGCACTAAACCCATACTGCTGTTTTTGCCTCAATATCTAAATTCAAATATTTAAAAATGTTTCTGGCTTCCTGACTTTGCTTTGTGTCTGCTGCTTTGTTTTATGGCGTCACCATGGAGCAGATTTCCTAAAGAGCCTTATTGAGAACACTATTCATGATGTTTTTCCATCTTCAGATCATATGTGTTTAAATCTCTACTTTATATGTTTCTTATCCGACCACTACACTTATGCTAATTATCAACTATTTCTATCTGTTGATGCTTCAGGCCGTGTGTCTTCTCCTGTCTTCTCTGTTTTTGGGGTTTAGTTCTGAAGGGCGTGCGTTCACATCATTATACCAAAGGCCACGTCTTCAGTTGGATGAGTGCAATGTAAAATTAACACAAAAACACCAGAGTGGAATATGTGAATCTAAACAGGGATAAAATGTCAGATATTAACATGACTTTTTTTATTGTACAAAAATATATTTTGTGTTGGGGGTTTTTTAATTTAATGCTCACATTATATTACTGTGAAGTTCTGCTCATCAGTGTTAAGCCTATTGTAAATAATAAAGTTATTGATGAATGCTGTTGTATTTTTTGTTCAATATTGATTGAAACTGAGCAATTTTTAAAGCAAAACAGACAGTATTGTAAATGGAAACAATTTTATTTGATAAGATACAATCATGTACTAACAATCAATGAGTTATAAAAGCTCAAATTTACTCTGATGGACATGTTTAGATTAAACCCTTTTGAATATGTTTAAATTTCACAATTCAACAAACTACGAATGCTTAAAGGTTATAGGTTAAAGTAGCCGAGATCCTATATTTATCAAAAATACTTCTTTTCAAGTGCATACACCAGCAATTACCTAGACACCATATTCTTGAGTATTTCCTATTTCAATTATATTATGTAATTAGGGTGAAAGTGTTAGTAGATTAAGTGCGTAATTTGATCTACAGACAGCAGTTGCAACACATGTACAACAAGCAATGCAATACAGTCAGACATGAAGTAACATGCAAGTTGCGCTTCATAAACACGCCACATCAATCCATTATTACTGCTGTTTTAAAGTAACCATAAAAAGTGAATAATGTCCGGTGGTCTGCTGAGTCACAATGGCAGACAGGGAAAAACTGTCAGGGCTGGAATTCACACTGAAAATAATTTATTTTAACCATAGGAAGCCCAGATTAGCATCAATAAAGAAAAAAGCACCCCACTAAATGTACAGACAGCACTCTGCACCAGCATTGGTAGCTACTTCTGGTAAAGATGAGTGAAAAGCATTTAAATATTTTTGTTTTATTGCAATAGCATAACCTCTCATTGAATACTTATTGTAGGCCTCCTTACTTAAAGATAGCATTTAAAAATAACAATTGCCATGCATATACTGTGGGCACCCCTAAATATCCCACTCAGTTTTTCTGTCCTACCATCACAGATATAAGCATGGATTTCCAAAACATTTCTGGAACTTCAACTGTAACTATGTGCTCTGTCAAATGAGATTAACATTATTTTCAGCTGTAATAACTCCAGGTGAATGTGGTGTGAAACACAAGACGAATATGTGGAAAGGCACCCTAGTCCCCACTATTTAATGGAGGATCTGTGATAATGTGGGTCTGTTTCTCAACCAGAGGTCCTGGGAACCTTGTTAAAGTCAATGAAAGAAAAACACAGAATCTGGTGGGTGTTGCCTATAAAAAGTAAATGGATCTTTAGCTAGATATAACATATGGCCAAATCAATACAGAAACGATTTACTAGACCTCAACCAACCACCTTCTTCTATGGCCATCTCAGTTCTCAGACATAAATCTTACAGAAAGTCTGCATCATGTGATTTAGTAGTTTTCTGATTCCAGAAAACTGCTAAAACGCGGAGTTCCTTCTAATGAATGCCCCACCCACCCACGTTTACATTTGCCTTTGATTAATAACAATTGGAACATCATTAGTTGTAGTCTGATTGAAACTTTTAATTACTCCGTTTTGTGTTTGCTTAAGGTGTTTACACCATGTAAAGCACTTGGAATTGCTTTGTTGCTGAAATGTGCTATACAAAATAAGATCGACTACTAAAACCATTAAGAAAACAATTATCTCCTTTTACCAATCTTTACCAGGGATGTCTAAATGTAATTTAAATTGCCATGTAACGTCCTCCTGATGGTAGAAGGGAGATATATGGATGCAAGGGATGTGTTACATCTTGCAAGATGCTGTTCACATGGCGCAAGCAAAGAGTCTAGAAGATGCTATCCAGGGTGGACAATGGAAGATCAATTCTCTGCAGTTTGTTTTACTCTGTTAAGGGTCTTCTTATCTTTTTCTGTGCTGTTTGCATGCCATGCAGTGATGCAATATGTAATCACACTCTCAGTGGAGCTGTGGAAGCGGTTCTTCAGTAGTTCAGCTGGTAAGTTGTATTTTTAAAGAAGAAAAAACACCCTCGAGTCTTTTTATCCATAGCTGATATATTGGCTTCTCATTTAAGATCCTCTGCGATTTGGTTCCCTTGGAATTTTAAAACTGGAGACTCCCTCGACTCACTATCCATTAATGATGAGGGGGGCAGGTGGGAGTTTCTCCCTTTGGAAGTCAACTATAAATTCTTCTGTTTCTTTTAAACATTCAGGGAAAAGTTGTGTTGATAGCACAATCCTGTCAACTGGCTGACTTCATCTCTGTATGAACACACTGATCAATAACTTATCCAACCACACACACACACACATTTCACTCTGTACACCTCAGACTTCCAGTACAAATCAGAGACCTGTCATCCTCTGCAATCGTCGGGTGTATCAGAGATGGACAAGAAGCTGAATACAGAGAGCTGGTGGACCGCTTTGTGACATGGTGTGGAAACAATCGTCTCACCTTGAATGTGAACAAAACAAAGGAGATGATTGTAGATTTCAGAAGAAACAGGGATAAGTCAAAAACTGTTTCCATCATGGGAGAAGAAGTGGAGGTGGTTGAGGAGTATAAATACCTCAGAGTTCACCTTGACAACAGACTGGACTGGAGACTGAACAGTGAAGCCGTCTACAAGAAGGGACAGAGCAGACTGTACTTCTGGAGGAAGCTTAGGTCCTTCAAGGTTTGCAGCAAGATGCAGCAGATCTTCTACAAGTCTGTTGTGGAGAGTGTAATCTCTTCAGCCGTCATCTGTTGGGGTAGCAGCATCAGAGCCAGGGATTTAAAAAGGCTAAACAACCTGATAAAGAAGGTTCTGGTTCTGTTCTGTGAGACCAAGAGCTGGATGCTCCGCTTCTAACAAGTACTTATACACAGCTTTGCGGTGTTGGCAGTGAGCCGAGACTTCTTTGTTTTTGTTTTTTTAGTCAAAGTGGTCCCACGCCACACATTGCTGCGACCTCTTCATCACACTTCATGACTACTTTTGAAATACACTCGCAAGAAACGATTCTTCTTCTTCTTCTGATTTTTATTGACGCTTGGCAAACAACGAATGGTGCATTACCGCCACCACTAGTGTGGACTGTGGACCAGAACGACGCTCAAAACAAAAACCTAATAACCCCCCCCCCCCCCCCCAAAAACTCAAATCCTCCCAAATATTCTACCTTCTTTGAAAAACTGAAATAAAACCTGATAATACTCACTTTTCGAGTCCTTCCTCAAAAGATCAATAAGGTCTAGTTTCATTTTCATCTTACTTAAGTTTTGGATTAGTTTTCTTCTTTCTACCTGGTATTTCTGACATTGAAACACAACATGATTTATAGTTTCTTCTTCACCACAGTGTTCACATTTTCCTGTATTATGTTTCCCTATTATGAATAATGTATTGTTTAAACCAACATGGCCAAACCTCAATCTAGAAATAATCACCTCCTCTCTCCTACTACTTCCAGTGCTTCTCATTTCTCCTACACTTCTTTGAATTTTATAAAGCCATCATCCCGTCTTTTCCTCCTCCCATTGTTTTTGTCATTTTTTCTTCATTTCTTTCATTATCATGCTCTTTATCTCTTTTTGACCAAAGTTAATATTCAAGTCAACCAATGGGTTTATTGTTGCTTCCTTTGCAATCCTATCAACCTCTTCCTTTCCTCTGACTCCATAGTGAGCTGGGATCCATAAAAAAATTACTATAAGTCCCATCATATTTATCCTATAAAGTGTTTGCTGTATTTCTATAAGGATGTCTGGTCTGCTGTCTGAATGACTGCATTGTAAACTGGTTAATGATGAGCTTGAATCTGAACAAATGATTGACATTAGTGGTCTATTTTCTTCCACCCATTGAATAGCTAACAAAATTGCTAGCATTTCTCCTGTGTATACTGATAATTTGTCATTTACCCTTTTCTTTACTTTGATGTGAAACTCAGGAATAATAAAAGCTATGCCAATATGATCTGCTCTATTCTTTGATGCATCTGTATATATTTGTACATAATTATAATACTTAGCAATATAATCCTGTACTGTATGTGAATTTATCATGAATGATTTATCCTTGTTCTTCTTCTCTAATAAAGTTAAATCCACTGATGCCTCAGGAAGTATCCATGGTGGAATAGCGGGTAATGGAACTCTGCAACAGATTCTAAACTGGTCTAGTTTGAGTTCTACAGGTTTTTTAGTCATTGTCCATCTAAAGCTTTTTGTTTCCTTCTTTTCTTTCTGTCAGCAAGGTTTTAGTATTTCTTGTGTTGGATGATCTTGTCTCTGACCCTGAAGATTTGCCCAGTAATTTAAAGCTATCTGTTGTCTTCTGATTTCTATTGGCATCTCACCTGTCTCTACTTGTAAAGCTGCAATCGGGGAAGAAACTATGGGATCAGAACAGTATCACGTTGAAATGAAACTGAAAATAAATATTGGCATTGAAAAATATTATTGTAACTGAAAATATTAATTTTGAATCGGAAATAAGTTCAGTGAACATTTTTGTATTGAAAGTGAACTTTTTTTTTACAATGCCATCATTTTTTTCAGCTTCATTCAGGTGATACTGTTTTGACGCTTGTGTGTGTAATTATACAGTCTATGGCGCGCACGCGCATGAGGGGCGGGGCTTCAGCCCCCCAAATGTTTGCATGAACAGGCAGGAGGGAAACTCCAACTGTCCGAGTGGGATCAACATTTTCTTTGCTTCTTATGTGGTTTGTGGAAGGTGATAATCTGCAGTTGGGGACCCGATTTATGACAGTCTTTCTCTAGTCTTTTGAATCAAACATGTTTGATATTATCGCAAGTCCTAGTGTAGTCGTTGTGACGTAAATCAACCAACAACCAATAAAGGTGTTCTAACACAAGCGGAAGCACAAAGCTACAGATCCCGGCAGGGGTCAGGTGCAGAAATAATTTTTGAGGGGTAAGAATCTGGACCCTCAGTTTATTAAACCATGCGCATGGAGTCGTAATCTGTTCCCTCCGTTTATTCAACTATGTGACCGTGTGGGGGTCCTATCCTGTTAAGGTGTAGCCTGGCTATTTGGAGTTGCGTGTTGCTGCTATGGCACAATGGTTAATAAGCAGGGTTACATCACTGATGATGGTTGGTTCGAGTCCTGTTTATGATTATTGTCTTGCAACTTGACACATTTTTTTTTTGTTCCTTCGGGAAAGTAGGCTATAAACATAGGTGTCATATTTATAAATAACAGTTTTGTAGCCACCTATGGACCCTGGCAGGGTTATATATACAGTCTATGGTCTATACACAACAAATACAATATTTGTGTTCCATGGCTGAGTAATGGGCCATAAATTACAAAGTGTATGCCAACCTTGCGCCCTGGAATACAGGCACAAACCAGCGCTATCTGTGCTGCTGCATGGAGCAAGTGGTACAGCATAAACACCTTGCATTAAAAAGATATGAGTTAACCAGTTACTTGATGATACAGTACCCACTTTGAATGCAAGTCTTTATATGACATAAAATTAATCTTGGCAAAGAATGCTACAACATTCGCACATAAAGAAACTGTATAATGCTGAGCATAATGGGAGGAATTTTGCGGGAAGCTAAAATAGCCTAGGTGTAGTCTTAAATAGTGTCCCAACCAGATTCAGTGTTTATAAAATCTTTAGTCCGAGACTAAAAAACTGTTAACCCAAGTCTTTAGATGTGAGCTGATAATCTTTAAGAATCTTTTCTAAATCGTTTCTAAGTCTCTAGGTGTACAGAAAGCATAATGTGGTTTGTGGAATAATAATAATAATTAAAAAATAAGATATAAACGGTTTCTTCTCAGTTTGCCATGGTGGTTGGCGTGCATTACTGTCACCTTCTGGTTTAGAGTGTGTGTCACAATTACGTTTTGCAATTAATAAAAAAAAACGAGTTGTCAGTGTTTTAGGTTTGCTTACACCAGTCTTAATTGATTTCTTAACGTTATTGACAGATATTGTAAATATGTATTGTGGATCTGAAATAAATACAGTTACTTAATATGGAATAGCCTATATAGTGTGTATTTACATCCCTTCATACCACACTGTCTGTAATGAGGAGAACCTCCAACAAAGACAGGCTACACAAGCATAAAACTTTATCACAAAGACTCCTAGTCTACTGGTCAGTAGAAGAAACTGAGAAGAAACAGTTTATGTATTTTATTCTTCCACAAACCACATTATTAGCAATATAAAGGTCCTGCTGTTTCTCGTGTCTCGCCTCAGACAGTTGGAGTTTCCCTCCTGCCTCGTTCATGCAAACATATGGGGGGCTGAAGCCCCGCCCCTCATGCGCGTGCACGCACAAGCGTCAAAACAGTATCACCTGAATGAAGCTGAAAAAAATGATGGCATTGAAAAAAAGATTGGTATTGTAAAAAAAGATTGGCATTGTAAAAAAAAAATGAAAGTTTGAAAACTTGAGTTATTTCTTTCAATGCATATACATGAGTTTCATAGAAACAAAAAATCACTTTCAATACAACAATTTTCACTAGATTTATTTCAGATTCAAAATTAATATTTTCAGTTACAATAATATTTTTCAATGCCAATATTTATTTTCAGTTTCATTTCAAGGTGATACTGTTCTGATCCCATAAGAAACGGATTCGGCCTGTGGGTTTTATTTTCAGTCATCGCCCTCGTGTGGTTAAGTGTTTAATTACAGCCACATAGCAAAATTAATTGCATTCCTTCAAAACTCACACTATGTAACAGAACATGCGTTAATTGGTCGGTAAAAAAATGTCATCGATGAAATTCTTAATGATCAATTAATCGATCGTCGATTAATAATGCCCATCCCTAATATATATATATATATATATATATATATATATATATATATATATATATATATATATATATATATATATATATATATATATATATATATAACATATGTTATGATTAGTTATATGTTATGATTAGTTACTCAGTGCTTGAGTAGCCTGTTTACCATAGGCTATACTTTTTTTTAAGTTTTCTTTTTGGGTATTCTACCCACCTTTGTATATAATGTATGAAATGTGAGCTATCAGTGGGGGGTAATAAAGGGTTCTCATCATCATCATCATCATCATCACCTTCCTCTTCCTCACCATATGCGGCTCCTCCCCAACAGTTGCCTGTTGTAAAGATGGCGTCCATCATGGAGGGGCCGCTAAGCAAATGGACTAACGTCATGAAAGGCTGGCAGTACCGGTGGTTTGTTTTGGACTACAACGCCGGTCTCCTGTCGTACTACACGGTATGTTCATTTCTACTGTTCGGTAAGGGTTGAAGTGGCACACCCATGGGGTTAAACAGTTAAATATGTCGCTGGTTGTTGAGCATAAGTGAGATAAGGCCTTGTGTTTGTCAGGAGTTGGGAGTATCAGCTGTTTTGAGGAGGCGGGTCTATGAGTTGATTGAAACGCGTCTTGGCCAATAGGAGCGAGCCTTGATGACCAACTGGCGAATAACGTAGCAGTATTGAATGTTTCTTCCGCTAATGCAGCTGGCTAACACGGCTAACAGCAGGAATACAGACACTTGCTAATGCATTGCCATGGTTTGTTAACAGTTGTAAGATTGATAAGGGGGTATCTGTTATTAACTAAATAAAAGCCCAACACTCACTGCTTTGAGAATATTTTATTGTTTATATTTTAACGACTAAGACACGGTGGAAGGAGAGGCTAGTTAGTTTTTGATCAGTCTCATTGCATTGCAGTGTGAGCAGTATTGTTCAGAGTTCAGCTTCATAATGATAAATCTGGTTTGAGTTGTTAACAGATTAGTTATCAGGCTTGATATTGCCGCTCATAAAGTTGCTTATTAAGCTTTTTATTATCTGTAAACTAAGAACCACACTGGCTTCAATGAATAAACTGAATATGTTTAGGTATAAACAGATGTATGGCGGAAATAAGTACCAATGAATTTGACAAAAAGAAAAAGCCAGAATATTTTTTTTAAATAGCTGCACAACAAACTAAGGGTCATTAGTGGCTTGACACTAAAAGAGGTTACTGTCAAATGTGATTGTGTGCTGCTTAAAAAAGAATATATCGGATGTACATACAGATATATGTACATATTGTTATATTTAATATATATATACACTGTGGGTGCATGAAGCTTAAGTCAAACTCCTTCCTTGTGCGCAAAATCTTGGCTAACAAATCTGATCCTGATTATCTTTTTAATAAAAGTACACCCCAAGCTTTAGTTTATTTATTTTTTATTTGCTTATAAATTGTTACTGCCTGTTGCTAAATTACCTGTATAGTTGATATTTCTGAAAACTTCATATGTAAGCAGCTTGTGAATTCTTATGTGAACCTGTTGTTGAATAGGGTCATCAGATAAATGAGTTTAGTATTTATAATGGGAGAACAATGAGGGGGAAATAAAGTTTTGATTAACAAAAATCGGCCTTATTTGGTTGTCAAAGCTTTTAGATCAATTTTACCTAAACTGAAATTAAACCACATTAATATTTAGGGAGTAAAATACAGTACAATACACTACTTTTAGACATATTTGCCCAAAAAGGATGAAAAATATTAGATTAAGTAAAGCCATATTTGATGTACATTGCTTTCAAAACCATGTTAAAGAACAGTTTTTTCCAACCAATACTGTGATATTTAATCCGCACAGTTTAGCTGAAAATAATCAAACGGGATGCATGAAAAATAGTGAAAGGTGCAGTAACTCAAGCGCATAGTGTGAAGATCTTAAACTAACACTGTTGAAACACCCAACTTCACCTTTAGGTCTTGTGTGGTAGAAGTCTGTCATCATGCCAATATCTTCTACCTTGCAGAAGTTCTCAAAATCTATCGGAGGTCTCATAAAGCTATCTTTTTTTGTTTTTGTTTAAATGTATACTTTTGCTCAAAGTAAAAAAAAAAAAAAGAAATCCACTATCCTCAACTTTTTAGCACACACCAAAGTGTTTTGGGCCAAAACTGCAAGGTATTAGGAAATATTCATAACTTAATCCACTTTGACAACGTCTCAATTTCCATCTGAAGGAAAGTCACCCCAGAGCAGTGGTTCCCAGGAATGGCGGAGGCGCAGAGTCATTGCAGGGATAACATTTAATAGCTAATATAACTGACAGGTTTTTGAGGAGGCCCCAAATAAAGACAAAGCAGAAGATAAAACATCGCCAAATAAGCTTCTAAACCAACTTCTTTCCGAGCCAAAGAGTAGAAAATATGAGAAGCATATTTTGCCTTTGGTTTTCTTACACCAAATACCTAGGATACAAATGCTCTGTGTGAAAAACCGCACACAACTGCGGAAGATTACATACTTCTCTGCACTATGGACATGGTTCCATCCATGTTTCATAACAGACGCCAGCAAACTTATGGGTTATTCCTCTGTCCAATATGCGCATTTATGAGATGTCAATGGACATATAAGGACTTTGTAGAGATCTGTACAGATAGCCGCGCGTCCACTCTCGGGCCTTCCAGGTAATTTAACCAGATCTTTTTCTGACGGGGGGGGGGGGGGCACTTCATACACAATCGGCCCTTTAAAGAATCAGCTAAAGACATCCACATGTCACGACTCTCTCTGCAGTGAGCAGCATAACTGATCAGCGCCAAAAGACACCCAGAGCAGCAGAAATAACAGAGATCGACAGTGGTAGAAGCAGGGATGGTGCTGCGTTATGTTTGTTGTTATCAAACTGCTTTGCCAGTAACTCTTCTTATTTTTACAAAGTCGATTGTTTGGCGACATCTGCTCATTTTCCTCTGAAGTACAACCAATCAGTGCGCGACTTAACCACAGCTCCCGCCGAGCGACTCTACCGGGCCATTTACTAGTACACCCCCCCCCCCCCCCCCCCCCCAGACTGGTACACTGTTGGTTCTTGGTCCTTAAATGGCCCTGAAAACCACGCTGGCGGCTGGGCTTCGACAGACACCCGTTCTGTTTTACAGCGAGTCCCGATAACTGTCATGTGGGAAGGTGCTGTCCAGGGTCTTTAAACTTGAGATGAGATTCGCATGTTTTTGAAGGAAGAGGGGAGTGATCTTGACCACAAATTTTACTGTAACAATTTTTTAATGAAAGTTTCATATTAGTAGCATTTTTCTGAACAAAAATGCTCCGTGAGCCAAATTCAGTGATGCAGGGCACAAACACACACCTCCATCTGGCAGATAAAGTGACATCACAGGAGGCTCACACCAGTTACTGAAAAGTGATGATGGAAGACCTCCGTTTTCCAAAACAACCTTTACAATAGTTCTTTTTCTCTGAGTTCTTCATGTTTTAAACCAGTTGGGCACAGAGAGGCATTAAAATGTATTGAAAACAATATTAGATAATACTACACAGTAAAACTTGTGAAAAATAAAAGAATAAATTAATAAAAAAGTAATAATTACACTGTCATGTCTCATTGTGGGCATTGTGGTGTTTTCTTGCCAAACATACCATCTGATATTCTGGCCCAGAATTTCAAATTTGCTTTCCACAGACGGTAACACAATCGTATATAGTTTCCCCCCCCCCCCAATTTTATTATTTGAAAAAAATATTGATATTTTTACTTTGGGTTTTTTTCTCATTTACCAAATGCAGCCTTGAGCTTATAGTTTTAGTGATCAGTATTTTTGTCTTAGAGATATGAAAGCAGCAACATGCAAACTCGAACCACTTTAAGAGGGTCATGAGTTGCTGTGCCTCAGGTGAAACTGGGCTGTGTTGTGTTTGGACACATTTCTTCATGCTTGAACCACTTGAAAAATGAATCCCCTCCACTGTACAGACTTCCTCAGTTGTATTTGACCTCTTGGCAGCCTCTCTGAACAGTTTAAAATATTGAGTTTTTTGTAATGTCCCTGTTGTGCCATGTTTTCTCGAATTACTTGTGTCTGCCTTCACTGTGCCTGTTGGAGCCATCCAATAAAATAATGTGTGAACTGGACCAAAGACCAAACTCGCTGTTTGGTCAAGATCAATATAACGATGTTGATGAAATACGTTTTACACCTCGCTAACTTCCCCTATGGCTTTAGCTCAGGGGTGTCCCAAGTACAACCCGGAGGAAATTTAGGGCCCTTGGGATGATTCAGTGGGGCCCCCAAACAGCTGTTAATGAATGGTACAAGTTTTCCTCACCAGTATAGGCAGTTGATTGAAGGTTTTTACTGTTAATCTTTTATCTAAATGTAATATGCAATTTATTCTTGACTTCTTGGGTTGGGTTTAATTTTAATTTCATTGTAAATAGGACCACAAACATTTTAAAGAGCTTAAGAATAAGAAGATCTAATTAAGTGTATTCAAAAGAGAAACACCACAATTATCCTTCTGCTAAAATAATGCATGAAATTCATTAAACCTTTAGAACAGTGTGATACAGTGGCCTGATAAGTTAGGTGGGGCACAGCAACTCAACACCTAATTGCAGCAACTAATTTCTTCTGTGATGCATAAAATCTGACTTTGATCAATAATATTGATTACTATTTTATGAAATTAATTTAATACTGATTCAATATTACATAAAATAGCACCAACCTACTCGCTACAAACACCATTTTATATAAATGTAATTGAAGAACGAAACCTTTTTTCAACATGAAAGTACAAATAAAGGGTCACTCCCCAGTGTTGTTCTTTTTGAATAAAAAGCAGATTTTTCATCTAGGCAAACAAATAATTGTTTAATCTTTCAAATAATTCCTTTTTAAATCTATAATAATCTCTTAAAAGTCCTTGAACGATGTTAAAATCCACTGGCTGTTGACTTCCCAAATGTTTAATCTTTCATTTTTGTTCAAGAGGCAACATGTTAAATTTAGACTTAATCAAAAAAATCTACTTAATTTTTTTCCTCTTGGTAGTTAGCAAGGATATTAGATGACTGCACACTTCTATCCAACAGAACGTACACGTGACGTATTCCAATATTTTAGTTTAGTTGAGTTATGCTACAACTAACTTTCGCATTTGGCAAAATGGGGCGCATCACTTCCTGCTGTGGTTTGATAGCAGGATCTCTTCTTCTTCTTCTAATAAATTTCCGGCAGACTGCACGCCAGATGGCGCATTGCTGCCTTTCTCTATCGAGGAAGGTAGTAGGATCTCAGCCTTGGGCCGCGGCATTTGTGCCCTTCGTCTGTCTACTGAGCACACGTTGCGCATGCGCACTGTGATTTCAGAGTTTCATCATATAAACAAACAATAAGGGACCGGCCCCAATCGCTGCTTCAAGAGGATTTAGCCTACTGAATTTGTGTTATGTACAACTTAAATATTCAGATTTTAATAAATCAGTTGAAGCAAAAAATAAACAATGAGTTTAGTATTAAGTAGTGCTTTTGTTTCACAGAATATTATGCCATTTTGCTTTTTATAGAGTAACAGCAATAACTTTATAATACCCAGGCTATTTGTTTAGGTAGAGCCGGCCGTCTTGATAAGAATTATGGGTGGCGAACCGTTTCCAAACCATATCTGCCTGTGTTTTATGTTTGAAAACATTTCCCAACAAATGAGTGTTGTTTTATTTAGTTTAGTAGTTTATTTCATATGTGATTTTAAAATAAGAGACAAATATTTGTTGTGAATAGGTTTGTGCTTTGTTTTCACACAATGCTGTGAACTAATTAGAACTGCAAAAATGTGAAGCATTGTATTCAGTGTCTTTTACTCATTTACTTTACTGATACACTAACTGTAGATTTCAAATGACTGTACCAATAGTGTCTAGCCTTTTGAGGAAGTGTCACTAAGATCAAATCTTTTATTTTTATTTTTTGCATTGGAAAATGCATCCAGAGTGAACAGTCCTAATGAAAACATAAGTCATTTGACAATCTTGTTCATAAATATGGTGTCAGGTCATGGAATTTTGATGGCACTGACACTTTCACTGACATGAATACTGGCTTTTCATGAATGAACTATCAATTTTTACCAAGTGACTCCGCAGTTTGCACTAATTGTTTTGAGAAATGCACTAGCTGTTGTGCAAATGTTAATAGCGATGTTGCACCACAGCGACAGAGGAAAAACTAAAAGGATTCCGAGCCATCGGAGTGGTATGAAGGAAAATATTTTTGCCCTTTTGAAACCTGAGAGCCTTTGTATAGCTTAAAACCAGCCAATGCATGTTACCAACCCCCAGCAGTTAAACAGATTTGAGCATTTGTTCATGCGGTCTAAACTTTTGTCGTTGTTTTTGTTCTTGTTTTTACAGTCTAAGGACAAAATGATGCGAGGATCCAGAAGAGGCTGTGTGCGTCTCAGAGTAAGATTCTCAAAGCCTTCTTGCTTTTGTCTGGTTTATGTTCTCTCTCCCATGTTAGACCACATTTTAAACTATGTAAAGAAAAACAAAAACAAAAATGTGGTGCAGGAACAGGCCATGTAGAGTTCAGGGCAAGCTTGTACCTCAATCCAGTATGATTTTAATGGTTCAGTTTTGTCCACTAGATGGCACCAGATGCCTCTCTACTTTGCCATGGTTTTTACATAAGAAGAAGATTATTTTTGGTGGTTGTTCTGTAATAAGTGGCAACGCTTTAATATTCTAATAAAGATCAATAATTTCCGGTTAAGTACATAATCAATAGCCGTTTCTCATCCAATCTTCAGCTGATGTAGGTTAAACCCAAAGAATGTTGGTAATGATTTAAGTAAATAATATGTTCACCACCTTCATTACGCCACTGTTTAGTGTTCTGCTACAGTCGGGTCCTCTCTATGACTGATGTCAGGCATTTGGTGTCAAGGTGCTGTGTGGAAAGATCATCTCGTTGGTCCGTTTGTTGTGTAATCACTGATCGTTAAAATGACACAGTCGATGTGTCACCTCGGAGAGCTCGTAGCACAGAACGTCAGTCGCTGGGGTGTTTATCAGCCAATCCACTGCAGCTTGTTGAGCTTTCTGCCTGTTAAACCAGTTTGTGTTGCATATTGTGTTAACAGTATTAGAAGACAGTACTTTGTAAACAAATGTGTCAAAGTTCAGTATAAATTAACATTTTCAAAACAGATGATAAGCTTACAGCTGCTTTGTTACTTTTAAATCTCGCGTTTCTTCTCATAAAGGGGATGAAGCATCTTCTGCAGTTTCTGGGAAATAGACACAATGTAATTTGTTTTCATTTTTGTCATGGGGCAAAGGTGTAGCTGTAGCAATGGTTTGATACTCTCTGTTGACTTTAGAGGCGACATTTTTAAATACTTCACAGAAAGAAAATTTGCATTTAGAAAGTACAACTCAAGATCTATGGTTCTCTGTTAGAATAATATTTAATATTCAAGAACCTATTTAATTGTTTACATTTTTTTTTATTCTTTAACATTCCTGTTTTGTTGTCAGCTACTAAACTTGGATTTAATTGTGTAAGTTTTATATTTTATGGTCCAAAATGTTCTCGTTTTGTAAGATTTTTCTGTAGCTCCGCGAGGCAGCCTAATTTTTCTTTTTTGGAAATTTGTTTGATTTCAGTGTTCACTCCCATTACAAGTGTCTAAATCACACAGATTATTGGGCTTAACACTGATTGACATAAACATGAACTCATTTTACTTGTTTGTATCTCGCCCCTTTTCTAATTATTTTTGCTCTAAGCTATTCATAATCTACTATAAGGAAATGATTTCAGTAAAATCACATCCAGCAGCAGGAGGTCACTCAGTTATTTTGATTTAATCAGAGGGGGAAATCTCTATTAAGTGCCAGCTTGTCCAAATGGTGGGCTCAACCTCAACCAATGCAAATAGGTTGTAATATAAAAAATTGAAACCTTGAGATTTACTTTTAATCATTCAATGATCTACTGGACACATTCTCTGTCAGATTCAAGTCAGGACTTGAAAACCATTAATATCAGTCTACTGGTACATGTTTAAATACTTTATTTGAAATCTATATCTGCCTGTATAAATAAAAATCAAATTCAAAATGTGTCTGACAAAAAGCAGTTTGTTTTAAGCCCAATCGAATGCATCGAGTACCTGATGTCATTCACTCCTCCTGGACGAGCATGAAGCGACAACGGACAGTCGATTGCATTGAGTCGTTGACTTTGCAGCAAATTAAACACACTTGAAAATCGCTCCTCCCCACACCGTCGCCACATGCTTCCTCCAGATGAGGTCAAAGATTCAGT
This sequence comes from Valencia hispanica, assembly GCA_963556495.2. Taxonomy (NCBI): domain Eukaryota; kingdom Metazoa; phylum Chordata; class Actinopteri; order Cyprinodontiformes; family Valenciidae; genus Valencia; species Valencia hispanica. Next base: position 27,019,352 of record OY747705.1, on the reverse strand, counting down.
GCAATCAGCTGGGCTTCCTTAGATAACCTATTGCCACTTATAAGATTAATTTAACTTCATTTTGCTGTGGTTAGAAAAGTTTAAGAATGTATATAATTGAGTATATTTGTATTTTTACATGTATGACTGGAATCTGTGGGCTTTGTCTGTCATCTTGAAATTATGTATGTTGTTACATAAGTGAATTCAAGATATGTTTTACATATCCATTACACTTTTAGGTTAATAATTATCGGAAGGTTGTAGTTAAGTAAATTTGGAAAATATTTTACAACTTAGAGTATTTTCATCCACCCTGTCCACTTGTACTCAGTCCCTTATACTATTTAGCTTTGGGTCACACACGCCCTGTTCCTGTTGCAGAATTGAATGTCCCAGCTTGCCAGTGGGCCGGATCCCTGCGGTACTTTTTTTTTTTTTTTTCTGCTGCTATCTGTACTCCTCCACCCTCCCGCTGCTTTTCTCCTCCTTCGTTCTCCCAAATCCCTTCTCTCTCTCTCTCTTTCCCTCTTGTCTCTGTGTGCCATGTTCCACAAGGCTGCATTCATACGCAGAGAAATGAGAGGATTACATTTAAGAGTTAAGGATTTTTAGTGGGAAAGAGCGAGTTGCTGACCAGGTAATTGAGTAATAAGAGCTAATGGAAGGCTGCTGGGACATGTGGTGGGAGGGCATGAATTTAGGAATGGAAAGTGGAGTATTACATGACTGCCTGTGTTCCTCTCTCTATGTGCTCAGGGAGCTGTGATCGGCATAGATGACGAGGACGACAGCACATTCACCATCACTGTGGACCAGAAGACTTTCCACTTTCAAGGTGAGGCGTCCTCTCCTCTCCTTCGAGCTGCCGTTTCTGCCTCGGTCTCGGAGATCTTTCTGGCATCCATCCATGCTCTTCATTTAGTCTCTCTCTCCCTCTCTCTCTCTTTCTGCTCTTTCCCTCCCCGTCTTCTAAAGACTTGGATTGTTTTGCTCTAAAGCCAGGAAACGCGTGAACACACAGGCATCTACACAGAGTCGAAGCGGGCAACGTTTGTCTGAGCAATTTCCTCCTTTTCTAAATAGCCGCTCCAGGTCAGGCTGGCATGTCTTTGTAGATGAACAGGATCTTTTTCATTCCTCTGGACCGGCGTGAGCAAGTAAATCCTTTTCCTTTTCTCCGGCTCTGTCGACTGTGAAGGAAGACTGCTGCTCATGTGTCTCTACGGCTGAGCCTCTGGGAATAATGAGGGAATAGTGCTGAGCCTGGAGCTGAGCTCAGGTCTCTCCTGGCTGCTGCTGATGCTGTTCACTGTTTTCTGCACCACTGCTGCTGCTCACTTTTGAACAATCATTCACCCCAAAGGAAAGGAACCAGCCCCTCCTGTTCCGTCAATCTTTCCCCTTTTTGTTTTTTTTTTTTGACAGGGACCTGTCCAGTCCAGCACACTGCAGACAACCTGTTTTCCTCCTTCTTCTTTTTTTTTTCCCAAATCCTAACGCTTCGTCAGGTCTTTAACTAACTTCCTCTTAGTCTCCTTCATCACTGCCCTTCCATTTGTCCATCCGTAAACATTTTGCCATCACCTTCACATCCAGCACCCTGTTTTCACGTCCGTCTCGAGGGTCCATGGGCCCCCCGTCTCCCTCACCTCCTCCATGCCCTGTCCCATGTCTGTGTTCCGAAGCTGTATGCTGTGGTTCTACAAACGCAAGGGTAAGATGGAAAGCGTGCACGTCTCATGGTCCGAATGCATGCCACCGCCGTGGACGAGGATAGTGAGGAGGTGCCGTCGTTTGTTTGTCTTCTAAGATGGGGAGTCAGGGTGGAGCACAGTGTTCTGTTGCACTCGGGTACTTTGGTCTGTTGTCCAGGCCGAAGGACGATTTAGAGCAGAGTGAAGCAGACTGTTTAAGTTGGACAGAAACCAACTGGGTTTATTTCAGACAGAATGATTTGGATTACTGATGCTTGCTGGCTTGGCTAAACAATCTTCTTAGTTTGGCCTTGCAAATTGCCTGCATATTGTGAGACTTGTGCTTTCATCATCAAGTGGAAGCACAAATATCGTCGTATGTTGCACTCAGTCGGAGATACAGTTTTTGTGTAGTTTAAGTGAATATTGCCAGAGTTTTGAAAATGAATCTTGTCTTAGTTAGGTGACAAAGAAAATACAGCAGTTCTTCATTGATGAGGTTCTTCTTCAGTGATGCACCAGTCGGTCTGTTGTTGATTTCTGGTTTTCTATGAGGTCTTCCTTGCTGACTCCCAAATTTAGTCTCAACAATTACAGAAGGGACTGAGCTGATCCAATACCTGTATTGGACCCGATACTAACCGCCTCAGATCATATAGGCTGATATATATATTTTTTTATTTTAACTCGATTTTACTTAGAGAATTACTATTATATATATATATATCTCAATAGATGTAATTGTTAGATACTTTAAGGTCTAAATCTACAGTTGGAGCCTGTAACGAAAGCAGACCGTTAGTGGACAGTCTCACTTTGCCGTGGCTTTCTTTTGAGATATTTTGAGAAAATACTAAAATATTTATTCAGATAATTGGAGAAATTGAAAGTCGTGTCGGACTGTTACAGTTAAGAGGTACTAGGGAGGAAACTGTTTTGTGACACTACAAGCTCCACAGAACAGCTTCAGCAGCAGCAGGAAGGATAACTAAAAACAACATTTTTTGTTATTTTATTCTTTTAAGCTTTATCGGGCATTGGGAACAGAAGGTTCAAAAATGATGCCAGCCTGATGGGGATTCATTATCCAAAATTATGATATAGTTAGATTTAGTTGTACTACCTATTCTTACTGATCACTAAAAAAGGTGTTTAAATGTCACCATCATTCGTTCATGACTTTGTTTCACTAAAACAGATCTTATAGCTCAGTGGTGTTACTACTTCAGTCTCCTACAAGCACGTGGTATAACCTCACCTCAGCTAATAAAAACTAAAGCGTTTAGGGGAAAAAACCATTGCTACCAGGTAGTTTTGTTGAGAGGTGAAGCAACTTTTTAAATAGTGTTTATCAACATTTTAACCCCAACTCAAATAATAAGAGTAAAGGCAGCAGATTTCTAAAAATAAAAAGACGAATGGGAAAAATAGGCAAGAAAGGACAATTCCTATGTTTTTTACTTTTCAGTTTAGTAAATGTAATTACAATTTAGAGTCATAAATCGCTGCAGTGTAACTGACAGTGCCTTTGTGCTTTATTCATATTTGCTGATATAACACCAGGACCAGAAGTAGCATGAAATGTTTAAGTTAAACACTTCTGGATTAAGAAAACTTTGTATTAGCAGATATATTACAAGATAAAAACCTATGATGTTTAGCTTCTCTAATCACTGTTTCCTTTCAAAGGAACACATACCAACCAGTTTGTGTAAACTTTGTTTTATTTCAACCTGTAAATGTAAAAAACAGGAATAAAAGCATAAAAGCCTAGAAAAAAATGTCCTGCATTTGCCTTTTTGATTTTCTGGATGTTTTCTAAGCTGATAGACAAAGTAGTTTTGAATCCAACAGAAACTGAAGGGAGTACAAGCATTTTCCCTGTTCATGGATCAAAGCTTATGACCCTAAACATTTGTCTGATTTTCTTCTTTTTTTTCTGAACTCACACCAAAAGGCTTCAAAAATGTTGTTGTGGTGGTTGATGTGTTCGTAGACCAAATAAGTGGATTTTTTTCAGCTTGGATGCATTTAATTAACCACTATAAAAATCCAGATATTCAGTATTTGACCTCAACATTCAGAGCCGATCAAGAGGAAAATTCATTGACTACAGTCACTGACTTACCTGTTGGTGCAATATTACCACTATCAGACTCTAAACAGTCAAGAGATCTCTTTTCAGGTCTGTATCAACTTTTTAAGCAGTATATCCTAGCTCATTCTGTTTATCATTTTGTCTGAGAAACACCAATATCGTACCACTTTTGTAAATATGATGATCATCTGGCATATAGCCACTGGAAAATTAGCATGGAAAGTGATTCTTATTGAATGTGGAACAAGAGATTTTGGCTTCATCTGCTGTGAGCACGGACATGAAGCAGTGCACAGGATGTTGGGCAGGAGCAGAGTTCTCCGTTGACTTAAAGAGATCTCAGTCATCTCATGTTATGCAGTCAGTCTCTTAGGATGGAAGCGCAGTCTGGGTGTGTGTCTATATATATTCCTCTATGGCATTATGTGCGGGCCAGTGCGTGGGTAAGGTGTTTTTGGTATTGACTCTGTGAGCAGTACAGCAGCACTGCAGAGAGAATGAGGGTGGTTTAGAAAGAATCCATAGACCTATATTAGATTCAACTCGATGTAACTGCAGCTTTTAAGTGTTATGGGGTTTTTTTAAATACAAGGTGAAATATCTTTTAGAACCTGCAGACCACTGTACTGGCCAGTTCTCCCACTATTTAGAGGATCATCCATAATTCATCAGGGCCGCTCCCCCAGCGGTGCATCATAGATGCCTGAAAGGCCTTTTCCCTCTTTGCACTTTGCTCACTTCGTCTTTTCTGTTGTACCTGCCCATCTCTTGTCACTTCCTCTCATCATGTCCAGAGCATCAGACCAGGCTGAGAGCCTCTCATGTCACGAGCTGTGAGGGCCTTTTGCCTGTCCTTGATTTCTCTCTTTTTCCCTCCTTTTTCAGTTCCTGGTACTCCCTCCAGTAAGGACTGCATCTGGTCGTATTCAGTCGTCCATGTCTCAGTCAGATGTACATTCAGTGCATAACAAAAGCATTCATACACCTTGAACTCTTTCACATTTTGTTGCATCACAACCACAAACTTCCGTGTATTTAATTGGGATTTTATGTGATAGACCAGCACAAAGTAATGTGTAATTATTAAATTAAACTAAAAGGATACATTTTCAAACCCATTTACAAATAAAATCCTCAAAGGTATGGTTTGCATGGGCATTCACCCTCTTTGGGTCTTACCTTTTGTAGAGCCACTTTTTACCTCAACCCTACCTGCAACTCCATTGGGGTTCTGTTTTTACCAACTTTGCACATTTGCACACTGGGGTTTTTGCCCACTCCTTTTTTTGCAAAAATGCTCAAACTCAGCCAAATTACATGGATGGCATCTGTGAACATCAATTATAACATTTTGACACATATTATCAATTGTTTTTAGGTTATCTTGACTGAGAACAACAACATGGATATGCTTGATTCTAAGCCTTTCCCTTGTAGCCCTGGTTGAATGTTTAGGATTGTTTTTGGGTTGGTCAGTGAACTAACATTTTACTCTCGAATCTTTTTCTAATAGGCCTCGAGCAGGAACAGCCCATATTGATCTCCAAACATCACCCAGTGTACTCTGAGCAGCATCCCTAAACCCTGCTGATGAAAAAGTATTTCCTTATCATGGTGCTACCACCAGCATGTTTTACCAGATGTGTGTAGTGTTAGTTTCCCACCGCACATTGCATCTGGCATGTCTTTAAAAGCCACAAGCTTAATTTTGGTCTCATCTGCTTCCACATGTTTGCGTGCGGCAAGCTGGAGTTCTTATATGGTTCTTCCGACCATGGCTTTCTTCTTGCCTTTTTTTCCCCATATAGCCTGTGTTTTGTCAGTAGATTCTCCCAACTGAACTCTGGATCTCTGCTGCCCCTCCAGAGCTACCGTGGGCCTTATGGCTGCTTCTCTGAATACTGCCCTTGCCCATCCTGTCTTGGTATGTTTGCAGTGGTGCCATCCTCCTTCCATTTTCAAATGATGGCTTGAGCGGGGCTCTGTGAGATGTTCTCTAACAACCCAAGGCCTTTACGGCGAGGCTGTATTAATACTGAAATTAAACTACATGCATGAGGACTCTCTTCACTAATTGGTTGCACTGGATTTTATTTAGGTGTCGGAATAAAGGGGGCTGAAAACTAATACATGTCACCCTTTTCAGGTTTGGATTTGTAATAAGCTGTGAAAACCATGGATTGTTCTCATTTACTTCACAATATTGTGTTACTTTGTGTTGGTCTATAAAATCCCATTAAAATACATAGAGGTTTGTGATTGCAATGTGAAAGGTTTAAGGGGTTGGTATACGTTTCAAAACACTGTCCGTGTCCAAACTCCTGGAAGAGTAGAGAGTTTGAAACTGGGTCACAGCTTGTCCGAAACCTGGGAGAAGGAAAAAGAAATACAATGCAGAACTCTGAAAGCTCTTTTTGATTAGGGAGCACCAGCTTTATGGAAAATGGCGCAGCATTCAGAAGGAAAATAAATATGAGAACCTCAGCTACAGACATTTAGTTTAAGCCTTTTTTTAATGAGTAGTCATTGCTGATGCTGTTAACTCATGGGTTGTTTTGTACGTATGAGTTTGTAAGAACAGTACCTTCTGGAAACTCGCCTTGGATGACATTGTCCATATTGGCTGAAACAATCAGCAGCTTGATTTATGTTCATGAAACTCCTGAAGTTGTCCTGATTCCAAACTAATCTCAGACTGCAGCAGTCATGTGCAGTGATGGCTTCAATCATGTAAATGCTTTCTCGTCAGCTGTCTGCATGAGATTATGTCTGGCCAGTAAAACCACAGGCTTTCCTATAGATTACAACAAAAATGGTGACATAATTTTACTGCATTTAGTTGGCGTAAGGAATATTGTAGAGCCTTTTACCTAATCTGCTTGTCTGCTTTAACGCTAATGTTTTATTTTATAATTAGTTTTATAAATCATGAATGAGCTTTCACCTTAATTGTGCGTATTTTAGATGGCACATAATAATTAGAGAATCTAAAATTAAACTAGAAGCTAATGATGGTTATATTAGAGCAGCTGCGATAAGATGCAATTTAGTCGATTATCAGAGTAATCGTTTGTGGCAGGCCTATTTGCAAGTAGGAAAACGGTGAGACATTGTGTGTTCATTTATGTGAGAACAAATTTCTACTCCCCTTTGCTTATTTATTTAGGATTCAGGGTTTGGTTGTACAAGGACTCTGTCTCTGTTCCACTCACTCCACTTGCTAAGGCTCGCCCAATTTCTTGAAAAGAGCGTTTTGATCATTCAGTGCATGTATGTTTTATGCAATGGATGGTGTGAAACAAAGTTACAATGATTGGTTGTTTAAAAAAAAAAAAAAAAAAAAAGACGTGGAGGAATCCGTTGTTTAGACTTGGACACGGATCTTCCTCACTTTGTCTCTGCTTTAGATGATCATTTAACATAATTTGATGACGTAACTACTGGGTTTATTGTACACGATGCTCCTGTACTACAGGTTTTAGATGCATCCCTGCTCCAACACTGAATCAAATGAATAGCTTGTTACCAGGACTTTGCCAAATGTGATGGCATGCTGAAGAGGAAATTCAATCATTTGATTCAGCTGTGTTAGAGTAGGGATGCATCTAAAACCTGCAGGACAGTAGGACCAGGGTTGGAGATCAGACCTTAAGTAATGTTTTACCAAAAGAAGACAGCTGTAAGCACATCAGCTTCAAGCTAAACTAAAGTGACTAAATTTTAACAAAAAGAAAATCAACCATATTGAACACTTAAGAAGTTCCTATTAAAGGTAAAGTACTGCGTTCCTAGGGGGAACCTCTTTCTAAGTTCAGTGGAAAAGCATGTTACCAATAAACATGGCAACAACTGCTACTATAAGAAATGTCTCCTTGCATTAAACTGTCCATCCATCCATCCATCCATCCATCCTCTTCCGCTTATCCGGGGTCGGGTCGCTGGGGCAGCAGCTTAAGCAAGGACACCCAGACTTCCCTCTCCCCAGCCACTTGTTCCAGCTCCTCAGGAGGAATCCCAAGGCGCTCCCAGGCCAGCCGAGAAACATAGTCCCTCCAGCGTGTCCTGGGCCTTCCCCTGGGCCTCCTCCCGGTGGGACGTGCCTGAAACACCTCACCAGGGAGGCGTCCAGGACCCTGCTGAGGGTGTAGAGCAGGTCCAGTATTCCACGGCCAGGAGGAAAACCGCATTGTTCCTCCTGGATCCGAGGTTCGACTATCCGTCGGACCCTCCTCTCCAGAACCCCAGAATAGACCTTACCAGGGAGGCTCAGACATCGTTGGACTCACCTTGACGCACGGCTCTGGATCTGGAACCCGTCTCCTCGAGAGGGGTTGGACTCTCTTCCACTCTGGAGTTGCCCCCGCTGAGAGGCGCCGAGCTGAGGTGGGCATACTTGTTGCCCCCCATCTCGGCGCCTGTACGTTGGGGTTTACCCCGGTGAACGAGAGAGTAGCCTCCCTTCGCCCACGGGTGGGGGGACGGGTCCTGACTGTTGTTTGCGCTTATGCACCAAACGGCAGATCAGATTATCCACCCTTTTTGGAGTCTTTGGAGGGGGTGCTGGAGAGTGCTCCTCCCGGGGACTCCCTTGTTCTGCTGGGGGACTTCAACGCTCACGTGGGCAATGACAGTGAGACCTGGAGGGGTGTGGTTGGGCGGAATGGCCCCCCCAATCTTGTTATTGGAGTTCTGTGCTCGTCATGGATTGTCCATAACAAACACCATGTTCAGGCATAAAGGTGTCCATATGTGCACTTGGCACCAGGACACCCTAGGCCGCAGCTCGATGATCGACTTGGTTGTCGTCTCATCTGATCTGCAGCCGCATGTTCTGGACACTCGGGTGAAGAGAGGGGCTGAGCTGTCGACTGACCACTACCTGGTGATGAGTTGGCTCCGATGGTGGGGGAGGACGCCGGACAGACCTGGAAGGCCCAAACGTGTTGTGAGGGTCTGCTGGGAACGTCTGGCAGAGTCTCCAGTCAGAAGGATCTTCAACTCACACCTCCGGCAGAACTTCGAACACGTCCCGGGGGAGGCGGGGGACGTTGAGTCCGAGTGGACCATGTTCCGCGCCTCCATTGTCGAGGCGGCTGACCGGAGCTGTGGCCGCAAGGTGGTCTGTGCCTGTCGCGGCGGCAACCCCCGAACCTGCTGGTGGACACCAGCGGTAAGGGATGCTGTCAGGCTGAAGAAGGAGTCCTATCGGGCCTTTTTGGCTTGTGGGACCCCTGAAGCAGCTGATAAGTACCGGCAGGCCAAGCGGAGTGCGGGGGGGGGGGAAGCGGTCTGCCACCAACACTGTTTACAGTGGGGATTGTGTGCTGCTGACATCGACGTGGGACGTTTTGGGTCGGTGGATGGAATACTTCGAAGACCTCCTCAATCCCACCAGCACGCCTTCCAATCTGGAAGCAGGGTTTAGGGACTTTGGGTCGGGCTCTCCAATCTCTGGTGCTGAGGTCATCGAGGTCGTTAAAAAGCTCCTCGGTGGCAAGGCTCCGGGGTGGATGAGATTCGGCCGGAGTTCCTCAAGGCCCTGGATGTTGTGGGGCTGTGTTGGTTAACTCGACTCTGCAATATTGCGTGGACATCGGGGGCAGTTCCCTTGGATTGGCATTAAACTGTGAATATGTAAATGTAGTTTTATGCATAATTATGTAGTAAGAAGGTTATCTGTATGATACAGTCTTTCCTTCAAGGATTTAATTTACAACTCTGTCAGCCTTGTATCTTTGTGTAATCCTCTACCCGTCAATTTGTCAGTGTGTTTTCCCAGGCGGTTATGGAGAGACGAGTTGCATCACATGACAAATGACATTAACTCTTACCTTTTTTGTTAGATGGGTTTTTCTGTTTGTGCAGTATCAGTTCCTCATGCTGCGTATTGAAGTCAGATCTACTGTCTGTAAGGGCAGCGTTCAGCTCTTGTGGAGTATTGTTAGTCTCCTGCAGTTTTGCAGTATCTTGTATTGCATTCGATGTTGGACACAGTTTCACTGTAATTTTTTTAGGCAATTGTGAGTGAAAACACAGAAGCTTCTCTCGTTGTGTACAGTCCTTCTTCTTTGTGTTCTTCTGAAGGCCTCGTTGTATATCTTTATCAGAGGACCATCAGAGCCCAGAGTAATTGGGTTTACTCTACACAGTCCTCCTCCTGTTATGGCACTACTGTGCAGCTGGGCCTTAAGACTGCTGTACATTCTTACAGATTTAAAGCGTCACCTTAAAGCTCTTGCGAGAGGCTGAGGCAAAAACATTAAACTTGGTGGCCTTTTTTTCAGATTTGTTTTCTGCTATTGCTCAATTAAATGTCCCAATAACTGCATATTATTGCAAATGGAGCCATGTTATTTGATAAGAATGAAAACACACTTCATAATTACATTTATTTTCTTTCTTTTTGGGATTGTGACTGTTCCTGTGACCTGCATCTTTTGACTAACATTCCCCAGTTTATTGGACATTTGGGTCAAAGTTATAAATCATTGGCCTTTCTCCGAGTAAATGTTTAAATGACCTATAATCCGTTTTGAATTAGTGACTCTGCAGGTCAGTGGGAATGATTCTCATGCTGCTGTTGTTACTGGCGACACAAACATGTAGGTGTGTGCGTTTAGCTACTTAGTGCATCAGTGCAAACACCTACCTCTGAAAGTAATTTGTAGAGTGGATGTAAAACACAGACTAGATTATTCCCTGGAGCTCGGGTCTTTGTTTTTCTTGAATGGCGGTGCCACTGTCTTGTCTCTGCCATGAATAGCAGCTAAATGGCATTTGCTACCCTAATCTGCTTTTTTGGCGAGTCTGTTTGGCAAAGGTGGAAAGTGAGAGGCCACTGAGGCAGTGTCTGAGTGGATTGGAGTGAGCCTCAGTTGCCTTTTTAATGTCTTTAAAAGCTTTTCAGCTGTAGCATGGCTCAGCCTCATTTGTTGTAGTCTTGCTTTCAGTTGAGTGAAAAATGACCCTTACACAGTTGTCCAGCCAGTGTATGGGCAACCTACAGCTCTTCAAGTTGAGGTTTTATATATGGGACTACCTCCCAGTTGTGGTGACGCTTGATTAAAGCTGCCTTGTGTGCTGTAAAACGTATAAGTACTGTTTTAACAATATATAAATGAGAGATCAGTCCTGTAGCTCAATGAGGTCTCTAGGAAAACATGCATGAAAAATGGATAAAACAAACACCACAAAGCAGCTGCGAATGGCTTGCAATGAGCACTGCATGTACCAGAGGTTTCATAGAATCCCTGTTTAATGTCACTGGCAGCCTGTTAATCAAAATGTTAGTTTGTTTCTTTAATTCAATTTGGAAAATAAAAATCATGTTTTATTTGTATTATTTGAAGGGTGATTGTATTTTAAAAATTCACGTCTGCTACTTTTATAGATTGTTGGGCTTATATCTAATAAAAACCCAAATCCAAGGCTGGAGAAATCTTTTTTCCTTCCACTAAACTTTCTATGAAACTACTTGGATAAAGAAAGCTCTCTATGGACAGTCTGATTTATTTATTTATTTTTAGCAATGCATTTGATCCTTATTTACATGTGGTAAGTGATGAGGCTCAGAGTAGAAACACGAGGCATGAGGAAGAGACCCACCTTGTTCTGTTGGCCTGGTCCAGTTGGTTTTAGGGCTCTTACCATATTTAAAGGTCTGGAACAGTATTGAATTTGCTATTCAAGCCTGGTTAAATATAGAAGGAAGAAAGGTGGTTAGTGTAAAAAATTAATTTCTGAAAAATAAAAAGGTTTATAGATTTATTTATTTTTATGAATGTCATTCTTAGTTTTGCCTCAAGTTTCTTTCGCACTTAATGATTTTTTGGGTGATTGAATCACTGACAGATATCCAAGCGGTCGTTTAATACATACTTTTTCACTATCAAAAAACAGCCATCATCTCTACACATGTTTGATCTAGATATTAAACTGGATCTATGGTCGTTTATTGGTGTAAGGTTTCAAGCACTGAAAGTCCTTTGTTTTGGGATAATTTACAGACAAATTTGAATTCACAGATTACAAACTGTCCTTTTTAAATATTGTGTTTAGTGAAGGACAATTCACTGTAAGTGTGACAAGACTAAGATTTATAGATTTTGAAATAGATCTGAGTTGGTTGAGATGCCAAAAAGCTGTGTAACGGCTTTTGACACCACTGGATTAGAAGTCCATTTTACAGTTTCATGGTTTGTTGGAAGAATATAAATCTGAATGTTATAAAAAAGTACTTGAAAAATCTAGAAATTTCAGTCTGGAAAAGCGTAGAGTTTTAAAAGTTATATTTGTAACTGAGACTGTTACTTGGATTAGGCGTTCTGCACTAGTGAGAGCTAGACAATACAAAACCGATCTTGTAAATACAGCCTATATATATATATTCTGTTCATCCCAAAACTATTATGTATTTAGTATGTCTATAGTATTTCCATCTCTGTCCCCAGTGTTCATGTCATCTCAGTGTTGTCATTGGAGTGTGACCCAAACAAAGCTTCTAATCATGTCTTTATGGGAAACATGTCTCACAAGGTGTGTTTCTGTGCACTTATGCCTTCAGCTCGAGATGCAGACGAACGTGAGAAGTGGATCAACGCCTTAGAGGGAACTATCCTCCGTCACACCCTCCAGCTCCGGGTATGTAGTAAACCGCCTTGTTTGTATATGTATGAATGTGTTGACAAGCAGAAGCACTTTTTCTCTGGGGATCATTGATATTTGCTTGCCTGTCGGCACCAGTGTGGGTAGACTTTTTTTTTTTTTAAAGACTAAACAAGCTGTTCCTTTTTAAATATGATGATACTGGTACGCAGTCAGAGATGGGAATGATGCAGGGACATTAACATAAACATGAGTTCCAGATACAAATCTGTTCTCTTTTTGTTTTTTTTCATTTTAATTTTGAGCAGCATATACAGTGCATTAAAGAAGTACTCTTACACCACTGCACATTTTGTCGCATTACAACCGGACATAATTTCATTGTATTTTAAAGGAAGTAACACACTTTTTTTTTCTTGTTATTTACAGTACAAATCTGAAAAGTGTGGTGCATATTTGTATTTAGATCCATTTACTCTGATACCTCTAAATGAAACCCCTTGGACCATTTTCCCTTCAAAGTCGCCTGCTTAGTAAATGCCCCCCTTATGTGTAATTTAATATAAATACAGCTGTTCCTTGAAAGCCTCATGACTACAAACCTAAATGGAAAGTCCCTTCAAGGAGAGCATCAATTAGAGAAGCAGCCAAGAGGCTCATGGGAACTCTGGAGGAGCTGCAGAGATCCATAGCTCAAGTGAGAGAATGTGCTGACAGGAGAACTACCGTATTAGTTGTCCATAAATCTGGTCGCTGTTAAAAGAAAGTCATCATGGCTTTTGCCAAAGAAAGGTGAATAAAGGGTGTCGACAAGGCTTTGTTACCATGCATCCCTCGTAGTGAATTAGAAAGGATTACTACTGATCAATGTCCCAAAATCGATGAACAATTCACATTTTATTTCATAATTAGGATTCTTTTGTTCCTCCGAGGTTTAACATTTACTGTAACATTTGACGCTTTCAGGAATAACCCGTTTTCCCACATGGAGCAGGCGGTTGGTAATGTTTGCTCCTCAAGGCAGCATTGAGTCTCGTCCGCTGAATTGTGACAGTTATTACATATCAGAGTACCGATGGATTCGCTGGGCACTGCTGTTTTGCAAAAAGGTGTTTCTCTTCTTGTCGCTTTAACCCTGATCCATTAAAAGCGAAAGCGCTTACTGAGCTTGTTTTGGCACAGAGGGTTCTGCAGGTACATGGTGGGAGCGCACACACTGCAGTCACACAATCTGCAAAGATCGAAGTGGCAGAACGGAGCAATGAAGCTGCTTGGAGAAAACATTTAACTTTGCAGCTTTAACCTTTCTCTCTCACTGATTGTGTAAAAGCAGCCAATATAGCTGCACAGATTTTGTTTTCTGTCTTTGAGATTTAAATGTGCTTTTGGAAAAATAATATATTTTACTACAGCAGAACCTAATCCTTCTAGTGCTTGAAAGCGACCAAAGTTAAACCCAAAGTTTTAATGGAAAACACTCCTATAAAACAGTCCCATAAGCTGTCACCAGAAGCAGGTTTTTTTTTGTAAACTTGGCTATTACATGTGCTAACAAAGATGGTGGAAGATAGGCAACAGAATGATAAACGCTGGTGGCAAACCGCTTGCAAATGCAAGGAGATGGTGTAATAAATATGATAATTAGACGAGAATGTAGTCAGTTAACCAACTTAGCTGATAGGAAAATATGAATCTGCCACCTTGTCATAGATTAAATAATTTTCAACTAAGTGAATGCGGCATATCATGCTGACTTGGTGCGTGTTCTGACACATTTTATAGGCAAAGTTATGGGATGTGTTTAAGATAAGTAATGTGTAATCTTGTAAACGCCTTGAACTGCTGTGTTGCTGAAATGTGCCTTACAAACAAACTTGTCTGGACTTGTGATTAGGAACACTCCGTCTAGGATTATCAAAATGGGAGACGTGTCTCATAAAATCCATGATAAAGTCTCTGACATTTAAAAAATAGTACAATCAAACTTTGAAATTGTCATAGCAAAGAAATATGGAAAAAAGGATAGAAAAATAGTATTTCAGTTCAAAATCGTATCATTAAATAAAGCATCACTATAATATACTGTGTAATTAATGAGAACTTTAGAAGTAATGAATCCACATTCTAAACTTGTCGGCTAGAAAAGAACACATGCAGAACACCTTCTAATGCAGGTGACTTTATGCATGAGGTGAAAAGGAGAATGATGTCCCATCTGGGGATCCCTGAAAGCTACAGGTCTATTCCACTGACTTTAGACTATACACCTGCTGGGGTGAGGGCGGGCTGAGAATGTAAGGCTGTTTTTTTTTTTTTATCTGCAGTGTTTAAACATGTTTTCATTTCATTTCATTAGAGCTGCCCAGGATATTGAGTCTCAGTTGCCATCACAATCCCAGTGTGTGCTTTCCAGTTGCTTTAGAATGCTTGGATGCAGCATTTCACTGGCTTTTTATATCTCAATCAAACGTTCACTGCCCTTTGATGTATGCTATGATCAAGTCAATTCAATGTGTACACTGAACCTTGAGCTAGTTTTTTTTGGGGGGGGGTTGGCTGAATGAAGAGCTAAGCAGTTGTGAAAAGTCAGCTATAAAAGTGGCATCATGAAGTGTTATGGCAGAATGTGTTGAGTACTGCAGCCTGTTTCTTCTTTTAGTTTATTTAAAAGTCTGGTTTATATCTGATCCTATTGGCTTCCTCATTTTGGCTCCACGTGTGTCATTACCTTTTGGTTAGGCTGCCGTTTTATTTTGCTTCTCTTGTTTCTCTTTTTAAGCTACCTCTCTACTATTCTCACTTAATTCAAACCATCCATGGGTCTTCCCCCCGTCCCCTAACTATATACAGTTTTCTTTTTTTCAGCTTTTTCTCTTCCTTTTCATGCTTATAATCCACCTTGTCGTTTGCCCTCTCCCTTACCTCCCCTGTCTGCTCTTCTCCCTCCTCCCTTCGTGGCAAATCCCTCCGATGTGCTACGTGTGTCTGCTCGCTTACCACACACACACACACGTATGTCCATTTGTGTGAGTTGCTGTTGTATGATCATGTGGCCAGCAGTAACCAATCCTGGATCTGATTGCTTGATCAATGGCACATCTGTCTCTGCTGCTGCAGCCAATCAGAGTTGCTTTTACTGCTTGTCTGCTGTGTGGTTTTTCTTCTGCCTGTGAGAGAGGAAGTGTGCCCTTCCTGCCAGGGGAGGGTCTTGGATTAACTCTGCTCCGTCTGGCTCATACCAAATAGTCAGCTGATACCTGCTGCTGAAGAGTATATCCAGACTGGCTACACACTCTCGAAGAGAAGGAGGGTCTTTGTTTCTGTCTGAGAGGAGGAGGGAGAAATAATGCTAACTTCACTAGAGCTCATGGTTTGTCGCTGTGGGGAAGAAATAAGCTCATAACGGAGGAGGAGGAGGAGGGGAAAAAAGGCTCGTCAGGCTAAATGGCCTGAGAGATGCACAAGCTTTGACGCAGCATGTTCATTGGAGCGAGGCGCCCTGTAAGTAAAACACACATACAAAAAAACAACAACACACGACTTAATCATCTGCCTGAGCGCTGCTGGGACAGCCATGTTTAAAAGTGGGTCACAGTGTGGAAAGATAAATACATAGTGAGGGGGGAAGGGGGTGGGGGGGGCTGAGCTGTGGGGACAGCGTTGTTTTCTAAAGCCACCATTGGTTGGGTGGATGATTATAAGTGTGTATCCTTGGTCCGAAGGATTCCCTCTGTGGGACAGAGATGAGGAGTCTGAGTGGTGGTGGTGGAGGTGCAGACATCTGGGAATATTTCTGGAAGGAGGAAGAAGTGTGAGGGCTGTTTCTAAACCAACCACCTGCAGCTGACTTTCCGTTCCTGAACCTATCGGCTCAGACTGTGAAACACAACTTCCCCTCCATGGCGCATGTTGACGAAACAAGAGATTTAGTACACCGCAAAATAATAGGGGACCTATGTTAGTTTACCATCATGTTTTGCTTTGACCAAAGACGCTTCCTCTTTCAGATCTATATAGGTTTGTTGTCATGTGTTTATATCAGAGGTCAGCAACCTTTACAGTCCGAAGAGCCATTTTAACCTTCTAAAGAAAATATGTTGGAAAATGATACTGTATGAAGTTTTAGAAGTGCCCTCTAAATAAAATAAGCTTGTCTTATAGTTAAAAAAGCACACTTTTATTTCTACTTTTAAGTTCTGTAACAAGGACAATCATTTTTTACAAATGTAGAGTGAGTACATTTTTTGTAAAATGGGAAGTTCCATATTTATGGAAAATTAAGGGGGCAAAAGTGCATCGTTGGTAGCTTAATGGCCAAAAGAATGACTTGGCAAAAAACAGCTCGAACTATAGTAGTGTCTTTCTATACACATATAAAAACAGATTAAACACCATTTTTTTGTTGTTCTGTTCCATATGCTTTAAGTTGGTAAGAGCCAATGTGGCCTAAAGAACCACACACTGGCGACTCCAGGCATACATGTTAAAAAAAAATGCACATTTTTGCTTCTTTTAAACCATTTCTGTGTTAATTTGGCTTGCTAATTCAATTCAAAATCACTTTATTTATCACAAAGGGAAATTAAATTCTGATAACTCATATCATCCAAGTATCTTTAAAGAGTTGTCGTGGACGGTGATGATGTGGGTAGGAACGTCTTCCAACTAATCTGAAGAGGCCTCTGACTGAAAACTGTTGCTGGATGACATGCTAAAAGATCAGTTTCTGGGCAGCAGAGATTATATTCCGCAGTGACATGTCCTGGATGACGGCATCAGTTTTTGGCAAGTGCTGCTAATCCACCTCATTTTCTTTTGGCGCTCCTTTTTAAATCTCTGGCCGCATGGTTATTCTGCTGGAAGACCCAATGGCATTTGAAATATCCGAAGATGTGAAATTAAAAACTGATTTCATCTACAAATACACAAAGAGTTCGCAATGCCATGCACTCTAACATGGTCAAGGCTTCTGGAAGATAACCAGCCCACAGCATCACGGATCCTCCACTGTACTTAAAAAAAAATTGATCTCAGTCTCACTTGGCCTAAACACACAGTTCCAGTGAAAGTTCCAGTAGAGCTTAGGAACTCTACATGTTTACATTTGTGATGGTAGGACAAAAAAGGCTTTTTCCTGGCTTCAATGCAGAAAATCGTATCAACTTAAGGTATAAATTAAAAAAAGCTTCATTTTAAAGGGAATATTAGTGATTAAAAAAAAAGACTTGATTTTGCCAAACAAAATTCTGTCTTTACATTAGATTAGGGTTTTGTTTTTTCTTCAACAGAATAATTGTGCTTACATTACAGGTTTTATTTTTTTCTAAATTTTGAGATTATTTCAAGGCCAACAGATCTGTCCATATCTGTATTAGTTTAGAGGGTGCATGGCTTTATTATATGGACACACTTACAATCAAGGTCCTGTCATTCATATTAGGTTAATTTAGTTCACTGCCTCTGCCTGCTTTGTCACCTGAGGCTTTTTTGCAAGGCTGTGTATTTAGCCCTGCGTTGCTCGTTTCATGTTCAATTTTTGACTCCGATTCTCCAGCAGACGGTTTGTTTTCTTCTTATGTAGCCAACTCTAAACTAACAAAGCAATGCACCTTTGATCCTTTCAGGAATATTGCCCTGTTGACTGCATGCTTCAGGGCTGCAGACCAGACTTTGCTCTCTATAAAGTTAACATGGTTAAACCTAAGCAGTTCTCAGGCCTGGGCAGATGTTAATGTTTTGCTTTGGTTTAATGGCTTTTCTTCACGTTCCCATGAAATCGCAGATAGTAGGAAGAGGAGATAGAGGGAATATGCGGCGCAGCAAATCCAAGGCGATGACGGCGGCTCCCACAATGGTTTGATAAGAGCTTGATTTTCTAAGAGGATTTAAGATTTAGTCAATTCCCATTTACTCTGACACCATTTCTGTGGAATTGTTTGTTCCTTGTTTTGTTTTTTGTTCCTGACCAACAGATGGCTATAACAGTAAATTGTTCTGACAGATGCTGTGTTAGTCATCCCCTGGGTTAACTGATGTACAGAGGTTATCATCTCTGGTGCTAAATCTGGGTATTCAGATTATGTAGCTTTTTTTTCCAAGCAGTTCCTCCCTGTGCTTTCATTTCTCAGACCGTTTTCCAGCTTATCCTTAGTGCTTTGGTGAGCTTGGACAGACAGAAACTCAAGCGTGGTCCCCTTTGTTTTGCCTGTAGTTCAGTAATTGCCTTTTAATGGATCTTATGTAATGAAATGTTCTCTCTGTGCGTGCATACGCGAAGGCTAGGGGCTATTAAGGGAAACTAATTAACAAACAATGAATTTGAGTGCACCTCAGCCCATTTGCGCTCTCTGCGGCTCAGCTCTACAGCCGTGTCTTTCTTGGTTGTCAGTTTTATTGAAGCCTGACAAATGTGAGCTGTCACATATGTTGGGTATTGACACAGGCTCGCCTTTAAACAATACTCCTGGTATTGTATTTCCCGCAGTACAGTACATTGCTGGAAGATTCCCCTGAACTGTTGATGTTTCTACCGTTTTCTGCACCCACATGTAAAACCCGTCTGGTCACGAGACGATAGAGCCGAGCCATTATTGCGTGAAACGGCAGCTCCTGGTTATTGATCCAGGTGCACATTTTACTTTGAATATGCAAAACTAGCAGGGCAATCACCACGAGTCTTGTAGAGGCTGCATTAATGGTTTGCTTTGTTTGTTTTCCTGTTTGCAGGAGGCTGAGACAGGACTTGTTCCGAGTGTGCAAGACTTCGACAAGAAGCTAGCTGAAGCTGACGCCTACCTACAGATCCTAATCGACCAGTTGAAGGTAGGATAGACCATCCAAGCTGAACGGTTATATTTCTGGTAGAGATGTGACAATCTTCCTCGGACTTCACATATCGGGCTGAAAAAACAATACTTCCCATGTTATAGTTTTTTGATCCAGTTAAATAACTTTTAAGAATCTAAAAGTACCCTGAATGATGACATTTTCATAAGCGAAGCAAGGCTTTACTCTGTCATTTGTTCCCTTGCTCAACTGTATTTCTTTTTTAAAGCAGAGCTGTTATAAAACACAGATTTGTGATAACATGATGACAAGGCAGAAAGCACTGCAGCTGAGTAATCTCTGGAGCTTGGTCAGTGTTTTTATTAAGATCCTTTTTTCTTAATAAAAACACAGGTCCTTTGTGTCAGTCGCCACGTTATCTAAAATCATCTGCAGGCTGCAGATACTCTCTGTAATCCTTTTGAATACTCAGTTGACTGAAAACATGTCTGCTCATATCTCATCTGTCCCCCTTTTCCACCTTTTCATCTCTTGTTCTCAAACAGCTGTTTGATGAGAAGATCAAGGACTGCAAAGAGGATGAATCGCGCAGAGTGAGTACCAGCAGTTCACTCTCTTAGCCTTCTGCTCCTCTGTTTTTGCTTTCATTAGACCCCTGACGATTTACTAAATGCAATTTAGAGGGTGTCACTCCTGTGCCGAGGAGCTCTGGTTGTCTGTTAAAGGCTGGTTGGTAGCTTTGGTCAAAAATATATTATGACTCATTTTCACTAACAATTTGATCGTAATGTAACGTTTAACAACTAGATATTGTCATTTGGTGAAAGAATAGATGTAAGACCTCTGATCTCGTTGTTTAAACTGCAGAGATGCAGCAAATATTTAATTGGCCCTTTCATGTCATATGCAGCACATAGACTTATCTTCTGACCACCTACAACAATTCTCTATATAATTTGATGCAAAAAAAGATGAACAAGTGAAAGTTTTCGGCATATTGAATAATGTATAAATCGAAGCTCTGTAATAGTTTTTTCTTTTTTTAGTGGTTTCAAAGAGATGAGCCAACAACTTATTTTTTTTTTTTTTTTTTTTTTAAGAAATACTGGTAATTGTATACAAAAAAACTTACAAATTTAATATTTTCTTGGTGGAGCATAATGTCTCTCCAAAAAAAATGGCTGTAGTTCACAAACAGTGAGCTTTATAATTTTTTGTTGTTGTTGTAAACCTCCGTAACCATTCTCCTCACTGTATCTGGTGTCAAGATAAACCAAAGTCCTCATCCAGCCCAGATGTTTTTCATTTCTAATTATTACAGTAGCCACACATCTGTCTTACTAGAATATCATGTTCTTCTGCCTTTCCTATTTTGAAGAGTTGTGCTCAGTCTTGTATCCACATTAATTTCTTTGCACTGTGGAATTACATCCAATTTAAATCTCTTTTTATGTCTTTCTGCTGTTAAGAGTTAAATTTTTTCGGAGAAGGGAGCAACATTTTAGTTTCATTTGAAATATAAAAGAAAAGAGTCGCAAATATTTGAGAGGTGATAATACCACAAATAAAAATAAACTGCGTGGGTCACAGTTTTTTTGTATTTCACAAAACAATAAGCTGAAATATCATGGTGGTGACTGTTGTTCAGGCTGTTTTGGCACATCTTATCTGTTTAAAACTTTGCCTTTTTTAAAGTTTTGCTTTCTCACTCAAAACAATACATCCAACAGATCTCAGGACAAACAGCTGCCATTTTGTTAGGGTTTAACTTTTTTTTTTGACATCCTTTTTACCTAAAATGGCAGATGTCATAAAGGTGCTGGTGGACATCTTTAATCGTGGTGTTTTTCTGTAAATGCTGTCTGATATGTCCTGTTATATCCGCTTTCATCTGCAGTACTACTTCAGGATCCTTTTGAATCTAACTGTGTATTTTCTTCTGTTTTTCATCAGAAAATAGAAAATTTGAAAGAGAGTACTTGTGTAAGTAAACACTTTACACAATTTTCTTTCCTGTTGAGTTTGGAAGTCAATTCCTTGCTAACGGATTCCTGTTTTGTTTTTCCTCTCTTTCAGAGTATGGTAGAGTCCATCAAGCACTGTATTGTTCTACTGCAGATTGCCAAGGTAAGCAGCTTGATTACATGTCTGAATCCCTCTCTCTGTGGTTTGCCGTGACATTGGTCATTATCGTAAACACTTTTCTTGTGAAAGCATGTGGGTGTGTATACTGTGTCTGGTCTGTAAGGTAGTTCCCCACTCACCGTTGCTATCTGGGTTGTTGGATGACGGAGGCTGTGGCCAAGTGCTCGTTTCATCACATGTTCCTTTCAGATGTATGTATGGAAGTGGGGGCTCACTGGTGCTTCATGTGGTTGCTAGGTGTTTCTTCTTGTACTTTTTGGACTTCTGACACTTAGAAAAATGTGACATTACATAAAAGTATTACGCATGTGATGAAACGATCACTGCAAACAGTAATTCACTGAATGATACGAAGCTAAGATTCTTAGTCAGGATGCTTTTTGACTTGACTCTTGAACCCTTGTAGGCAAAGCAGTCTAACGCTGTTTTCTTAAAATTTTAAGGACCAAAGTAACGAACAACAACACGCAAACGGACTTATAGTAAGTTTAAACATTTTCCTGTCCATGACAAAAACTGAAATCGAACAAAACTTCTAACTTTCTCTTCTGGTATTATTCCTCTCCTCTAACAAAGCCGATAAATAAGATCTTTAGAGCATGCTCTCTAATTTGGACATGAGCTCTACCTTAAGCTCTTTCCCCTCTTGTCTGCCGCTGCTATCTTCTTGATTAAAACTTTCTTGTTTTAATCTAAGGTTTAATTCCTTTTAGCAATGGTTGGGAACTGTCCTTCATCACAGAACAAATAATGCATGCATGCATGTAACAATGTTTTTGTGTAATATGCAGTGCATTACCAAAGTCTCCATAGTCCTCAAACTGTTTAACATTTTGTCACATAAAATCCTCAGATTTTTATGTAACTTGTTCAGATTGTGTATGACAAACCAGCACAAAGTAGTGCTTAATTAAGTGAAAGAAAAAGAATCTAAAAATCAGGGCCTGGATTTGAATTTATCCCCCTTTAGATTTGTAAATACAATCCTGTTCAACTAAGTGCAAGATTTGCTTGAGTTTTGTAAATTATTTGCATAATTGTAAAGTGAACCAAAGGGGTCTGGATCAGGTTTTCTAAAATGTTTTTTACAGCTTATCATATGACAACACTTGCACTTGGTGGCACAGGATTCTATTTAGGGCTAAATATTTTGTTCAAATACAAAAGCTTATTGCAGTTTTTAGATTTTTATCTGTAAATTTTTCCTTCTACCTCTGTGTTGGCCTATCATTTACAATCTCAACACAAGTACATTGAAGTCTGGGGTTTAAATTTGACAGAATGTGGAAAAGTTGATGATCTGATACTTTTGCAAAGCACTGTATGTTAATGTAATACATGCATGTTTCATCTAAGCGTGTTACGCATCACTTCACCCTGAAATTAAAGCCAGCATCATCCAGCATTGACTTATCCCGCTCACGCTGCCTGCTTATTGAATTTCTGAGCACTAATGGCAGGAAAGCCATCCAGAGAGCACTTTAAAGGCTCTGCAGGTGCGCCGTGTTCACATTCTAGGCCAATCCAGGACTCAGGCGTGTTTATTTATCACTATTCTCATCAGTTTTCCAAAGCAATCACTTTTGGCTTTTAGACTGATTTCTCGGTCTATACGCTCTGCTTCATGTCCAGCCTCCTGTTGAAATGATGTACAGTAAAGTATAATCTGTCAATAATAATGTTGAATTGGAGGATATGTGTGGAAAAAAAAAAAAACTTTCTTACTTGACCATAGATAGCCAAACCCCTCTGGTGTTGGACTCATGAGCAATAACCCTAAGACTGTTCCCATGCACCACCCGCTCTGTTCCAGTCACATGACCCTGTGTTGTTGTTTTTTGCACTGATCATAACCTGCACTCATGTATGATATATATTAATCTGTATACCCCACTTTATTTTTTTTGTTTTTATTTATTGCATGCTTATAAGTGTTTATCTTATCTTTGCACAAAGTACTGCGGCAATTTCCCAATGTTGTGAATCTGTTCACACACATGGCAATGAAACCTTCCTGATTTTCAAACTTTACATTTTTAGTGTTATTTTACATATCTATTGTGCTTGTTGCTCAGTGCGGTCAGGCTTGTCTTTTAGACCTCAAAAATTGCAAATGCTTTCAGAAAATCGATTCTATATTCGTCAATGGGTAACTGCAAAAGTGGGTATTTTCCACTCTGGCTCACTGCTCAATTTCTATAATACTTCTGTAAGAAATAGAAACTTTTCTGTACTCTTACTTCAGGATCTTGTCTGTACTGTGCGAGGTGGAATAGCCCAAAAAAGAAAGCACAGAGAAAGGAGAATCGTCCTGTGGAAGAGACTTAAAGGCAAGGGAAGAAGAAAATCAATCTGAAAGCTCTTTGAATGCTTTGGAAAACATTAACAGCTTGTACATAATAGTTTAACTCACTAAAATTTCCAGTATCTTTCCTGATGCATGAATCCCACAGAGGCTGGACTGCTCATACTGTAGGAGTCTGCTCTTATAGCAGATATAATCCCATAGTCATTAAGTTTTATGTGGTATAAATAGCACAGCATAAGCTCCGTCTACCCCTATATCTGCCCGTTTTATAATTTCTAAGCTTTCCGTCTGAGATTTGTCTGCAACTTTATCACTACTGGAAGTATGCCATGTTGTCTGTTTGTCTATACTGTGGAGAAAATGAATGCATTTTACCGTGAAACACTAACAGCATGTTTGATGTTCCATGTCGCTCTTGCATCGTTGGAAAGTTGCTGCATATTTAAGGGATTCTTTAAACTAAACAAAGATCCTTTTCTTTGGATGCTCTATCCTTGTGAAATGTTATAGAAGAGTAAATTAATTATTTCTGGATAAATGTTCTTCAATTAAAGTTTGGATTGTATTGAGTGCATCATTGGAAGACTATGCTACTGCAGTAGAAGTTGCATTTATTTGAAGGCTTTCTACACATCTTTACCAGGGGTGCCGTTAAGTGTTGCCTGCAATGTATTTAACTAGTCGTCATGATGGCCACATGATCTGAAACGTGTTGCTGATTTTTACAACAGGGAAATCACGAGACAGTGTAAAAACTCTTTTTGTACACTGGAGGGATCTTTATTGTCCTGCTGGTTTAGATGTTTTCATGCAGCCTGGTTGGTTTCATATTGATTGAAATAGTTAATACTGCCATTCTCTCCAGGACATCGGGTGAAAGGGAATTGATCTGTCCGGATTAGATGAGGCGTTTCACTGCGCAGCTCTTGTTAATACTAAGGTCTATCAATAATCTGATCTATAACCAGCTCACATGTTTTCAGTCAATATAAAAACTGACGCGGTTAAAACAAAAAGAAGTCAATTTAAAAGGCTACTTGTAGTAATCCAAGTCCTCCAAGTTGTTTGCCATTGTTTTAAACTGTAAGCAGGCGGTGTTTTGTGGTGAACTCACTCTAGCAGGTGGGAGGAAATGTGTTTTTGTTGCTGAACTTGTTTTTTTTTATTCCCTTACTTTCCCAGAGCACCATCAACCCAGTGGATGGGATCTACCAGCCCCCCCTGGACGCCCCTGTAGTCAACACCACAATGCCAACACAGACCACACTACCTACAGGTATTCGCACACATTTACACCCAGAGAAGTGGCTTATTTTTAATTAAACATGCTTTCTTTACACCTTATTTTGTTTTTGCATTAAAAAACTAAACTGTATCACTATCAGGTCTGATAAGAGCTTCATCATTGAGTTGGCAGCATCTCCTGTAAAAACGTAGTTTCAAAACCGTTTAAAGGCACATTGTTATTTATGACATTTGTCTGTCTCTGATCATTTTAAATACATATTGTTCTTGAAACTTGATCTTATTTATGGTTGAATTGCACAAAAAACTCAAATGTGATGAATCTTTAACTGGCTAGAGTCAGAGTCCTCTTACCCAACTGTTAAAAATGCTGTGAAAACGAACTGTGCAAAATAGCAGCCGCCCTGAACACAGCTGCCGCCTATGTCTGCAGCGTCTCACATAATGAGATGCTGGTTTTAATGTGATCTGGCTTCCTTTTCAGGCTTCAGTTCAAACCCCTTTGCTTTCTTTTTTGTTTTTCCACCACAGACACTTCTCAGGTGTGTAAATCAGACAAACGACCCTCCACGTTGCCTGTCGGTCCCGTGGTCACAGTGATGGGCAGTCTGCAGACCCCAACTCCCAACAGCACAGGTAAGCTTTCAGTTTAGGCTGCACTTATTTTGGCTGTTTTCACTGACAAATTGCTAAATAACATTTTAGAACATCACCAGGAAAGGGATATTTCAGCAGCAAACAAGAAAATTGCTCAAAGTAATTAAATACTTTACTGAGTCCAAGGTTAAGAGCAAGAGCAGTTTATGCTTTAACCTTTTGCTCTCCCAAGTTGTAAAACTGAACACTATTAACAGTTTTAAAGCTCAGTTATCTTAATTAATTTTATACAGCTGATTTAAAAAAAATTATCTTACCTTTTCTGGAACTATTCGTTTCACCATATAGTGATCATCAAATAAAGAGGAGAGAATCTCCATCTCCATCCAAACAAATGGAGAATGTTAATCCATGTCCTCATAACCTAAACTGCTGAATTAAAAAGTTGCAACTCTTTTCGTAATATTTTGGAATGTTGAATAGAATTCATTTGAATAAATAATTCATGAAATGAATAATAATTAGGGGTGGGAATTTAATGCATTAATTGCAAATAATTAATTACAGAAGAATTAACGTGTAGTTTTTTTTTTTTTTGTAACACATTTAAATGCATTTGTGTTAAAATCATTTATAGTGAATTATAGATTTTTTTAACAACACTGTACCATGTTAGTTTTACCAGGAGATTTGAAGGAAATTAAAATAAAAATGTTTCACTCTGGTTAATAGTCATGCTGTGCTTAAAATATGAGATCCACAAAAAAGTATTGCAACTCATTCTACAGGAATGTTTTCCTTAGAGGAGAGCATAGTTTTTATTTCAAAATATTTTAGTAAATGTGATTAAATCGTTGAACGAAATGAGAAGGAAACCACAAGAGGGAAAAAGTGTTATTATTTATTGTTGCACATCGTCGGTGAACATTAGGTAAATTAAAGAAGCCCAGTCCAGAAGCAGAGTTTGCAGCCCGTGTGTCTCCTGTGCTGATGCAGCAGAATTAAAATGCTGTGCTGTGCATTAAGGATACTTGCTCCGTGCCTGACTGTGCAGTCATTATGCTCTGCACAGGCAGCAGTCACTATGTTAAAGACTGCTTATGTGCGCAGCTTGCTCATCATGTAGGTGATTTATCCATCATAAACAGAACCGAGCTGTCCATAGCACCAACACTGATGTTTGCTTTGTGTTTTTGGTCCATCAGGGAGCGGCCCGTCCGGCCCCAGCAGCGGCGTCGCCTCTCCGACTCACATGCCCCTGCCCTCACACTCAGTGCCAGACTTCTCCTACTCCTCCAGCGAGGATGAGTTTTATGATGCTGACGAGTATTACCAGAGCAGCACTTCACCCAAACGCTGCGCAGAGTGAGTGTTTAGGCATCACACCTCTTGCAACTTCCACTGCCTGCTGTGGAAGTATTTTGGGTATTGAAAGCAGCACAGTAATTATAGTCTCCTGCATATCAGGTGGGCGAAATTTAGCTTAGAGTCCTTAAAAGTCCAGCTGCATAGCCAGCTTCAGTTGGAAAGGCTTGCTCCAAAATTGGTTCAGTGCTTCAGCTTAATCACCTCATTTCTCCATCTTCTCCTTTTGTACTCTTTAACTCCTCTGTCTCCTCGTCTTGCCCTCAGTCCCTCAGGCCCTCCTGCTGCCTCAACCGCCACTAATGAAGAAAAGTTGTTAAAACGGCCTCAGACCACAGAGTCCCTCAACTCATCCATGTCAAACGGCACCACAGACGCAGGTAAGATACAGGCACCAGTGAAAAGATCTCCCAAAACATTAAAACTGTTGTCACTCAGTCAGTGTTTAGCTGCAGCTCCTGTCAAGTACTGGTGCGTTGCACCAGATAGGGAGAAAATGTTGTATTTGGTGATGAGTGTGTTAGAACAATGCTCTGCTACACTATTCATACTCCTCGACTGTTTCTTTTCCTCATTAAAGCCTCAAACTCCAATTTATTTGAGATTTTATTTGATAGACTAACATGCAGTAGTTTATAATTGTAAAGTGGCAGGAAAAAGATTTTTCCAAAAGAAATTTTTTTGTGAATAAAAATCAGAAGAGTGTTGGTCTCAAAGGATCTATGTAAAGCTGTGTCTTTACCATCTTTGTACTTCTGTAGGTTTTGCAGAGTCTTTTTATTTTTTTAGACAAAATGGCTCAAATCACTCAACTTGGATGGAGAATGCGTCAGAACATGAATTTTCAAGTCTTTTTAGGTTTTCTTCCAGGATTGCCCTGTGTTTACCTCAATACAGCTTCTGAACAGCTCTTCTTAACCTGCTTTAGAAAGGTACCCCCACAGCATGATGCTGCCACCACCACCATATTTCACTGTGGTGATGGTGTGTTCATGAGGATGTGCTTTTTTGTTTATGTATACAGTGTCGTCTCAAGCAACTTTACAAAAACAAACTGGTTCAAATTGGTTTAAAAATATTTTTTTTTTCTATCTGAGGATAACCAGCCGATTGCATCAAGCCATTTCCTTTGCACCAATCCCTCCTCATGAACAGTCATGTAGCGACAGTGGAGATGAAAGCTCAGTCTGTTTCAAACGACTGGTGGTTTGAGAAAACGCAGCGTACACTCAAAAAAACAGAAGCGCTGATTCAGGAGTTTCTATGTTAAAGAAAAGGCAGAGGGAATGGCAGCAGTAGCTCATTTAGTGGCTTCATCTAGAAGAGAAACACAGCTAAAAAGATGAGCTCTGAGCCAGTAGTAAAATATATACCATCAAAAATAGATGGTTCATTCCTGCAATAGCTCCACCAACTGCTGTCTTGGAGAGCGTCGGGACTAAACTCAAAGACAGGACCATGTGTTTCATCTATAGAAAGACGGCATGAAGGCATTGGCAGCAATAGCTCCGCTAATGGACCCCTGCCAGAAAGGTGCCATAGCTTACCAGAGACTCCAGCCCAGGTGTTGCTTCGATGAACCTTACACACAAATGAAATTGATTTACTAATTAGATTTGCTTCAGTTGGTAGCACTGGATTTTGTTTAATGATTTGAGAGCACAGAGGGATGAACAAAAACCAGCACAACACTTATTAGATTTTTATTTGTTAAACAATTTGTAAACCACGTACTTTCCTTTCACTGTGTTGTTTGTCTCTGGTCCTCAAGGCACACTGCCCTGCATGTTTTATAGGTTTCCCTGCGTTAACACACCTGATTCAGAAGTTGTCTGTTCAATTAAAGCCTGTTAATCAGCCATCAACTAAAATCAGAACACCATAAACATGCAGGGCAGTGTGTCTTGAGGACCAGGATTGGGAAACAAACATCAGTAAGATGCAATGAGATTTATCGTTGTAACTTCACAGAATGTTGGAAAAGTTCAAGGGGTCTAACTACTTTTGCTAATAAGTTGTCAAAGTCCATCCACAGAACATAACATCGAGCCTCTTCAGCGTATACAAGGAGAACTGCTGAACACCTCAGAATCCTTTTACTCCAATGATCGGATAAATGTAGATGATGTTGACTGAGAGATCTGCTGCTGTTCTCAGATATGTTTGACAGCCACGACGACCGCGATGACGACGGTGAGGGGGAGTCTGTGGAAGAGCACAAGAGCGTCATCATGCATCTGCTCTCACAAGTCCGTTTAGGCATGGACCTCACAAAAGTAAGCCCCTGATAGTCTGCAGCTCTGTGCTGAGATTTGGAGGCGTTTGAAATTAAATGTGCAATTTTTTAATGTTCCTTTCATTCTGTGTCAGGTGGTCCTCCCTACTTTCATCCTAGAGAGGAGATCTCTGTTAGAGATGTATGCAGACTTCTTTGCACATCCCGATTTATTTGTAAGGTACGTACATTGTGACTACTCTGCAGAGGAGCCATGATGCAGGACTTGAAACGGTCTTTTAACCTTATTGTGCTGCATGTCTAACTAGTATCGCTGACCAGCCGGAGCCCGCAGAACGCATGGTTCAGGTGGTGAAGTGGTACCTGTCCGCTTTCCATGCAGGCAGGAAAGGCTCAGTGGCCAAAAAGCCTTACAACCCAATCCTGGGTGAAGTCTTCTTCTGCCACTGGGATTTTCCAAATGAGAAGGAAGAGCCTTCTCCACCTACGGTGAGAAAACACTGACTTTGTTTACACTGCCTTGCAGAAATGCTCATTCCTCTTAAACTTTTTCACATTCTCTCACTTTACACCCAGGAGATGTATTGGATTTAATGGGATTTCATGAAGCAGACCAACACAGAGTAGAGGATAATTGAGGAGTTTAGCGTTTGTTTGTTCCTTCTGTCTGACTGTTGGACTCTTCCAGGAGACGGTATCAGATGGTCCAGTTCCCTGGTCTTCTCCCAACAGTGTGTGTTTCGTGGCAGAGCAGGTCTCTCACCACCCACCCAGTAAGTGACAAAGCCTCCTCTTGTCAGCACTCAATGCTCAATCTTTCAATGTTTAAGATCCAGAAAACGTTGACAGATGGCAGCCTAAAAGCAGCTTGTTGTCTCTGGCTGGTTTTTCACAGTCATCTTATTCTTTATTCTCTCTGTAGTTTCTGCATTTTACGCAGAGTGTTTAAGTAAGAAGATCCAGTTCAACGCTCACATCTGGACAAAGTCAAAGTTTCTTGGCATGTCTATAGGTGTCCACAACATCGGTCAAGGTAAACTAGCCTCCTCCTCAAGCACAACATGCTCACACAGTATAATAATGATATTTTAATATTTATCTTTTGGTTGCTGCCTAGGTTGTGTGTCATGTTTGGAGCATGATGAACATTACATTCTCACCTTCCCTAATGGATACGGCAGGTATGTGTTAGAGCAGGGGTCCTTACACTTTTTGGGGCCAGGGACCCCTTACAGGGGGTCAAATCTTTCCAAGGACCCCTTTATAAGCCTCACTCTGATAACAACTTTTCCAAGCGGCCTTTCTTACTCCCAGGAACTGTAAGAATTATTTGTATTTTAAGATTTCCTACCTAAATGCTCACAGTCTGTTTCATTCAAACCAGACTTCATTAAAATAAAAACATAAAAAAATCTGAACACTTTTAAACAAACAGGAAATTTATTCAAGTTATATTTTAAGATGATGTATTTTATGTATTTATTTTTATCAAAAAATTAAATTTTAAAGCTTAAAAAAAAATTTAAACCGAAAAGGTTGGACCTATTTCAACTAAGCTGTTTAGTTCTACTTATCAATTTAAATATTTTTTAATTGGTTACATTTTAACATAACTGTCATATTTTCTCATTTTTAGCTGGTTTAGCTTTTGCATTACTTGATGACGTGCACAGACTTAAATAGTTGTCCATTGTGCTAATCAGCTCAAACCTGGAAGATGTACTCTTAGTGAGTCCTCTGGTCACTGTATGTGCTTTGCGGACACCCAGGGGTTCAGGGACCCCAGTTTGAGGACCACCATGCTAGAGTATTGCCATGCCATCTCTGAATGGTGGTTACAATTGGCCTCTCTGACCATAAGACCGTGTCTCCAGGTCGATTCTGACTGTGCCGTGGGTGGAGTTGGGTGGAGAGTGCAACATATCCTGCTCCAAGTCAGGCTACAGCGCCAACATTGTATTCCACACCAAACCTTTCTACGGTGGGAAGAAGCACAGGGTCACAGCGGAAGTTTTGTAAGATTAATGAAGCTTCAACAAAAAATTATTTTTTTGGGTGGGGGCAGAATGCATTTTAAAATGTTTCTGCGTTTTTCTCCTGCAGTGCACCAAATGACAAGAAATCTTTCTACTCCATTGAAGGAGAATGGAACGGAGTGATGTACACCAAGCTGGCAACTGGAGTGAGTTGTTTCTCTTTTTTTGTTCTTCACTCGGGATTAATATTCTTGATTTATAGTATTTGCTTACAGGAACAAAATCCCCTCTCTTCTCAGGATGGGGCGGTAAACTTACACATGATTCCTTAACAGTTAATTCATTTACATTTTATTATGTTATTCTTGCATAACTAGCTCAGTTTGTATATTTTGAGGGGAATTTAGATTTTTTAGAGCAACCTGACAGCCTGTTTTTTGTTCTTTTTTTCACTTTTCTTTGTTTTTATTCATTCAATTTTAGTTTTCTTTTCATTGTGCAATATTTTAAAATCCATTAAATGTATAACGGTTTAAAATTCAACTTGTTTCTAGGTAATATTTAAAGTTGATTTATGTTTTATTACCTGTGGGCCATAATCACCAAAACTAATAGATAAATAAATGAATGTTTGATTATGTTACGAAGATATTTTCTGATGTTCTGCAAATGCTTCATTATAACTTTATGGGTTAAGGAAGAAAAGTGTTCAATTGTTTTGCAAAAAAACCCAGAACTAATTGGAATCTATTTTGCTGCAATTTTGGA
The DNA here is from genome assembly GCA_963556495.2 of Valencia hispanica. Lineage (NCBI taxonomy): Eukaryota > Metazoa > Chordata > Actinopteri > Cyprinodontiformes > Valenciidae > Valencia > Valencia hispanica. The sequence goes on along the minus strand of OY747705.1, from coordinate 26,987,548 downwards.
CATTATAAGCCCCTGGAAATATTCTGTGTTTTTTTGCTTGTTCTCTTATTTTATTTTAATTGCCAAGTCTGGCATTTAAGGGGTTAAAGAGCTTAAAAAATCAGTTTTGTCTGGAGTGTAGATAATAGTGGAATTATTTTTAAAAAAAGCAAAAGATACATTCATTCATAACCTATCTGTAGCCATCTTTTAATTCAATTGTTGTATCAAGGAGAGAGAGGTGGGGGGATTTATTTACAAATGACTTAAAAAAGAAAACAAGAATTCATAACAATTGATGCTGCTGCTGATTTCTAACACTCCCGTCTCAGATAAAACAACGGCAGATTAATCAGCTTTGGGGTTTTTAGGTTTTTTTTACGTCAGTTCCTGCATCTTTTTTTTTCTAAAATAAAAAGTTACTTTTATTTTTAAAGCTGACATTCAAATGTTAAAAATTCTGAAAATTAAAGACTATTTGTTTTGTATCTTGAGGTCAGAAGTTATTATAGCCATTTATGAAAAAAGCTAAATGTGTTAGACAAAAAATGCATTTAAAGTCTCCTATTACTAAATTTACTAAGGAAAACAGGCAGAGCAAAAATGAAAGGAAACCTATAAACATTTAGAATATGATTTAAGTATTTACCCGTTTTGGAAAAAATATGGATACAGTGTGAATATAATTGTATTTCCACACTTTATTCCATGTTTCATTGTCAGCATGATAATTATCTAAATTTCTAAAAGTCCGTTTCTCCAACCAGTTTGGTTATGTTCTTTGGTTTTTAAAATAATGATGTGAATGAAGTGTCCATCTGTCAATGGATCCCAACGTCTGTTTCATTCCTCCTCACAGTCTATGGTTTCTGTAAGTTCTATATTTATATCCTAATTAGTGTGGAAATACCTCAAATTCGGTAAACTTTTGTAAAAAGTGGCTCAACAATAGACCAGTTTCTGATAATAACTGGTCTCTTCTGCCAACAAATAAGTTTAACTCCTCCTTGACCCCTCCATGACAGAGAAAGTAATGAATAAAGGTTTTTTTCTGTGATTCTAGGAGAACATGGCGTTCATAGACACTAAGAAAATGGGCATCATAAAGAAGAAAGTGAGGAAGCTTGAGGACCAGCTTGAGTACGAGTCTCGAAAGTGAGAAGAAAAATTGGTTGCAAATTTTTAAGTGGACTTTTTAAATCTTTATCCAGATGCACGCATTCTTAAAGATGGTTTATGCTCTAGACTATGGAGAGATGTGACACTGAATCTGAAGCTGAAAGACATTGATGCAGCAACAGAGGCCAAACATCGTCTGGAGGAGAAACAAAGAGCCGAAGCCAGAGAGAGGAAGGAGAAGGAGCAGCAGTGGGAAACCAGGGTGAGCCTCTCTGTCTTTGCTTTCATGGCTGCCACAAACTACAGCTGTGGTCAAAATTTTGACACCTTAGAGAAATGCTCTCAGGATGTTTTAGTCTGCACAACAGGACTCATTATAGCAATCATCTTCACTTCTCTGGACAGCCCTTTTCCACATGTTCTAAACAGAATAAAATCAACTTATCTTAGTGAGTAGTAACTTCATCCCGCTCTGCTGTTCTATCCTGCTACTTGGCTGAGAAGAGAGGATTCTTTTGATGCTGGCTTGTAGTCCAAAAGGCCAAAAGTTCAGTTCAGACACACACCTGTCTGCTGCCATTCTTGACTAGAACTGCTCTGGTGGCAACCCAGTTCCTTATTTTAATCCACTTTTAAGAGAATGGACCTGGCACTAATGTGATTTCCTTAGGCCATGTTACAAGCAGGCAGCTATATTGACATGACGGTGTGTGTGTGTCCTTTGAGGTAACTATTGATTTCTTGCCCCACTTCCTTTGCTCCTCTGATTCAGTCAGAAAGGCAGTGATACAAGCTGCTGTGTCCTTAGAAACTTGAGCTATACATAAGATCACTGAACTGATGATAGCTGGTCACTTTGTGACAGGAGCACAGAGTGGAAACAAGATATTTCTTTTTTGATAATTTTTTTTATTAAGTACATTTTAGTTCCATTTTACTATCTTTTCAATTAGTTGTATTTTATCTGAGTACTATCCATAGCAACCTAGACTGAATGCATGTTGGCACCATAAAAACTAAAGTAGTAAGTCCAACGAAACTTTCTGTCAGTCTCAAGAGTTTATAGTAACCCCCAGCTTATTGATCGCACGCTGCTACAATATATCTCTAACATTAGAAATTACATTTCTCCCTGTAAATGACCACAATTTGCTTTACGAAAAGACCAGTGTCAAAATTAACAGCTTTAAAGTTTTTTTTGTTTTATTTTTGTTTTTTTAATTTCACCTGATAGACCAATTCCAATATACATCAGTTTTTAAAAGAGAAAAATCTGAGAAGTGTGGTGCAGTTCAGACTTCTTGCCCCTCTACCAGCCTTGCCTATGTAGATTCTGAAATCTCTGCCCATTCTATGTTAAATAACTCAGGCTCAGTCAGATTGGGTGGAAGACATCGACTTGACATTGACTTGACCCCTTTAACGCATGATCTGAACCAATTCAGCTTAGCTGTGTGTTTAGGGTTGTTGTCCTGCTGGAAGATGAACCTCCACCCCAGTCTCAGGTTATTTGCAGTCTATATCCATTTCCCCCTCTCTCTGCTGAAGAAAAAGAGCCCCACAGCATGATGCTGCCACCACCCTTTCTTCCCATGGGGAAGATGATGTGATGTTGGTTTTCCCCCGCATAATGTTTTGCATTTGTGCCATAAAATTCGACTTGGGTCTCCTCCGACCAGAACACTTTCTTCTTTTTTCTTAACATCAGCTGTGTTCTCCTTTTGTGTTGGTCTATCACATAAAACCTCAATGTAATACATTGAAAATTTGTGATTGTGGTGTAAAAAAGGTTTGCACAGTTTAGGAATGCTGAACATGCTGTTTTGACTCAAAATATTGGTAAAACTCAAAGCTGACATTTTAAAAGTACAGAAGGTTTAGAAAGTTATAAAATGTTGCATTTTTAAGATGAAATATTTTCTATAGCTATTTAAAATTAATTTTCCTCATGTTTTCTCCAGCTGTTCCACGAGGACGGGGAGTGCTGGGTCTACGATGAGCCGCTATTAAAGAGATTAGCCTCTAAAAGGGAATGAGAAGACCACACCGCTTTGATGAACACAGAAGTGCAAAATGAAATCTTCACAGACACAAGAGTCTTCATAAGAACTCTTTTGCAAAAAAATTACACTTCTTATTCAAGCCTTGGGATGACTGAACCTGTACACTGCTTTGCATCCGACTAGAAAAAAATGGAAATTAATGAAACCATCAAAGATGTAAACATGAGCTCTTCTCCTTACTTGGGCAATTTGCTCTTCGCTGGCCATTGATACATTCCCTCCTCCACCCCACCCTGACTCTGCACCGCTGAGAGGAGACGCAAGAGTCGACCATCAGCTCTACATCCAACCGTCTTGATGATCCAGAGAAGCACTTGTTTTCCAATATACATGTTTTTGTTTCTTTATATAAGGAAGAACAAGAGAGGTTGAAGGTGTACAATTCAAGTGAAGCTTGATATAATAACCGGCGCTCTACATCTCAGGGAATCTGACTGAGGAAAAAAAGCTGCTGCACCCTCCCAGAGTCTGACAGCCTTATAACAGTGGAGCGGATCAATCCTAAAGCGGCGGGAGAGAACTTCTCTGCTTGCCTGCAACTACTTCTAACTGATCTTTATATATAGATATACATATAATGAAAATATATATATATATTCTTTTTTTATTTCTAATTTTTGTTCTTTCTGGCAATACTATAAAACTACTGGGGATATGAACTTGATGGCTTTGTCTTTAGGAGTCATTGCGTTTTGCCTTTCATTGTTTTGTTTTCATTCCAGAGTGGCCATTTTTGTCTTAGTATCTTTAGTGTTCTTCAGAAGAAAAACACGAGCCATGGCATCTAAATCCACTGATTATGAGAGATGAGATATATTAAAGGAATATATGCAATTCAAAGTTTCAATGCCAGTTATGCCAAAAAGAAATATACTTTTTAAAGACAAAAAAAGGCTAGATGGAGCGTGAGCTGGTCAGCAAACAGTTACCAGAAGGCATTTCTGAACAAAATGATTGTTTAGATGTTGTTCTTCCTCCATAATGAGGAAGTAAAGTCTCCCATTCGTCCTGCAAATCACCTTCTCATCTTAATGCTTACTCATAATGAGCAAACAGTGTCAACACATTCGACTGGTTCCTGTTGTTTTCTTTTATATTGTACTTTTACATCCAGAACCACATGCTGGTCAAAATTCAGCCTTCTGAACGCTGACTTATGATTTAACAATTTAAAGTCCTTGTTTGGATCTAAATTGTAGGGGGGGGGGGAGTCATTGGAACATGCGGAACAATTATAAAAACAATTCCTCTTATTAGTTTGAAGAGTTGATTATCAATAGATAGAAATGTAAAGGAAATTTAAAAACTTAGTCCTTATGCTGAAATTTTAGTGACTTCACAAATGCAAAGGCCTTTGAAATTGTCCACCTGGTCTTAAACTAAATTTGAAGCTTGTCGTCTTTTTTTCCTCCATGTTTTTTTTCTATAAGTTGTTCAATAGAGGCCTTGCCTTTGATTTCAGTATTGCCTGATAGAGAGCAATTAAAACAAATGTATTTCTTTTTTTATTATTTCCTTCTCATCATAACCATTGATTGTATCTGACTCTCCTGATTATGGAAGCATTATATTAAATCTCTGAGAGTTATTTCCTGTCAGATTTGGTCTTTATTTGTTTTAGGTCATGCTCTTGCATAACCAATGTAAAGATTTTTAATTCAGAATTGGAGTTGATCAAAGCTTCATAATACCAGGATGTAGTTATATTTCTCTCCTGCCTTGTACAACAAATTACGGCACAGAGCAACTACAGTAAAATGGCAGTTACACAAACTGGAGTAAAAATGGGCACTCTTTTGAGCCCAAATGTTTTCATACCCTTGGAAGATTTATTTTTATTCCACCGAAAGGTGTTTCTGACAGGAAATGAGGTCATCCACCAAAAGATAAGACCATGAGGGATTGTTGTGGAAAATATATAATCTATCGGCCGTGTCCAAATTTAATCATTCCTTTCTCAGTAATCAGTGGTTAAAGCCTTCATCAGCTATTACAGCAACCAAGCGCTTCTCATCATTGCAATCTTTTTGCACGCCTTCACTAATTTCTTTGTCCGTTCATCATTTCCAATGAGCTCCATGTCTTGGGGGAGATTGGGTGGCTTCTTTTCCATCACCCTAATATTTAGCTCCATCCACAGATCCTCTGTCAGATTCAAGCCTGGACTCCTGGTTGGGCTGATTAAAAAATGTAACATTTTGCCAGCCAACAGTTTCTTCACTACTTAAGTTGTGGGCGTGGGATCACTGTCGTGGGGAAACAGCCCCAGGATCAAAACAAGGACATTTTATTTGTATTGCACACTTTCAACAAGGTAATTCAATGTGCTTTACATGATTGGGGGATAAAGTAAAAGCAGCAATAAAGCATAAAATACACAGCATATTTCACATAAAAACAATACTCAAAAGCAGACATGAATTTAGGATAAAATCAAAACAGCAATAAAGCATGAAGCACACACAACATATGATACAAAGGCAGCTCTAAACATGAGTTTTTAGCCTTTATTTAAAAGAACTCGAGATCATGTTTTTCTTTGGTCCCACTGACTGAAAAACAGACCCAAAGCCTTATGTTCCTACGACCATGCTTCAGTGTAAAGATGGTGGTTTGGGGTTTGGCCTTTTTTTTTCATGAAGGCTACTTTATTGTTGTCAGTTAAAGGTTTGCTTCATCTGACAGTAAAACAATATACCAGAAGTCGTCTTCTTTGCACAGGGAAAATGTTGCAAAGGCCCAGCAGGGTTCTGTGTTCCTCATTCAGAAAACTGGCATCCTCTTTAGATGTTGCCACTGCTTTGGGTTAAATCATTCAGGATGGTCCTGGTCGTCTCCCTTTAAGTTCTTTTTCACCTCACAAACTATCAAGCTTGCTACTTTGACTTCCAACCACATGCTCTAAGATTGGGGTTTCCAGCTCCGGTCCTTTCGGTCCAGTGTCCCCCAGTTTTAGACGCGTCTCTGGTCCAGCACAGCTGTCCAACTACCTCCTCAGCATGTTCTGCAGAGGCCTGCTAACGGACCATCGTTTGATTCAGGTGTGTTGAACCAGGAAGAGAACTAAAACATGCAGGATACCGGCGGAGGGCCGGCATCCTAAGATTTTCCATGGTGTGGACCATCTTGTATTTTTTAATAAGATAAAAGTCACTGGAACTAGAATACATTTATGTAAGGCCTTGTGACCAGGGATGCCCAAGATGAACAGGTTTCGATAATGCATGGATGGATGGATTATGGCTTTTGGAATATTTTTTGTCACTTTACTGTATTCTTTGGGAATATCGGTGTTCAATTGTTTGAATCATGTCATGTAATAGGACTACTTCTCCATTTATATTTGATGTCCAATTTACCAATTGACCAAAAGCATTTATCCATCCATTTTATCCATAAAGATATTCTTCCTTTTATGTAAAATAAGTATTCTTCCATATGGGAACGTCATAAGAGCTAAACTTGTGCTTACATATTTTTTCCACATATTGTTGCTGGACGGCAGAAACTATAATCGAAAGGATCCAATGAATACAATGTTAAATCTAGCCAGGAGAGGGCGCAAAACGTCTAGCTTCTTTATTTCCCATCAGCCTTTGCGAGGTCATCTTATAAAAGACTCTCGCACCCTTTTCTCGTTCCCATTTCGTCTCTGTTAAAGGTAAGAGTGGTATGGTTTAGCTGCTTCATCTTTTTGTTTAGTAAATTTTCTGAACTCTCACGTTTATTTCTTCTAGTTTGGTTTCTTTTGCTATGGATGCAGCTGTGATTATTCTACGTCATGTTTATTTATCATTGAAAGTAGAATCGGTCCTCCAGGGAGGAACTCCGGTAGGCCTCAGCCACGTGTTGGCGTTAGCATGTAGCCGGCTACAGCAGCCCCGCTGCACCTTAATGCAGACCCAAGTACTCTGTCCCATAGATGAATGATGTAGTTTTGTGTTGTTAGGGACATCTGAGTTAATGTGATGAGCTGCAACACTCTGACTCAATGGGACGGAGTCTGTGACGGGCTGCAGGCCTGTGGTGCTGGACTCAGAAAGCTGAAGTTTCTTCAGATCACTGACCTGTATTAATAATGTGCTGCTTTCATGTTTGCAGGGCGGTGTTTGGGATGGGATGAGATGGAAATGCGTGTGGCATGGTAAGAAGCTTTCCTTAGAGGATGGTTTAACACGTTTCCACTCTGATTAATAGTGTGGCGGTTCTAATAGTTTGCGTTGTCTGTTTAGGATAGCCATGGAAGATCTGACTTGTAAATCCACTCCTCCTGCTTAGGTGCGTACGTTTTCCTTCACTGAATGTGGGTCACTCTGTCCGAAAGTCTGTGATTAAATTATAAGAGTAGTGGACAGAAGTGATTTCTGAGAAATATTGACAATGAGGCTTAATCTGTTAAACTCTAATGATTAGTTGATTAAACTGTGCCCTACTAATGAGAATTCATCCACAGGTTATGGGGTAATCCAGATGCGTGAAGGACCTGTAGGATGGCGGTAAGGCTCTACACCCTTTTTATACGGTGTTGGAGGCAGGATTTTTGTATCTCTGGGGTGTTTTCCTATTAATTGAAGCTACTGCAATATTGAGCTGTAAAATATGCAGCTGCATGGGTTTTGTGCACTTTCTAGATCAGGGGTCTGGAGCCTGTGGCTCTCCTTTAGGGCCTCCACAGGGGACTATGAATGAATTGAATTATGCTGACTTCTCTAGATCCATGTGACAACTGTAGTGATGCAGTGGATTGGACAGATTTCAGTGGTTATAAAATGGGCAATTTAATTCCTGTACAAATTGGGTGGGAAATGTAAAACCAGAACCAAAATAGGCCATAACAATAATTCTACAATTCATGTTGCTGTAATGCAGTTTAAGTTAATTATGCAAACCTCCCATAAGACAGTTCTAGATTCTATATAGGGAGGGAGGGTAAAAATGAGTGTTGGTTCTGTAAGTAAACAAGCCTTAAAGCTCTGGTCTGCTAATGAAGTTGTTCACTAGTATTTAAAATGTTGCTACTGCTTCTAGAAAAGCCACTTATGCCTTTTCAGCACGTAGCCGGGTATCTCTCAAAACTAAGATTTTTCTACGGTTTGGCCTGTTATCCACACAAACGCTGATTTATGGCTCTGAAAACGAATCATTCTGATGACTCCGGCCAAAGTGAAGAGTTGCCTTTTCTCCGTTTTAAGCAAGTTCGAACATTGAAAGCTACTGAGTGGATAGAACTACTGCCCCCTAAATGTTTGGCATGTCTAAGAATGTGCTTAGCAACACACTTGTGTACATGGCCTTAGTTTCCTGATTGAACAGTCAAGGTGGAGATTCTGTCAACCCAGATAAAATCCAAACTTGAGGAGTTGCACATTAAAATTTGAGAAACACCTCAGTGAAACATTAATCTGCCTATGAAGACTAATTGTCATGTGTTGCAATGATGACAATTATTTGCTACTCTCGACTAGTTGGATGACGATACCCCAACCACCTATGATTTATAATCTGAGGCACATAGAACTTGATGCATTTTCGTGGTTGAATTTGAATCTGTCTAATTGCTCATCCTTGTCTTTTAGGTACACTGATCACTTCCAACAACCAAGATGCAGGTAAATGGGTCGAGGATGACGCACCGTGTGTTCTTGATCCCTGTCAATGATGATTTTTTGTTTATTAAACAATGGGAATCTCTCTGAAAAAGAGTGAAAGAGGACTTTTTTCTGACACAGCTTGAGATGAAGGAAGTAAATCTCTTTTGAAGTTAAACTATTCATAATAAGCTTTGTCTCCTGCAGGTGCTTGGTTTGCTCGTGCCTTCTGCTCCAGTTTTTGAATTTGTTGTAGGTGAGTTTGCCCAAGAACTAGTTCAAAGAGTTTGCTTTACCTGATGCAGTGATGATTTCATAGTTCAACAGATTAATATGAAGAAGTAACTTGTCTTTCGCTCCTATCTGATGCTTCAGCTTCCATAACTCTAGTTATGGTTTCTAAGTGGGGTTTTTGTTTACTTACATGCTCTTTGTTTTTCTTTAGGAACCAGAATCTGCAGCAGATGAAGGTAAGCTTTCTGGCCAAAGTGCCTTTTTTAGTAACATTTGATACGATGATGACTGCATAGTTCAGCAGATTATACCATGAAGAATACATGTTGTCTTTCGCTCCTAGCTGATGTATCAAACAAACGTATGCATGTTCTGGTTGTTGAAAGTCAAAGCTGATCAGTGATATCTCCTCTTCTGATAGGAATGGACGTCATGTGACTCCACATCTTTGCAGGTAAGCTTTAAATTTACTGCACACTGAAGCTCAAAGTTCAGGTGTGATGAGTTTGAATCAGGTCGCTGATCCAGTTGAGGAAATAAGTAATTCTCTGATCTGAGTGTAGTATCAATTTTAACGATTGCACAATGCTGCACCATTTTTAAATGAAATATTCTTCCATTTACAGAGCCTCGGTGGGCTGGCAGCTGGCATTGCAGTGGAAGTTGAACTGAAAGGTGAGCGAAAATTACATCTGGGATCATGTCAACTCATCTGACCTGTGTGATGATTAACCGAAGACTGATTGAAGCAGTGATGTATTTTTATTTTATTAGCTCTAGCTGATGTGGTCGGTGTAGGAGAAGTGCTGTTTCTGTCTGTATTGTACTTGACTAATGCTCTCATCTCTTCAGGGTGACTAATTCTGGACTGCAGCTTGAAAGGAACACCGTTAAACTTGGGTAAGGAAGAAAACATTTTGATCAAACTTTAACTGTGGGTTCAGTGATGTCCAAACAAATGTCTGACCTGAACTAAAATGTAGATGAATGAAAATATAACTGAGCAACCCAGTGACTGAAAAGATTATCAAGTAAGTTGTTGACTTGTAATAAGGCTGTCGTTCTGCTTTTTACAGGAGCTCAACTGAAGAAGTGGTACGTTTCTACCTATATATTAGGAGTCTCAATAATCTGATCATTTAACCAGTGATGAAAAGATTCTGCCAAATGACTAAATAGTGATTATAACCCTTACCGTTCCATTATTTCTGAGGTTTTGTGGTCGGTTAAAGGTCTACATGTTCTCTTGAAAGAAACTCTCTTCTGATGCGCTGCTTTCTTGCAGGTGTCGACACAAAGACGGTGGAAATCTGACGCAGGATTGACTTAAATGTTTGCCATGATTCAGTCTGAGCTGGTGGAGTTTGGAGATTTGTCTAATAAACTGAAATGAAACAAAGACTGGATTACTTTTATTATAACCTGGTTGCAATGCATTTGGGGGACTGTGCAGGGGAGAGAAAAATTAAAACTGCAGTTGGATAATGATATGTTGATCATTTCCATTGGGGAATAAGGAATATTACAACCTGAAGAGATGATGCTGAGCATTAACAATCGTAAACCCTTGAACCACAAGGATTGTGACGTGGTCCAGAGTTGGGAGTTTTAAGTACAGTAAAGTTTCGTTTTTTTATACCAAATCATGGCTTCTGGGTGTTGCCTAGGAAATGCTCTAATAAAAGCGGTATTTTTTGGGGGGGGGGGGATGGACTACTTTACCTTCAGATATAAAGGGGCTGTTCGTGAACTTGGTTGATGCCTTCAGAACTATAAACAATGAGGGGATTTGTTTCTGTACATGAATAGTGGGAAGAACTGTAGTCAAATATCCCGGGGGGGGTCACTAAACTCTAACCACTAGTTAAAGGTGGTATATCCAGTGGAAATTGCTGCAAATGTCCCAACTCACTGCAGATTCTCTAAACTGGAGATTCATGAAATCTGAGAAGCCCGTCTGAAACCAGTCTGTAGAATAAACCGTGCAAATAAGCGCATTGTAAGAATCCTCGTCAGTTTCGTAATTAGAAAATGTCTGCTGTTGTGAGCTTGGCGTGATTCTACCAAATGAAGAGGGGAAAAATATGCCCTCTCAATGTAAAGCTAAATTAGCATTCGGAGGGTAAAAAGCAATACCTTGTCGCCCCTCCTCCTCCTCTGTGTGGGCGGAGTGAGGCGGAACCGACTGGTCGAAGCAAGTGCTTCCCGGACATTATTTCTAGCTGGCACAGTGGCGTGGGTGGAGACTGGACCCCCTCGTAACCGCAGCGGGTTTAAATCGATGGGAGAGACGCTCCATTGACCCGTCTCCTCGGCCCTTCTCCGCCCCGCTCCCCGATGTTGGGGCGCTGGTTGCTGCCTCTCATCTGCGCTCTGTCCGCAGAGGCCGACTTCTTCCACCTCGATAGCATTAGCAACGTCTCCACTTACTATTTCAACTACTTCTACTGCAACATCTGGGAGGGGGAGTGTCAGCCCCACCAGGATGATGCCACACAGCAAGGTGAGCAGGAACGTGTATGGACATTTTGAGAGTCCTGTTTTGGTTCGTAAATGAATACTAGTGTTATAAGCCCGGTTTTCTGTCTCTGCTGCTGTGGGAAGTTCCTGTCGGGGAGCTCTGGCCAGACTTTCCTCAGGACTACACCAGCCTGCTGCATCAGTGGTACTGTAGCCTGGGCCAGTGCTGTGAGTCTGGAGACTGCAGGATAACCAACAACATCACAGGTAGCACATACTGCCTCTTCCTGGTTCATTTGAGTGTTTCACCCAGGCCCAACAAGTCCGAGAACAAACCTATGTAATATTGTGAATAGGTGGGGATGAAAGATTGCTGCTGAGGCAACCTGTCCAACCACCTTTAGCTGCAATAATTTGAAGTATTTGCCTCTTGCATTGTTGGGGAGGAAATTTGAGTCTCCCTCTAACATTGTTTATAGAAGGGCCTCATTAAGCCTAGCCAAAAGATTTTGGTTTAGGTCTAAACTTTGATTGGGCCCTTGCAGCATTTAGTTGTGGAGTTGCTTTTGTGTCCTTTTACTTGATTTAATTGGGGTTAAGATATAATCAATAAACATGGTAAACTATTCTTGATGACTGTCAAGGTGCTCAGGTCCTGGGCCCAAATGATCACCCTCCCACCCCTGTGCTTGACAGGTGTATGTGCTAAAGATGCTACAATCGATTGGCTAATTTTCCTTTGAGATATGGGTTCAGCAGGTCTAATAGCAAAGCAAGAGATTGCATAGTGCATGCATAATAATTATTTGACACCATCAATTATAATACACTTAAGTCTACGATTTTATCTATGCTACTTTTAACTAAATGGGCCAGGGCCTGCCTTGCAGCAAGAAAGTCCTGGGTTCAAATTCTGGCATGCGCCTTTAAAAACCGAAGTAGTGCTGTCGCGTTCCTTTCAGAGAGAGAAGGCTGTCACCTAAATAGTTTTTTTTCTGGTTGATCATCTATGAACTTCAACATTTAACACTGCTAAAGCCTTCTTCTTTTATAGAGGCAGTCCCACTTTCTGATGATTCGATAATTGAGTTTGATAAGCAGCACCTGGCAGCTTCTTTCCCTCTAAAATCCTGTGGAAGCAGGAAGAGAAGATATTTTTCCATGACAGTACTGTCATGGAAACTTTTATTTTTCCAGTCACTGTGTATCAATCCACCTTTAAGAAAGTGGGCTGACCCTATTTACTGTTTCATGTGATCTCATTTTAATAGTTTAGTGTAGATTTATCAGCAAACAGTTTTGCAAGAGGACCAGGATGAGTAATGTTCCTGTCATTTGGTTAGAAAGCTTGATTAGGAAATAGTTATTTAACCTGATCGGTTCAACATTTGAAAGTCCTCATGATATTTGTTTGCATTACATCTTGCATTTGTGAACATTTTGAGAAAATCTATTAGTTTTTTTACATGTTTTGATTTGTAACAACTTGCTAAGAAATGTTGTACAAAGACAACGCCTTTTCTCTGATACATGACTTATAAGATGAAAAAGAATAAGGTTTTATATGTTTATGTTTAAACATTATGATGTTGCTAGACGTTAAACTTTAGCAGTAAACGTCCACAGACAAAGAGTTGCATTCAGTGTGTCGGTATTCTCCCCACTCAGGTTTGGCCAAGGACCTGGAGACGAAGCTCCACGGTCAACACCTGGTCCAATCCGTGGTTCTTAAAGCAATCCAGGGTTTTATCAACAACCCAGAGTCCAACAAGCCCCTAACGCTCTCCTTCCATGGTTGGACTGGAACTGGCAAGAACTTTGTCGCCCGAATCATCGCTGACAACCTGTACAGAGACGGGGTGAAGAGCGAGTGCGTCCGTCTGTTTATCGCCCCCTTCCACTTCCCACATGCCAGACTGCTGGACACGTACAAGGTGAGACATGCAGGAAACCCATTTGGCCCACGGAGCAGGACCCCATGTTCCAGGGACATGTTCGTGGGTCGGTTCCCTTGTTCCCTTGCCTAATCAGATGTTTAGTCTGCGTTTTGTAACCCAACTCACAGGCGATCAAATACTGATGCTCCAACACCACAGAAATATGTGGATTTTTGGAACCTGGCGCTACGCCAACTAGGCCACAATGGCACAAATGGGCTGTTCATTTTTACGCTATCGGCTTCAATACTAGTCTTTACATAGCAGAATTAGAAACACCTATAGCACACAGAAAAGTCTTGGATACTGGATGCCGCATAAATCTGTCTGTAAATGAGATTCTTTACTAATGAGCTTTTCATTAAAAGTATTATATTTTTGTCTTTTTGAGCTGATTAAATTAGATACCTATTAACCTATTAAAACATATTAAAAATATGTCTTAAAACCTATTAAAAATAAGTCTGCTTGTGTTGTATATGTTTAAATAAAAAAGAAATAGATGGATTTTAGCTATATTCAGTTGTGGTGTCCATGATCATGGAAAGGAAAACTTTTAATAGCACGAGTTGACAAGAAATGTTATGCATTTCTTTGCTAAAAAGGCGGAAAAATCAGCTTCATGTTTTTTGGCTTAGCAGAAAAATTATGGTCTAAAAGTTTTAAGTTACTCATCTCGTACAATTAATTGATTTATTTCTGTCTTAATCCCTTACTATCAATAGTACACAATTTTTGTTGTCAGTTTATTTATTTTTTTATGTGTGTGTCTTTTGTTTTATACCTGTCTTGTTAAATCAGTTTGTGTTGCACTTGACTGTACAAAAAGTTCTGAAGATTGATTGGTTGATGTGAGATATTTAATTTGCTCCTCTTCATTGGGTCCAGGGTCAACTGAGGGAAGCCATCCGAGACTTGGTGCTGCGCTGCCCACAGACTCTGTTCATCTTCGACGAGGCTGAGAAGCTCCACCCGGGCCTCATCGATGCTATCAAGCCCTACATGGATCATTATGACAACGTGGATGGGGTCAGCTACCGTAGAGCCATCTTCATATTCCTCAGGTTGGTGGATCAGTATAATGCATGTGCTGTCTGTGAAATCTGTGTCACAATATCAGCTCCAATCTGTCAAATTCTGACATCTCACATTTGTTGCAGGATGGGATTCATACTTATGTATTTTTGTATTGTCTACAATCTTCTTTAAATATTAACCAAGTGAGCCCAGAAAGTGACTGTCAGGGACTACTGGCTGACAGAAGTATGCAGTCCATGAAATGATTTATTTATTTTTAGTTCGTTTAAATTTTTATATGAAAACATGTCTTTCTCTTCAAAATTAAACGTTATGCAACACCTATAGAAAAGTGAAATTATTTCAAGTCAACATAATATATTTTTTATCCAAATATTCAGAAATGAGTTACATCTAATTTGCCATCCGTATCGTCATAAGCCGTTTTTAAAAATGTAAAAGCATTAAAAATGTTTTTCAATAATTAACATAATCTTAAACTGGATGACATAGTTACCATGTGAGGTTGGAGCAGTGCTTATCTGCATCTTTAGATATTAATTGTTGTCCCCCAGGGGTCAGTGTTGGGCCCAAACTGTAAATTATATCAGCATATATCAGATTTGGGCAAAGCAAGTACTGGACTATAATTACTAACGGTGAACAGTGTATTTAACATTGTTCACTAACTTTACCATATTTGACATGCAGAATTGAGGTCAGAGATAATAATAAATCTTTCTTTTATTAAATAGGGAGAGGAAAGTCTATTGTTTTTCCACAAATTATAGCCATTAAATAGACTACTATATTGTGTTTTATTTTATCAGGATAAATTTGTAGGAACCCTGAAAGGTAAAGGAGATTAACCAGGTCTCTATTATTACAGTTGAGTCACACCTGCATCACCACGAATGGTCAGAAAATAATTTTTTTGCCAATAAATATTTAAGTGGATGTTCCTTTTTAAGAGTCTTTTCTTTTGATTCAAATACATTTTGAACTTCAGCTAACTTGAGCTTTTAATAAGTGTGTATTAAAAAAATTACCCATACAGAATGTGTTTCTTCTCTGCTAAGCTACACACAAAGTGTGCACATGTGTGATCAACATGTTACTTTTTGGTATCACTACAGCAACATAGGAGGTGCAACAATAAACGATGTGGCGCTGGACTTCTGGCACTCGGGTCAGAATCGGGAGGACATTGGTATGGAGGACCTGGAGCATCGGCTTCGAGCTGAAACTATGGAGACCCAAGGTATGAACCTGAGGCAGGTTTAAGTTCAACTAGTCACATGTTTGATTGTAAGATTACCTTTGCGTGTTTTCTTCTGCTTTGTTTCTTATTTTTATTTTATTCTCTCTCTGTTAGGGGGGTTTGCTCAGAGTGAGCTGATGTCGGACCACCTAATTGATTTCTTTGTGCCGTTCCTGCCTCTGGAGTACCGTCATGTTAAGCTGTGCGCGCGAGATGCCTACACAGCGCGGGGTCTGGAGGCAGATGAAACGACACTGGATGAGGTGGCCAAGGCAATCTTGTATGTTCCCAAAGAGGAGAGACTGTTCTCGGCTCAGGGATGCAAGTCCATCCCGCAGAGGATCAACTTCTTTCTCCCTTAGAAGGAGACAGACGGCGCAACCTGGAGGAGGCGTTCCGATTGCTTTTCCGGCCCCCTCTGCATACAGAGCCACAGAGCGTCTCCTTCGCTCTGTTATGTGCACTAAACCCCCTCCCCACACAGATACACACGCTGTGTCTGTCCAGGTCCCTCGGTGATGGCCAGACAGCAGGGCAGGTTCAGGATAGGAGGAGGGAGCAGCGTGAGCCACTCTGCAGGGATCGGGAGTGTAGTTGGAAGCACTCATTCCAGACGGTCATTACGGGAGGTATGGCTGCCCTCCCCTATCTGCCTGGTTTGAGTATCACAGTGTCAGGATGAAGACGTGAAGAAGTCTGTGGCTGTGAAGTGTTTGTCATAAAACTGATGTTCCCTCTCACCATTTATATTAGTCTTTTCTGCAGAGTTACAAGTTGTCCTGTTTTTTTATGTGTTCTTATAAGTTCACATGTCATGTGTCGGTATTTGCAGAGCAGATATTGTGCTTATCTTCACACCATTATTTATTGATATGATTTGTACCATAGTTTTTTACTGTGCTATATAGTGTTTGTGGATCTGTGCATACCTTTTAAAGTATAAAGCAGACCTAAGATCATCTTAAATTTTACTCTTATAACCCAAGACACACAACACAGCACTCTATTACATTATTATCACAGGTACTTAGCACCCATGTAAGTGGAAGCCCCCACATAATCCCAGTTCTTCTGAATTGTTTCTGTGATAATTTTATTCACACAGTTACGTTTCCTGTCATTGTAAAGCAAGTTTTGAGTATTGTTATTAACAAAACATGGAAGATGATGAGCAGTTGTGTAAATGTTACTAGAAAATGTTACTGTCAACCCATGAAGCCAAGAAAAATCTGTATGACTGTGAAGTTTTTAGTAAACTTATTCTTCCTCTTAAGTCAATCTGTAAAAGGCCTTTTTATGTGAAAAAAATCTATAATTCTGTTTTTTGTTTTCTTATTTCATAAATTTGCTGTCACGCTGAACCTCACTCTGATTTAGGTTGATGTAATGGTTTTGTTGTTTGAAGTTAAAATCCCTTCACATATATGAAGCTATGGTAAAAAGGAATAAAACCATAAAATATTAACAGTTATTGTTTTGATTCTGCTTTGGTAGTCAGTCATGCTTTATTTACCACGTGAATGAACTTTAGTGTCTATATTTGTACATTAATTTAGGACTGATCAAATGTAAATGTTTCCTCCTACACTAAATGCATTTTATTGTAGAAAGGGTCAAAACAGCAGATGACATGAATTTATCCCCATGTTTACTTTAGACACGTTGCTTCATATACAGTTCCTTTTTGAAGGTATACTCATTGGACTTTTTTAAATTCTGCAACTTCACGACTACAAATGTTATTATATTGTATTTTCTGTTATAGATCAATGCCAAGTGGTGGAAGAAAACGTATCCTTTTTTTTTTACAAATTCAAATCTAAAGAGTACGGCACGTAATTATGTGTAGCCCACTTTACTCTGATGCTGCCAAATAAAATTTGGTGAAAATGTTTCTCTTCTGAAGTGAATAACAGATTTAATTTGTGTGTAAGTTAATCTCATCCTAATAAAAGCTGCACTTTGAAGGTTTATAACATCTGTTAAAAATATTACAGAACAAACAGAATAATGAACATGGCAGAGATCTTCAGTTAGTGTGAATACTGCTACAAGGTACTGTAGTAAATTATACAATATTGTTTACATAACACACATTCAATTCAGTTCAAGAATCGCAGATTCACAACAGATCTCATCTCAAGGCACTTCATAAGAAAATTTATTTAAATACAATCGTGCAAACATTCCAATCAGTTTAAAGTTTTCATTTGCTGGGATTCCTTGAATAGAAAACAGATTGCATCGAGTCATTGACTTGCAGTTGTGCCCCGTTGATGCAGACTTCCAACCACAGCGATCTCATACTGAGCAAGCATGTAGCGACAGCAGAGAGCAAAAACTCCCCTTTAACAGGAAGAAATCTCCAGCAGAACCAGGCTCAGTACGAGTGGCCATCTGCCACGACTGTCTGGGGGTTCGAGGAGGCAGAGCAGAGACACAGAAAGAACAAAAAGAACTGATATAAGTGAACTTTCTATATCAAAGAAAGTAAAAAGTGGATATAGGACACAGAGGATGCTCAGTTACTGGGAGCATCATCCCAGTCGATGCCCCCCGTCCAACAAGGCATTGCAGCTAAGCAGGATACCAGACCAGGTATATCTTCTATGGAGAGAAAAACAAGTTAACAGTCGAAAAAACAGCATTTAATACAATGGAGAGTAGTAGTAGAAGAGAAAGCAGAGTGAAGAAAATTGGTAAGTCTGTCCTCCAGCAGTCTAAGCCTATAGCAGCATAACTACAGAGATAGCTCAGGATGATCTAAGCCACTCTAACTATAAGCTTTACCAAAAAGGAAAGTTTTAAGCCTGGCCTTAAAAGTAAACAGAGTGTCTGCCTCACGGACTAAAGCTGGGAGCTGGTTCCACAGGAGAGGAGCCTGATAACTAAAAGATCTGCCCCCCATTCTACTTTTAGAAATCCTAGGAACTACAAGTAAACCTGCAGTCTGAGAGCGAAGGGCTCTGTTAGGAACATAAGGAACAATTAGATCTCTGATGTATGATGGAGCTTGATTATTAAGGGCTTTGTATGTAAGAAGAAGGATCTTAAATTCTATTCTGGATTTAACAGGGAGCCAATGAAGGGAAGCTAAAGCAGGAGAAATGTGATCTCTCTTTTTAATATTCATCAGAACTCTTGCTGCCGCATTTTGGATCAACTGAAGGCTTTTAATGGCATTTTGTGGACTTCCTGATAGTAAAGAATTACAGTAGTCCAGCCTTGAGGTAACAAATGCATGGACTAGTTTCTCAGCATCACTCCTGGACAGGTTTCTAATTTTAGCAATATTCCGGAGGTGAAAGCAGGAAATCCTAGGAACTTGTTTAATATGGGATTTGAATGTCATGTCTTGGTCAAAAATAACACAATTTTACATATGGATACTTAGTGAACCCATCTGTTTTCATGGGGGTTGGGACCACCCCGTGAGTAGCTGAAATCCGCAAATACTTGAGACCCCCTCTAAAAACGCTCATAATTGCCTCGTTTAATAGTTCAAATACCAAACATATCTTAAACTGTGGACGTGGAAACTTCACGCTGGACTTCAAGTATCTTGGATTGTGTGCCTCTCCATTCTTCCTCCAGGACATTGATTCCCAAATGAATGAGATGCAAAATTTGTTGTTAATTTTTCCTTTAGCCCAGGTAGGACGCTTCTGATGTATGTTTCTCAGGATCTTGTCAAGAAGAATACGATATTTGAAGCCCATGTCCAGGATCCGTCTCTGTGTGGAGACTCTTGATGCACTAACTCCAGCCTCAGTCCACTTCTTGTGAAGGTCACCAAGACTTATGAATGGCCTTTACCTGACAATCCTCTCCAGGCTGCGGTCCTCTCTGCTGCTTGTGCACCTTTTTCTTACACACTTTTCCCTTCCAAATAACTTTCTATTAATGTGCTTGACACAGCCCTTTGGCAACATCCAACTTCTTTTGCAATGACCTTTTGAGGCTTTCCCTCCTTGTGGAGGGTGTCAATGATGGTTTTCTTCACAACTGTCAGGTCAGCAGTCTTCCCCATGATTTCTACTGAACCAGACTGAGACACGTTTTAAAGTCTCAGGAACCCTTTGTAGGTGTTTTGAATTATTTAGCTGATTGTGTGACACTTTGAGCCCAAAATATTAAACCTCTTCACAATAGTCTAATTTTCTGAGATTTTGGATTAGGGGTTTTCATAAGCTGTTATCCATGATCATCAAAATTATAACAAATAAATGGTTGAAATATCTAGCTTTGCATGTCATAAGTCTGTATCATATATTCGTTTCACTTTTTAAGTTGAGTTACTTAAATTAATGAACTTTTGCACAATATTCTAATTCTTCAAGTTTCACTTGTATGCAACCTGCTCAGGTTTCAGGAAATTTTGAGAAATATATCACATGGAAGAAGTTGGGGAAATCACCTGGGTAGACCAGATTTTATTACCAAAGGCTTACATCAATTGTTTGAAATTAAGTTATTATAGAAAGCATGTGGTTTAGTCAAGGTGTTACATTAGAATAATTTCCCCAACTATGTTTCTCATACTATTACTTCCAGTACTACCTCAAAAAAACTTCCAGGCGCACACACTTTTAAAGAGCCCAATCCTACCAGTTATGCATGCACCTTCAGTCCATCCTATGCCTTCAAGGTTATACCAATAAACAACAGAGGGAAGGAGTAAAGAAAGAATTTTCTTTTGTCAGTCAGAAAGCAGAAAATTGTTCAGGAAAACCAAAGAAGTTCAGACTGCATGCAATACCACATTACTTGCAAATCACGGAACTATTTAACATGATACAAGCAGAATATGGCATTTAGTTGTATAACTAACTTATGACAAATAAAAACCAATTAGTCGAAAAATGTATGCGATTTTTTTCATGCCAGCTAATCAGCTGTATTGCAGTCCCTCTCGGGATGTCATTACTCAAAACAAGCACAAAGGAGAATTTTAGGTACTTTTCCATCAGGGCGCTTTTCAAACGCTTTGTGTTTTGGTAAAGTGGAAATCCATAGCATACTGTCCAGCAGCACTATTTTAGTGGTCCGTGTATATTTGATCTTGGAGAAATAACAGGTAGCCTACCGGTAGATAGTTTTAAAGCTAAGGTTTATGATGCTTCAGTAAAATCATGAGTCTGTCTTTCAAGATATATTTGCATAAATCTGTGCTCTGTGCTCTCCTTAAACCCAACTGATTATCAGCTCTGATTGAGCACATTTAAAATATATCTAGCACGATTAATTAAATATTATAAAAACGTCGTTGATTTTACACGCTGAGTAATTTAGTCTTTGTTAGTTATTCTGGTAAGGAGTTCTACGGTACTAATAAGATCTATTCTCCCACCCATTTTTTTCCCTCTAGCCATGTGATTCATCCAGGAGCATCATTCTTCTTGGGGTGTGTACAAATCTAACGCGTGGTCTTATCCCATTGGCTACAGACCTTGGCGTTCAGATTTCCTCTCCTCCGATTGGCTGAAAACTGTCACACTGATTCGCAGCCATCGACCAATCAGATTCAGACATCTGTTCCGAGCAGAGAGGAGAGCGGCTGGTGTTCCTCGGCGGCTCGCTACTGTAACATGGTTGTAAGAGAGAGACTGGATCAACACCGCCGATATACAGCATAGATAAAGCAGACATATCCGCATAGGCGTGTATTTGAAATTTGTCATCTTTATTCCGGACGGGGTGCTTTTAGCTCGTAACCATGACAGCGCTGCCGCTCATTTTGATGGCCGTGTCTGCCGCTTCTGTTCTGGCCGAGTCCTCTGTGTATTTCCGAGAGCAATTTGAAGATGGTGGTGAGGTTTTATCTTTATTTTATGACTGTATTGCTACTGAATCTTGATTATGTGCACTTTTCATTTATTCTTGCATTAAATGAAAAATATCGACATGTTTAGATGTTAAAAAGGGCTTTCATACTTTGAATATCTTTAATGCAATGATATTTTGCGAGCCATTTACCCCTAGAATGAGCCACTTAAGATGACCAATGTTGGAGCCCCTTCTTCTTCTTCTTCTTCTGCCCTCATCTATAGTCCATCTGTTTCCTACCCCCAGCTGTCATCAAGGCTCACCCCCACCCTGCAGCATAGCCCTACCTTGGTCATTCTCTTATATCCTCCTCTTCCCCTTAGTAACCTGCAGCTGCACTGATTTTAATTATTTTCATCATCGTCAGCATCACAGCTGCATTTAGCATTGTTTGATGCTTTTCACGGTGAGTTCTCAACCTGAGCTTGTCTGTGCAGATGCCTGGAATAGTCGCTGGATGGAATCCAAGCACAAGTCAGACTATGGCAAGTTTGTCCTGTCTGCAGGGAAGTTCTACGGAGACGCAGAGAAAGACAAAGGTGAGTGGAAATGAGCCAAATAGTGATGGTTGGGCTTGTTTTGTAAATATACGCAATAAATGAAGGAGTTTAGATTATCTAACAGTTGCGAGCAGTGGTGGTTCTTGCATGAATGGGGGCCCGGGTGAGCCACACACTTGGTCCCCTAAGATTAAAGCTCATTCTGCAATAATAAAAGCAATCAATATATTACACATCAGCCACAATAAGAATAAAAAAAATGATGTGATTATTTATTTAGAAAGGTGAATAGTTGGTATGGACTGGTATGATATTCTCATGCTGACCTAACAACTATATCCTGTTAGTTACACAAATTTAAAATAAAAATGTTAACCCTGATGTAACTTTTATTTAAACGGAAAAATAAGTTATTCTGATTGTTGCTCAAATAATCTAACATACTAGTTATTGCAGTTTTATTAATGTTGTTCATTGCATTTACTTGTTGCTGTTTTGATACATGCACCTAAGCAAATACACAGAATTGAAATCTTCTAAACTTAATTTGCACAGAATATTGGATAGCCATTCTACTTTTAACAGAGTAACACACATGCAATAAGCTAATATTAGCTGGTTTGCTCGTTGTGTAGCCAGTTGGCGGTTAGCTGCCTAACAGACCTGCAGCTTATGTTTGGAGGTTCTTTATCTGCAGCTTGTTGACTTTAGTTTTAAAACAGCAATACCTCAGTAAGAGTGATAAGAGGTGCTCAGTACTGCATTGCTATAAGCATTACTATAAGCATCATACAAGTGGAGAAAATGTGTTAGATGCACCTTTGTCTGGGATGTCACTAAAGGCACTTTAAACTGTTGAAATGGTATGACAGGAACAGAAAATTTGAATTTGAAACTGTAACTTTTGACCTTTTTTATCTGCAGTATTTTTCACTCTTGCCTTAATCCAAGTGTAATGTAGCCATAATGCTTATAAAACATAAGAAAATGCTCTTTTTATATTGCCCAAGAAATGATTGATAAACAATAGTATTGACATTTTGAGACCATTTTCAACTAATGTAATTCATGTACACCCTCTGAATGGTCAATAAACTTTCACTTTTAAATAACATTTACCATTTATTTTGAACTTGAAGAAATTTTTAATATCCAATATAAATTAACAATGCAACCAAAACAATAAACTGTAGTCAGTCAAACTCGGATGAACTGTAAACAGAATTGTCCTTCAAAATAATTATCTCTTGGCTCAGACAAGAAAAACAACTAATGATGAGTTTTTAAACAAAATGTGCAAACCAACAACAAAGACTTAGTTTAAATTAAAAAAAAGACATCCCATTTTACTCTACCACTACGAATATATAAGCCATACATGCCTTTTTTCATCCAGTCGTTTTGGAAGAAAAAGGGAAACATGCGATGAAAACAGACAATTATGCAAATATATCTTGTGAATAATTGATTTGTTGTTTTTGTTACAGGTGTAGTTGAGATCCTATAATTTATCTAGAGTTGATCAGATGCAGTTCAGACTCCTTAAAAACACCATAACAGTCTGTTAATTTAGCACCAAATAACATATGGTGAGGATGGTGAGCTGTAGTAACCTTGTTTTTTCCTCTTCACACTGCTCGCTTGGTTGTGTCGCCCTGAACAGAAAGCCATATGGGCCATCCCAGAACCACCTCTGCTTGAGATATTTTTGTTTTTCCAATTAGTCAAGTTTGTTTATTACATTTGTTTTTCGCAGTTTTCAGCCTGGTAGTTTATCAGCATGCCACAGAAAATGATTGTGCCAAAAAAAAAAATCAGCTTTTATGATTGTCTGCTCATAAACCAGTGCCAGTGTTTTTCTGTCTTTCTCTTACTCATAAAAGTGGCTCTAAATAACTCTGTATCAGCCTATTAAATTCAGCCTCAGCTGGGATTGTCGCCGTGATGACGCTGTTTTTACCGCAGGTCTGCAGACGAGCCAGGATGCCCGCTTTTATGCTTTATCAGCCCGTTTCGATGACTTCAGTAACAAAGGCGAGCCTTTAGTCATTCAGTTCACTGTGAAACACGAGCAGAGCATCGACTGTGGCGGAGGATACATCAAACTGTTCCCCTCTGAGGTCAACCAGGAGAACATGCATGGAGACTCTGTCTACAACATAATGTTTGGTAAGACTCCACTGGATAAATGGTAGTAAAGAAAAATTCGGATTGATACTTTTTTCCCCCGACTATGCTTCATGAATCATCACATGTACCTGTGATTAGATGCTCTTTTTACCACACGTCTGCAGACAAGCAGACCTTTCCGTGATTTCGCAAATCTTATCAACATTCTTTAAGTTACTTAAAACCTTCTATACTCTTATTGATTTGATGCGTCCTACAGGTCCTGATATTTGTGGCCCAGGCACAAAGAAAGTTCATGTGATCTTCAACTACAAAGGCAAAAACCATTTGATTAACAAAGATATCAGGTGCAAGGTATGGCATAGTTCATAAGAAAATTGCATAATGTAGTTTTTCTAAACGTTTGTATTGTGGGGAAATTGAATAATTAGCAAAAGTTATTCTCAATTCTGACTAATAACAAAGGGGGTAATTTGGCAAAGAGTTAGTTTTTGAGTGTCATTCCTTCCTGTTCCTAACTTGTTGTCCTTCCAGGATGATGAGTACACCCACTTGTACACGCTGGTCGTCAACCCTGACAACACTTATGAGGTTAAGATCGACAACAAGAAGGTCGAGTCTGGCAACCTGGAAGATGATTGGGACTTTCTGCCCCCGAAAAAAATCAAGGACCCCAATGCCAAAAAGCCAGTGGATTGGGATGACAGAGAGAAGATTCCTGATCCAGATGATAAGAAACCTGAGGTTAGTCTGCTTTAATTATCCTACAAATCTCTTTTTACACATTATCATTGGGGAGATGGCTTTGTGAAACCTTAATGACCCTCATGTTTTAACCTGTCTTGATTTTTTTTTTTTTTTTTAAGGACTGGGACAAACCTGAGAACATCCCAGATCCTGACGCCAAAAAGCCAGACGACTGGGATGAGGAGATGGATGGAGAGTGGGAGCCGCCTATGATTACCAACCCTGACTACAAGGTATTAATCACGTGTTACACAGGTTTCCCTACTACTGTGTTATCATTAGTGTAACTGTTAAACAAAGCTCTATTTACTTTCAGACATTTTATTTAAACTGTTCAAGTTGTTTGGTTGTTTCTCTAACGTTTATCTTGTTGACACGAGCCAAAATTTGTTTTTTGTACGTGCAGGGTGAGTGGAAGCCCAGAGAGATCGATAACCCTGCCTACAAAGGCAAGTGGGTTCATCCTGAGATTGACAATCCAGAGTACACAGCTGACCCAGAAATCTACAAATATGACAGCATTGGCGTGATTGGGCTGGACTTGTGGCAGGTGGGATGATCTTACTGATGGTGTTTAGTCAACAGTAGCAATACAGAAGCTACAGCGATAGCTTTTAGGGTTCGTGTATGGAAAAATATAGAATTAGATCAAAGTATTTTGCACATCTGAATAATTATGGCGGGGGGGATGCAGCATCAGATTTTTATATTCTCACTTTATTATCCATCCATCCATCTACCCACCCACTTCTTCATCCATTTGCCATCCTGTGTTTATCAGTCACTCTGTCCATCCATCCACAAATTTGATTGATTGATTCATTAAGTCAATGATTGAGCCATCCGCTTATTCATCCATTCCCTCAACCTTACATCTACCTATCCTTTTATCGGTTTGGTTTGTTTATCCTGTGGAGGGAAACTAATCTCGACGGCCTTCTCAAAATGTTTGATATACTGTACAGTTTTTATGTCTATCTCAGAAAGGTGCTTTAAATACTTTGTCAAACATAGGAGACTGAGTAGAATGCAAAAACTTTAATTTAGCCAAAAACAAAGTTACAGGCAGAACAATACAGTGAGACAACCCTGGGGTTGGCAAGGTTGGGTTTGGTAGATCTCTCTTGATACTTTCCTAATGATACCTTCTAAACCTTGGTTCCTCTCCCGGCACCAACCTTCTGGGGTCACTTTCAGGGCACCCAGCATTTAGCTGACTCTGCAGAGTAGAACATTTGCCCATACATGCATAGTAATGTAAGCATAGATTTAATCGTCAAAGCAAAGACATGATAATAAGCACAGATGTTCATACAGGCTGGGAGGAAGAGATGCTTTGGATCTTTGTTATTTAAAAATTTAGATTCTATATGGACTGACTCACTTGTGTTTGTGTAAAGGTCAAGTCTGGAACCATCTTTGACAACTTCCTAATCACCAACGATCCTAAGGTGGCCGAGGAAGTTGGCAACGAAACCTGGGGAAAAACTAAGGTATGTTACTAGTTCTCTCTCCCCTCTCTGCTTCCCAAGACTCCATAATTTCATTTTATTTTTTATTGTATGTCATTTCCTTTTCCAGGATAGTGAAAAAAAGATGAAGGAAAGCCAAGAGGAAGAGGAGAGGAAGAAGCGGGAGGAAGAGGACAAGAGGAGAGATGAGGTGAAGGAAGGTGAAGAGGAGGAAGAGAAGGATGAGGAGGAGGAGGAAGAAGAAGAAGAGGAGGAAGAAGAGGGAGAGGAACCAGAAGAGGAAGAAGAGGAAGATGATGAAGGCACAGACTCTCAACTCAAGGATGAGTTATAAACTCAGGAACTGCTCAGTTTGAGTCAGTGGGCTGTTGGATGGAGACTGAAATGAAAGACCTTGATGACTGTCACCTTAGGGGCGGGGCCTGGGTGGGATGGACTTTTTCGTTTGTTTTTTTGTTTACAAAACAAAAGGGATAGGTCAATAAGGGCAATTACTGTTGTGTTTCCTGTTTCAATGAGCCACTACTGCTACTATTAACATAATTATTGTTATATAAATTGGAATAATAGAAACGATCCGCTCAAACGAATGTCGAGGTTAGTAATAAAGCTGCAAGTTGTTCTAAGCAGAAGTGTATAAACTATCATTTGTTTCATGAGAATCTAGGTTGATGTGAAGCTTTGACAGGAACATATATTTAGTGTATGGATGGTGTCATGCCAATGTTTTGTTTACCTCATGTGCTTTGTGTGTTATTTGTTTTTGTAAATGTTTTACACTAATTGGTAGCCGTCTGGAAGGATTGGATTGAGTTTGGCATCTTCACGCAGGTTATCTGTCCTGCTTTAACGTTAAATTAAAACATGGTTTAATGACAACCACCATCAGAACTAAGACTTGGTATTTTACACGCTGCTCGGAAATCTCCATCGATCTCCAGCTGGTTATATAGGCTGCTTTACAATGAACCCCTTCCATAGTCTTCTAATCAACACTTCCACTTCACTGCACCTTCTTTTGTAGTCTTGTTTATATTAAGCTGCATTAAGAGCTAGGTGTACATTAGGGCATCTCCTGTAGCAGTAAATCATCACCTTCATTTGGTACCCAAATGAGGGTTTCACCAGTTTCCTCCTGTCTGATTTCAGTACATCTGCACTGCTGTACCCTGGCACACTGTTCTATACACTTCCAACAATGCTCCTTTTTGTAAAACACACATTTTGTACTAATGATAAGAAGTTAAGTGTGGGGGCATTTTTTATGTTGCTGTGCAAATAAAACAATCTGAACAATTTAAACAGGTATGTATCTGTTAGTACTTTTGCACTCTCATGTGCTTTTGATGTTGGTGTTACCGAGCAATGATTATCTAAAAAAAACTGGCTGTCAACTGAAATTTTTTTCTCTTTTCTTTTCAAAATCATAACTATGTACTTTTGAGAAAGCTAACTGGTGGTTTAAAATGATGTAACTAATTACTTCCATTTTGTGCTACACTATAAAATGCAGCACATTCTTCACATTTATTGATGCCCCTGGTAAAGATGTTGGAAGCTTTAAAATGTGTGGATTCTTTATTCCAGCACCATAATCTCACAGATATCCCACCTTTAATTTGAATGCATTTACAAAAATCAAGACTTAGCCGCACACATGAATCAATGTAATCTGAAACATTTTGAAAAAGTTATACCTTGAATTAATAATAAACTAATTTCTGTTTATGGGTTTATAATTATGATGTGGCATGAAGCATTTTTCTTAGTCTTTAAAATGGGAAAGACAAGAGAACATGTCATTGATGTTAGTCTGAAATTGTTCATATCTGCAGTGAAATGAGTTATTATAAAGGTAAAAACACCTAGAGAGCGGCAGCAAATTGTGGTGTTTTAGTCACAATTTCTCCAAAACAGCCATTTGACCGTTTACAGTTACAAGATTTTTACTTGCACTGTACAAAAACAATATATTCAGCCTTTTTTCCCTCATTCTATATTTAAATGAGACCGAACTTTTCCAGTTTTAGGTCAGTTCAAGTTACCAAAAAAAGACATTTTAAAACTTTATTCAAATTCAGAAGCTTTCATATATTTTATTACTATTCGGTAGAATAGCCTTTTTAATGGTATGATTTAGATCAGATGTTTTGGGTATCGTTCCATGAGTTTCTCACATTAGATTTATTGAATTTGGACCCATTCCACTTTACAGAACACATCTTTTGAGATCTGTCCACAAATTCTCGGTGGGACGGAGATCAGGCCTTTGTGATAGCCACTCCATTGAGCAACATTGACTTTGTTGTCCTTAAGCCCCTTTGTAACTAATTTGCCAGTATGATAAGGGTCATTGTCCATGGAAGTGCCATTTGAGCCAAGCTTTAACTTTCTACTGATGTCTCAAGATGTTACATCCTCGTGATGCCATCAGTCGTACAACAGGATGCATGCCCTACCATTTCACCCCATTTGAGTAAAAAACAAAATCCTTGATGTGGTAATTAATAAAAGCCATCCTAAGAGGTGGAGAAAGGGAGCAAGAACTGAGAGGAAGAGAAAGAAGGGGAAAATACATAAATAAGATTAAAAAAAGAGGGGAAGGGACGGTGGGAGTCTCACTCTAATACTGAGATCTTAATTCACATTTAAAGGAACCTGTAAACTATTTCTTATCATCTGTGAAGGGAGTCCATATTTCCTCATACTTGTTGCAAGGATCCTTTAAGGGTGTATCTAATCCATATCTAATCTCAAGTGCTAAAGTTTGCCTTGTTCCACGAATCTGACTCCGAAAGATTGGGGGCGGGGTGTTTTTTTTTTTTTCAAGAAAGGAGCACAAATATATTTTTTAATAACCTGTAGGGGGCCCGGTTGTTTTTTTTTGTCACATGTATTCTTTCGTTTAATATATAATGAATCGGATTTCCCTTCATTCCCTTGTGTTTGGGTCAGCGCCAGGTTTTTAGCGCCCTCTCTTGGTGTCTGGCAGCATCGCAGCGTGAAAGCGGTGGGAAACAGAAACACTATGGCTGCCACTCTGTCTCTTACTCAGGTAACACTGTCTGTACAACTCAAATATATCGACAGCAAACGTCGCCGGCTTGTGCTTGTTTCTCCAGAAAACTCCTCGGAGGCTTTATTTAGACAGGGCGGGCAGAAACGTGAGCCTTCCTCGACCGTGGTGGCTGTTTTTGAAGTTTAGTCCTGCTGTGACTGGGAAAAGTTTCTGCCTAATCTCTTTGGGGACTGCGTAAGGGCGTAGCTAGCCAGCTAGCCTGTGAGCTAACAGCTAGTTTTGTGTCAGTGTTGAGCTTTTCTGTCGCTTCTTTGTCAAACTGCACTCTCGTCGTGTAGCTAACGTTACTTGGCTTCGTTTCATTTGTCGCTGTTTCTCATCATGTTTTGCTGTAGGCTAGTCGGTCGTTGCCAAAGTGATGGTAATACGTGATAACCCATCTGTGGCTCAGGCTTTATTGCCGCTTTACTGTCACATTTCTGTAATCAAGATTCAGTTTTTACGTTTTTCATCCAGTGTTTAGGACTGCCTCGCTGTTCGTGTAGCTTCCCATATGGTTAGACTGAATATCCAGCCTGGAGACGGCTATTATTAGAAGTAAACATGCTACAGGATGATTGAATTAGTGTTTTCCCGATGACCTGTTTTTAATTGGACATAGTTAACCCGTTAGCTCCTGAGCTTATTTTCTATGCAACGTATTGCGGTGTGGCAACAAATGACTGTGTAATGTTATTTGGTGCTTTGCAACCATAAGAGGAAGTGAACTATAGCAGCTACTAGCCTCCCCTGCTGAGAAAAAAGGTCAGCCTGTTGCTGGTTAAATGAAGAACTAAAACGATTCGTGTCATATTGTTTGTTTTGGCTCGTAAATGAGTTATTTAGCAGGTTACAATCAGGTCTAATCGGTGGGGTCCCACACTTGTTACCTGAGCCACAGCTGGATATAACAACGTGTTTGGCAGTGGTGGCTCACTGTTTGACTGGATAAATTACCCTCGTGTTTTGTGTTGATTTTAAGATCAGAGTTGCACAATATACTAACATTTCTCTTGTCATTTTAATGTGCAAATTCATTCAGATGTGATATTTGTTAGGCTTGTATAGGGCTGCAGAATATTTGGAAAAGAAAAAAAAAACCCCGATGTGATTTGTTTATGTTTTTCTAACCCTGCGATGTATATTACGATATGAAAAAATACAGGAATTTTCAACAGATTAACCTGGACTGATCTTTCCTCTTTTTTTGGATGTTACATGTCTGGGGTTTTTTTTGTGGGTATTTGAGTTATTCTTATTGTTTGGGCTGCACAGACATTAAAATCGAATGATGCCGATAATATTAGTAAATATTTTATTGACGATAGCAATTGCCATATGTGTCGATTTTGTTCTTTCCTCCCTTTCTCACCTGTGCTTCCATCACTCTGTGACCTTTAGCATTTTGGGGAAGGTCATTTATGTCCAGTGTGAGACTGTCCAACTAGCTAAATATTACATTAGCGTAAAAAATGTAAGTTCCTAACACTTGGAATATATTAGCTAACAATTACTGCACTCCAAGCAGTCCTTTGCGATACGAATATTGCACACATTGATATTGCTCTCACGATATATTTGTGATATATTGTGCATCCTTAGGGTTGTAGTACTTCTGGTACCATGCCTTCAATTTCTGCTTGCCAATAAGATATTTAGGCAATTAAATGGACCTCCACTGTCTTTTGTCCCTTCACCTGATGTAGATCCCAGGGATCAAGATGCGAAAGCCCAAGAAGATTGACAGGGATGTTGTGACGATGAAATGAAATCAATAATATTGCAATTTTGTGCTTTCCTTATGTTGTGCAGCCCAGACACTGATGTGTCACTTAGTTACTGCTGGAGAGATGCTTTGAGATTTCAACAGACTAATGCACCAGAAATGCATTTTGCTATCTCTTAAATTGTGACTTTATTTAAGTTAGGCAGTAATCAGGGTTTCTACAACGCCTTAAATACACTTTAAATCGGTGAATAAAGGTCTTAAATATAATAGTCTTAATATTAGGCCTTAAAATATTTTCCCTCTCTAAGTCTGGTAAATGGTGAGATCTTTAATATTAGATGTTAACTTGTGCTTTGTCGTAAATCTGTACATTTGTTTATTTAGTGCTTCTTCCATTGATGTCCGTCCGCCCGTCCCCCTTTTTGTAAGAAAATGAGCTGTGAACAACCATTTGCTTTGTGATTTGTCTGTCTGAGGAATATGGGTGTCTTTTTGTGGTGTGACAAAACTTCATGCCGTTCCATTGTGGGGGGGTGCAATGTAAAGCTGTGTCCAATTAAATCTATTCCCTAGAAAACTATATTGCTCCCCGACCTGGCCTACTGTATGTTTAGGCAAATAAAATCCTAATTTTCTTGTTACTTTATTTACTATCGGCTCTTTCGTCGTGGGACATCCTATGTTGAATGAGGCTTGCCTGGAAAACTGGAATTTCACTTGTCAGTAAATTGTCTTAAGCTTGCTTTTCACTGTAGGCGTTCAAATGAGATAACCATGGTGTGTTATGTCCCAAAAAACATTTTTGGTTGAAAAGTTGTATTTACCTATAAATTATTAAGATCTTATTTTCCGTCATTCAAGTTGGTCTTTAACTAAAATGGTCTTAAAAAGTCTTAAATTGAACTTTATAAAAAAAACTTGAATAAGCCTTGAATTGAGGCGTTTTCTTCTTTTCAGCCCTCATTTAAAGAGTCACCAGTACAATGATCACAGTGTTGCAGCCGTCAACAGTTCCTGGCACACAATTTTGTGTCCCATAGTAAAATTTGCGTTCGGCCGAGAGAGAGAGAGAGATATATGTGTGTCAACAGTTATCTCAGAGGCAGTTGAAAAAGCTGACAGATAACTGCTGATGACAGCCTTCATGGTACCCCCCCCCACCATGTCTTTCATTGTGCCAGGATCTGTTGCTAGATTGACACCCGAGCAGATATCTGCTGTCGTCCTTCTTTAGTTGTACAGCGGAGGCTAAATTTGAACAGTGGTTGGCCTTGCGCTGCTGATAGAGCTGAATGTCGACTCCTCAGTTGGTTCACTTCTTCTTTCCTTCTCTCCTGGACCTGTGAATTGAAGTTCTCGACGGGCATTTGTCAGGCCTAGCTATAAGAAAGAGGAAACAGTGATTTGCTTCCTGTGAGGCGCTGAAGT